>JAYKKT010000040.1:4372500-4722500 GCA_036023115.1 Brasenia schreberi
GAAACTGAGTTCACTGTAACGGTCCTATAGGCCCGACTTCATAATCGAACAGCCCAGGAAAGACGAACAATCCAATCTCATAAGCTGATTTACATTTCATCTAATTTCTTCAACTTGAGAATTATATACTTTGTATATAAAAAAGAATGTTTTTTCTTTGATTAATCGAAAGTGTATATATATATATATATATATATTTATTTATTTATTTATTTATCTCTTGGCGATGTAGATGTGTGACATCAACCTTTTTTGTAACATTACACCGCATGGTGATTCAAAAGCTCCTTGTAATGAACAATGGCTTGTGGTGACTAAGGCCATCCCTTTTCAAGATCAAAGCAGGTCCCACAATTTTAATTCGATCATCTAAATCTTGTGGCTGGGAAACGAGACTTGCCAGAGTGACGACAATTGATACAATTTAATAATATATGGTGGATTATATTATCAACCATATATAATATTATCAAATCATATGTATTTCATCTGAATCATTAAAAGAAATATTATCAAATTGTTTAGATCTATGAGAGTGGTGCTTCCAGCCTGTTTGAGGCTCAGTCCGCGGACCACCGTAAACGTTTCCTTTGAGGAGGGCAACACAATGTGACGAAATCACATGATCATGAACTGAATCAAGAACCGGTTGAACCCAGAATCAGTAAAATCAGAATCTAAACCGAGGCTCACTCAGTCCGGTTCTGATTTTACCTTTTACAAAATCGAAACCAGATCCAAACCGAAACCAACATAAATAAAAAAGTGCCCCAAATTTATTACCCTTTTTTTTCAAAATACGTAGATTTGCCATTGCACATATCAAAAGAGCATTTAATCGAAACCAGATCCAAACCGAAACCAACATAAACAAAAAAGTGCCCCAAATTTATTACCCTTTTTTTTCAAAATACGTAGATTTGCCATTGCACATATCAAAAGAGCATTTACTTACACAAAGCAAGCATCATTTTAAGCTTGCATCATACATTTCCTCATTAAAAACAAATAAAATACAAATAAAATCATATAATAAACGTATGTTAAGACGCCACATAAAAAATTTTAAAAATATATAAAAAGCACTTAGTCTTCTTCATCCGAGTCAGGGCGTCGTCAGGCCAGAAATCAACTCATCGAGTTGGTTGGTCCACGTTAGAAAGGCGGCAAAAGTTGGCTGGCTGCACCAACCCAACCACCCTTGGGTTGACGTTAGCGTCTCTTCAGGCTTCATGAACTTAGCAACATCAACACAGCAGCAGCCAACCATACCAGACCCAGACTACTCTCTCCCCAACTGTGCTCGCCGCCACTCACATCATCCGGCACGCCGGAGAACACCATCGTGTTATTGATCAATGGCAATCCGGCTGCCTCCGGATACTGACCGCTAGAGGATTTCTGGCTGCATTGAAAGAAACAACACAGTTAATAAAACTAGTACTGAATCACTGACACACAAATATAACTACACCCATCCATCCATCATAGGTCGAAGTTCAAATCAAACGTTAAAATCAAGTTGGTTATGTTGATCTTGAAAACTTCTATCAAACACATACATTTATACATATAGAAAGAGAAAGCAAATACTATGCTTAAATTCACTCCAACATTTATATTGTTTGTTTTGCATGATCAATGATAAAAAATAAATTAAAAAAACTTTTAATTTATTTAAATAGTGAGTCAAGAAATACTTAAGTGGATTTGAAGATGAACCGGTGCATTTATGACGAGAGAGAGAGAGAGATTGATTGCTGCTTGCTTTTTATGGGGTCGATGTTTCTACAACTTCCGAGAATTAGAAACGGTGGTTTTGTCGGGAAAAAGAAAACACAAACGGGAAAACGCCCTTCTCAACGGCTACTTTTCCCTCCCTATACGAGAAATGACAAAATTATCCCTACCTAATACCTATATACCCCCCCAGCCACCTTGAGGTTTGGTAAATAGCAGAAACCACCCGCCTACCTTTTCTCTTTTTTATATGTTCAATCAAAAGAAACAGTAAATCGGAAAAGGGCTCCAAGTCAAAACAAAGCAGCAACTCGACGCTGCTTGAAATGAAGACCCAAGCAAATACTGGTTCTAGAGAGAGAAGTTAGACAGAGAAAATTGCTGGATCACCACAGTTAGACCATGTTTGGCCGCCAATCCGGATCCAAATCCCATGAGAATATGATTCTCCTTCTCAAAGACTTGGACTCGGATTCATAAGAAATGACAAAGGCCATTTTACGTACGATTCACATTCTCAGGGATTTAAGATTCATGGTGGAGTCTTCCAAAAATCAAAACAATTGAAGGTAATTCAAAATTAAAAGAATCGTAAGCGTAGCTATACGAACTGGGACAAACTGCCTTGAACATCTCGGAGTACACAGAGGGTCTACATGTCGCCGGCGAACTATACTCGCCGCTGCAGCAGTACTCAGGGCTACCAAACGCTTCACACGCGCTCTTGCACTCCCGCAAGTGAACTTGCCGCTCGAGTCGGATGAGCAAAGGGTCCTTGGAAAGAACCGCCCGGACCATGTGCCCGGTGCTGTCAAAGTCACAGAAGCCCCCTGCTTCAGCTCGAACCCAGTCGTGGATAGTGGAGCCGTGCCGGCGTTCGCTAGCACGCCCGGCCATACGGTGTAGGCGCAGTTGTTGGTTATGGTGAACGTAGCTGAATCAACTCCTGAAATTCAGAACCATGTAACCTTTATATTCGAGAAATTAACGCACATACAAGACCAAATAGACTACCCAGAAAGGAAAACTTATCTTTGCTTACCTGAAAAGAGGAGGAAGGTAGAAGAAAGAATGAAAATAGGGACTAAGTAAGCCATAGATGAGATAGAGATAGAGATAGAGATAGAGATATAGGTTAGCTGGGATTTGATTGAGCACAGTTTGAGAAACAAAAAGAGGACGGGAGAAGCTGACAGACAAACAATGGTTTGTGAGGAATGGTGGTTTCTAAGAAAGTGGTTAGATTTATAAAGAGGGGAGGCGTCAAACTGGATAAGAGACGACGGTAACAAGGACCGTCAATGGCGGACTGTCGATGATGAAGAAGCCGGGATGCTTTTCGTTTCACTGTCGATCTCTTTCTCTCTCTTCTTTCTGTCACTAAGAGAGAGAGAGAGAGAGAGAGAGAGAGAGAGAGGGGCAGGGGTGCGTATGGCGCTTATATAAAGCACAGAAGTGACCGATGCGTCTTTGCGGCACAGTAACGGAGGGAACTGTGAAGGAGACGTTAAAGGGTAGAATTATGAAACTGAACCTTGTCAGGAGCCCAACGGCTGACTGAGGGTTGTGGACCCGACCCGGACCCCGAGTTCGGATAAAAAGTAAGGACGGACCACGTATTGTGGGCGTGTGGCGGCCTCGTGGGTTTGGATCTGGATTCCTTTCTCAAACCAGCTAGAGTCCGAATACGATGAACTGACGCATCTCTGGTCAAAGCTCCTTCTAGAAATTAAATTCACTCGATTTAAAAATAGTATTAAAAAAAGAGAAACCGAAGCCTAAATTACGCAGAGGAGCCGAGAACATGCAACTCAGCCAGGTTGGTGGCAGCGGCGCTGCTGGTGGTGGTGGAGAAAGAGAACCATAATTGAAGAGCAAAGCTTAGTATCTAGACCTCTCATGACTAATTAAGCACTTGCTGGTTGGAAGGTCCGGTGTTCGACTCCTTTGGGCATCATGCTGATCCACGGGCTCGAACCCATAAATCCCACGTTTGCGAGGGTGCTGGCCGCCGGTCTTACCTTGCCAACTTGACCTTGCAATTAGGCAATACACAAGTTCTCCTTAGTTTCCATACATTGAACAAAATAAAGCAATGTAGCACAAAAACAATAGCTTACCTGGTTAGGGAGTTGACTCGCAAGTCGAAGGTCATGAGTTTGATTCCCTAAGGAATGCATCTACCTCTAGCCTCTGCATTCTACCAAAAAATATAAACCTAGTGACAATCGCCCCATGATTCATCCCCTATGGGGAGAAGTTCAGAAAATCAACATGGTGCCTATTTTGGTGCCCGTTTCCACGGTTTTTTTCATGTCTCCCATATTGTACAATGGAGAACGCAGTAGTGTCAGGCTTAAAATGAAAGGAAACGAACTAGGTCATTTGTGGCTCGTTCTCTAATTAAAATTGTAGTTTGCGTTCAGCTCGTGGCTCATTTGAGCCGAGACAAGCACGAACTAAACATGGGTAAAGCTAGATTGGATGAATACATTTTGCTCATTCAAAGTTAGACATTTAAAATTCAATATATAGTTCTCTTTTACGAATGAACTTCTCAAAATTTATGTCAATATTTTACTTTCACACACACACACACACGTGTGTGTAGAGAGAGCAAATGATTGGATCTTGCCCATATTGACATTTGCATGACTTATGCTCACCCATTGCTTTTGAGTGATATGAGTATAATAAAAGTATTATTCACACCTTTTTTAAAGTTTCTTAAAAATTTTAAAATTATACTCATGCTACCTAAAAGCAATAAGTGAACATAAGTAAACATATGTTAATGTGGATAGGATTCAATTTTGCTATATATATATATAAAGAGATAGCATAGTCCATGTGGATATTCATGCATCCTTTAATCTTCTTAAAAATCTCAACCATTTAATCTTTAAGATCAACGGTTGGGATCTCTAAGCAAATAGTGTCGGGGGAATTTAATGCACACTCAAAAAGTACTAAGGTATTTTTCACTTTTCGATCTTACCTATCCAACGGTTGAGATCTTTGAGAACGTTTAAATATGGATTGATGTATGCATGAATTAATTTCTCTCTATATATATATATATATGTGTGTGTGTGTGTGTGTGTGTATGCTTGATTTCCACTCAAATTCATGTATACCCAAGCAACAATTGTTGGTTAACGTGGTTTTCAAACACATACATGTATTTGATTAGCCACCACGAACGAGCTCAGCATGAGTAGAACCAAGCCAAACCAACGTTACTCGGTTCATTTCGCTGCCCTAACATGGAATCCACCCTCATGCTATGCCTGTTAGATTCCTTCTTCTTTTACAACCAAAAGAGTCTAATTCAAAGTCATGTTGTTAAATGTGGAATCACCACTAGTTGATCATCATGTATAACCTTCACACTCTCTATGGCATTTTTTCCTATTTTTTATTTTCAAAATGACATATTTTCACGCAATGAGCAATATTTACCTTGTTAGGGTGTCAGACTCACAAGATGAAGATCATGAGTTCAATCCTGGTGTGTGCATCCGGCTTCAGTCTCCCCATTGTACCGAAAGATCATGGCATCTTTTCTTCCTCGCACTTAAATCATACAATTATAGCATAGTGACAGCATATGAAAGTGTCCTTAGAATCAAATTGTTAAAGAAAAACTCTCGTAGTTTTAGTAGAGGTCACAATTTAAAGAGAATATTGTATCTACTTGGTTGATAAGTGACCCAATGGGCAAAAGCAGGTGGCAGGCCCACTTTAAGGCAAGGTGAGTGAGGTAGGTAGGAAATCTGAAAAAATTCTCTATCCATCATATATATATATATATATATATATATATATATAAGAAATACAAGTTTTTATGGACTTTAAATACAAGTGCGTCTCACCCAAAATACAGGTATACTTCACTCAAAACAAATTCTTAAGTCTGACACTAGCCAAAAAGATGTTCCTTATTAAGACATGTTCCTGAAGGCCACACCAACCACCTCAATGCAGGTTGGGCAGGTAGAACAACCACCCATATTTGTTTCCTAAATCCAAAAGACCGGGCCTTATTATATAATAAGTGGAGTCAGCTACATGAAATTTGGTCACTGAAGTTCATTTTCATGGAACCCATCTTAGTCATGTTTAGGTAAGAGTTGGATTCATTTCCTACAATACAAATACTAGTCCTTATGTAAAATAATACAATCCTGATTTGGATTTGAATCCAATAAGCTTTTCCAAGTCGGTTGTCATGGTAATTCGCTATTGTAAAGCTCTTTGTCCTTTGAGGCAAAGATTAGAAACTCTATATATAATTTATCCAACCCAATTCTCTGGTTGGATAATGGATATCTTATCCAACCCCCAAAAGACTAAATTTAACGGGAACCGGCCACTAAAGCCCAAGACCCTTTCTTCCTCTCTGATGTAACCAGAACTGGCCACTAAATCCCGTTACCCTTTCTTCCTCTTTCCTCTTACAATTGACATATGTCAGTCGTTGTCCCTCTCTTCTCCCTTCCATGTCTTCTTACTCTGGACTCTTTCGCAATGTTGGAGCTTGTTACCACATTACCCTCATCTCCTCCTCTTCTTTTTATTGTTCTAAAAAAGAAAAAAGAGATAAAAGCACCTCTTGTACCTCTATTTTGCATAGAAGTGTACCTCTTTTATATAGGAGACTCATTCTCTTTTATATATATGTGTGTGTCTTTTTGAATGCTAGTGATGGAGAAGGAGAGTGTAGTTTATGTAGCAAAAATAATAATAACAACCTCTCAAATGAGGCAGCCTTATGAAGAATCTCAATCCTTGCTGAACTTAGCAACAGTTTGAGTGAAACAGTAGCATCAACAAACGAGAGAAAGAAAGAGAAGAAAGGAATATACAATGGACGGTACAAACCAGAATGAATGAGTGAACGGAATGAAAAGAAGGGCGACAGTCTTTTTGTTGGTGGTAAATGGTCAGAGTCTGCGGCAAAGCAAGTCTAGACATTCATTAGGGGCTGTCAGCGGCAGCAGAAGCTTGGTTTCCATCAATTTTTTCATTACGTTAAAACACAAATAATAATAATAATAACAATAGTCATACGGGCGTCCATCCGGCGACCACGGTCTTGGTTTCCGGCGAACACTTGCTGCATTTTTGATGAACCCTAAATCAATGCTTGGTTGGTTCAAATGGTTAGGCATTTGTTTTCCTTAAGGATGGTGTCAGTGTTGGAGCCTTGGGAATGGAGATAACGAGCACTATGAGAGAGCTTTATCCTCATAGTGGGCTGAGCTCAAACAGGCTTAGGCAGCAGGACCTTTGTAGGATTCCGGATTCTGGTGAGAGAAGAAGATCAACTCAAGCTAATGCCACTACTTTGGTTGTGGAGTTTTGAATTCGGATTGGAGTCACAAACTGAATCAATATTAAGAACCAACCCTGTTTCTGGGTTTTGGAAGGGTCGGGTCCAGATTACATTCAAACTCACCCTACTGTTTTTTTAGTTTCTTGCCCTATTAATTTATCTTCAGTCTATTTAATTGTATTATGGTATCCTTTTAATAATCTTAATTACATCTAAACATCTCTCTCTTTTTATATAATAGCAAATCTAAACAAATCTCAACCTTGGAACTATATTTTATTCATATGAACACTTTTACTTTTTAAATTTCAAATTTTAAGATTTGTTAGCACTTAAGAGTGCTAGCATATACTAGTCACTATCTATCTATATATATATATATATATATATATATATATATATATATATATATATATATATATATATATATATATATATATATATATATATTTGTGTATGTGGTGAAACTAAGGAAAGAAGAGTATGAACCACTCAGCCTTTTGTGCCAACTAGCTCTGTGCTATCACCTGACCTGAGGCTAGCATTTACTCGATTTTTACGCTGTCTAGACTCGTCGCAATTGTTAATTTGACTCAGATGGGCGATGGTCAGTGATTTCACAGGCTCGCCATTGTTAGACTCCTCACAGACACACCTAGCCAAGAAAACCAAGCCGGGGCTCTCCACGGCTTATCTCACTTGTCTAGCTTACACATTTAGCTTAAATAACATATAATTGTCACCAAACATAATGAAATATTGCTGATCTAAGTTGCACAAGCCATGATGAGCCAAACAATGAGCAATACATCTCATCGGTCCTGGACTCATTCGAACCTTTGATCCGTCGAGCGAGAGCCGGTTCATGTGGGACTCCCATCTCTCTATAACTGTTCTTCCTCTCGAGTTAACATGAATCACTTAGTTTGATCAGGATCAAGCATTAATCAGGCAAAACAAACCAAGCTTAGCCAAGCAAGGACCTTTTTACCAGCTCATCCTAGTGTTGAGTTTGGGTGACCTTCGAGCCAGGCGGCAGCCTAGCCGGCCAACTTTAGACATTTATTCTTGACTCACTTCAGTTAAGCAGCTAGCCCGTTCGATCCAATTTGTGGCTCAACCCTTAGCAGCTACGCTCAGAGCTCCCACACATTGGTCAAACTCTCGACACCATAAATCAAAAGCATCTCCATGAACTTGGTACTCGAGTAAAAACCAAATGCACGCCACATACTTATATACCTTAAAGTTCAAAAGCTATCAATGAGCACAACTTTCATTAAAAGCTTACATGGTATGTGAATGGCCCTTCCTCACTTTTTTTTTTTTTCTTGTCTCTTGTGTTTCTTAAGGCCTAAATTAATGAAATCTCACCACACACACACACACACACACACATATATATACATATCTTTTAATCACAACTATTATCTTACAATTCTTGATTAGCCGTGGTTAAAATATTTTGGTTTAAATTCAGCCCAGAAGGACCTCGCCCGATTCGGTTCCAGCCATATCAACTAGCCATGGGGTGAAGCACTTCAAATGCTGGTTTTCTCCATAGACAAGATTCGAACTCGAGACCTGCTTGATTAAATGTCTAAAGGCAAAGCTTGCTAACTAATCGATGGCACATAGGATTCGTGATTTTTAATACTCAAAGGGGTCATTTTTTAGGTATCATATATGAGTACGATACATAGGAAGAAGGGTTTGGAAATCCTGATATTTCAAGAAGTCAGAGTGTATTCCACATTGTATGTAGTAAAATAAGTTCAGCAATAGATAAAAATTCATAGAACAAAGTTCAAGTTAAGGAATGAGCTCAGAGTAATTTATATATATAAAGAAAAAGGGAGATAATATTAATTTGTTAAATGCATAATATCCTTAGGTATGTAAAAATGATTAAGCATCTCTATCTTTCACCTTTGACATTAATAGTGGAGAATTGAATTACTTTATATTTAATACACATAGTTCCTTAAATACAAAATACAAATGATACTCTTAATTCAAATCTCTATGCATATGCAAAGCCTTCTCAATATGAACTATCATCGCCTCTTTTCCTTGGAGAGGAAGTACTGAAAATGGATAGATGTACGGCTCTAACGCTGCCTTCTACATTCTTGCCCTGCTGCCGCTATTAGCGTTACTGTTGCATATGGTTCCGAGGGGAGAAGATGGTCGTTTTTAGGGTAAATTTAATGATTCAGAAGAGCTCTCCACACTAAGTGAGATCTCCGGTGATCATTGGCGATTCTAAGCTAAATCTTGTATCATATGATAAAGGATAAGTGCAGAAAGTAGGAAACTACCCTTTATAGTTGTTGGTTTTCGTTTTCCTTGCTTTGCTTTACTGATAATAAATTGTCTCTTTTTGATGTCATTATTTCTTTGGTGCTTTGATTGACAGTGGTTTGAAGTTCTCGACAGACTACTAGGGAAGCATTGGAGGAATGTGGGTCTGGCTGGCTTTCAACTGTACCTTCCTTCTCTTTGGATCTGTTATCCAACTCATAGCATGTGCAAGGTCTCAAACTCATTTTCTTCTAGACAATCTGCTTATACACAAACATATAATACTAATTTCTTAGCTGGGATAATATGATTTTGATTTCTGTTATTTCATTGAGAAAATGCAGCAACATTTACTACATCAATGATAATCTTGACAAGAGAACATGGACATACATATTCGGCGCACGCTGTGCCACCACAGTTTTCGTTCCTTCCACAACTACAGAATCTAGTCTTTTCTAGGCCTACTGATGACCACCTATACATCTTGGTACATGGTCATTGCCGCCCTCCTCTCCACCACCATCACCGCAACCGTACTTGAATGATGAATCACTATGATGGCACGATCCCGGTATGCATTGGTGTATGTGGATTTTTGGCCATGTGATGAAGAGGAGAGCTGAATGCAGAGGTTTGTCTCAAAAGAAAAGAAATTATAGCACGCATGAGGAGTGAAGATGGTACATCTTTTTCTTGAGGCATATAACTTCTTCTGAATTAACATTCGAAAATCAAGATAGGCACTATAAGAAGTGCTGAGGAAGGCCTAAAAAGCGTTGGAAGAAAACCATAAGACTATTTCTCTTTAGGTCAATTATGGAACATTAGATTACTATCAACCCATGTTGATGACCTCACTAAGCGTGGGAGAAGGTTTTGGTTATGGTTGGATCAAGATAAGCACTAATTTTGTGTTTCGTATGGTATCTATACAGGTAGGACAAATCAGGTGCAGCAGGCAGTCATTGTTGCTCCATTGTTGACTCAAACTTATAGAAAGAAATCAGAAATAAAGTCCATGACTCTTACCATTGAATTAATCCCTTTCAAGAATGAGAGCAGATGAGATCATTAAGTTGCAACTTAATCCATGTGACGAACATCACTCCAATCACCATACTTTGATACTTTGATTACATATCTCTTAGATGAAGTTTTTGCAGATTCAGTACCCTTTGATACTTTTGGGCAGATAGTTTCCAAATCATACAAAATGAACAGTTGAAACAAAGTTTAAACTGTTTCCTTGGAATGACATTCATCACATGAGAAAACCAGCATATTCAAAGATCTTTTGAAATGCAAATAGCAAGAAAAACAATGATTTCTTGACATAAGACTACCCTTTCAGCTAGAAAATATTAGGTCTACGTGATTGATGAGGAAATCTGCAAGGCAGTAAGGAAACAAGATCACTGATCAGCGCCATGATCACAATATGTTTTTCTTTCTAAAAACCTCCACAAATGGCCCAACTGTGAAACCTCTGGAAGGAGCCAGTGTCAATTTTTTGTTTGTTCATCCAGTTGAGTTTCACACTGAAATGCAACATTCTTTGTAGGACAGTAACAGCCTCAGTCACGACTTAGTTTAGCTAGCCCATGAAGGGCTCAGCTCATTTGGCTCGACTCAACTCCTGTAAGTCATGCATTCAAAACCCCATGGTATTTGTCCCTTGATGAGATGCAGCATCCGGAATCTCCAATTGAGTACAGTGTCCTCCTACCTTTTACAGATAAGAATGAAAAGAATCTGATACCACTACAGTACCTTAAGGTGCTTATTTTCTCCCAGTTATACCAAAGCAACCTGGGTTAGGTAGCCCACTAATAAAATGCAGCTAACCAAGAACTAAAAAGTTCAAAAGGGAAAATGGAGAAAGTGAAACAGAACCATTACTGGTGATCTCCGGTTCAGGCTTAAAGATGGTCAGGAATCATTAGCAATATGCAGGAAAGGTTTGAAAGCATAATCTAGATAAAAGGAAGTTTAATATTATAATTACGGAAGCCACATTCTGAACTTAACTCCGTGACAACCAACTATTTTGAAACATGATGAACACTTATTAGACAACATTTTCATTAACTTAAAGCAATTGATATCTGTGACAGTAATGAAGAAATTTGAAAAGATATTCAGCCCACAATTCTTTCTGCTCAACATAAAATAAATGTTTTGATCACACCAAGAACTTTTACGAGTCCAAATTGAGCTCAAATGGTGTACGATCCTTCCATTATAAAACTTACAAGAAGGTAAATCTTGCTTATAAGAAAAGAAAATTTTGGGAATTATTGATACATAGGAGGGCTGATTGGTTATCTACACAGCAGATTGGACTTACAAGCCTCCGATATGCCATTTGCTGCAGAATTATGGCTGCATAAAGAAGCAAGGATCAATACACTTCAACATTCCATTGCTCTGCCTTCTTCAACCGTCTTTTATGCTCTAGCCAATCAATTCCTACGATTACAACATAGTCCACTTAGTCGATTAAAGTCAATGTTTCTGAACTATCCATCTAAAGAAAGGCCTACTTACCATCTCTTGCTGCCAAAGATGTCATAATATCATCAATCCCTTTCTCCATTCCCTTCAATCCACACATGTACACAAATGTATTGTCCTTCTTGAGCAATTCCCACAGTTCCTCTGCATATTGAGCCATTCTTGTCTGAATATACATCTTCTCTCCCTTTTCATTCGTTTGTTCTCGGCTGACAGCAAAATCAAGCCTGAAATTGTCTGGTGCTATCTCCTTCATTTTCTCAAACTCCTGCAAGATCAAGAAAGCATTTAGATTTTCCACCTAAAAAGGTATCAAACACCATCATCAATTCATCAATGAATTTCATCTCTACATCTCTGAAAATCGGCACTCACTTCTTTGTAGAGCAGAGAGCTACTTGTAGGAACCCCGAGAAACAGCCATGCTAGGCCATTAAACTGCAGGTAATTACAAAAGTCAACACCATTATGCTTCTGCTGACGGCACAAGGAACTATAGAGAATTCTTGGATATTAGTCTTGGATGAGTCAGATTTACCTTGTAATCTTCATGCTTCTCGAAGAACATTTTCCATAAGAATGCCCGGAAAGGAGCAATTCCAGTGCCAGTTGCAAGCTGCAACATCAAACACTTGAATCACATTTGTGAAATTTAACCAGGGGATTAGAAGGCATGCTTGAGCGTATGAAACAACATCAGCTCCTGCCAAACTTTCACTGTGTGATGATCAGAACTAAAAGTGTGCACTGGCTGGTCTTAGTCAACCAAGATTTCTTGGCCCCACTCAACTAATAACAAAGAATTGAAACTCCACAAACCATAAACATAAGCAAGAAGAAAAGGGAACATCTTATAGCTATTCAAATATCATGAAATTACCATAACAATAGTAGCATTAGGATCAACAGGCATAAGCATTTCCTTGCCAACAGGCCCCGTAATTTTAACTTCTGCTCCAGGGTTCAAGTCACCTGCAATGTTGGATAACAAATGTGGAATTGATACAATACGAAAGGAATGACTAAAACACAACAGGAAATCTTGAAATATAGATCAGATCTCTCCACGTTATTTAAAGTGTGATTGCCATTCTAGATCTTTTATCAGACACCTGTGAATAATGTCACATCAACACTTTTACCAAACTGCGCAACCCAACGCTCTAGAGTCATACTTATTCCGTATCAGAATCAGCACTATCTATTTTAACTATTTTTTACTTTAACATCATTAAGACATTATGAATATTGACAGACTATTACTTTATTAGTGCCTAAGCATATGAGAAGGGTAATTTGGATTGACTTACATATTAACATTTTCTGATTTATATGATACTTATCAATAGTTTTATGAGATACCATCAATTATATATAATAATATATAGGTAATACTTATATTTAGTTGTGTTCTTGCACCCATCATTTTCGAAATTTGCTGTATCCTACACACATACAAGTAGTCGTACCCGCACCCATGTCACATAACCCATGGAGTATCTAACACTAATTTGTCTGGGTGCCTCATAATTAACAAATCATATGAATAAACTGACCCAACAGAATTAAAAGATTCTTCAAAACTTAATATTGAGACTTATGAGAAGCATGCATGTTATAAGTCAGAAGGAGAGTTCCATACACAAAAAGTTAGAGCAGACTCCTTTGACGATCTCCCCTTGGTCATTGGTATAGACAAGCCGCTTTACACACAGTGAAACCTGCAGGAAAGACCAATATGACACGTTAAGAAAGGGTAATTTGTTGATGAAAACCACAAGCGAACATATGCAAAGGTAATAATCAATGTTGGACAAATATTTTACCTGAATATGACTCAAATGCATCTCAGTTTGGCAGTCTCAAAACTAGAATAACTTACAGTTTTGGAGTCTCCAAAATCACCAATTGCACTGCTTGCTATGGAGTACAATCTCAATTTGTGAGGTTTTCCATTCTTGTCAACACCATCAGGGATGACACCAATAGATTGCCCTTCTCTATAGGGAATTTCACCTAAGCACAACGAGAAAAATCATAAGGAAAAAGAAGTAATGGAGAATCAAAACTACACATACTTAATCGATAGAATTCTCAAAGCAAATTGAACAGAAAATCACCTTCTGTGCTGAAAACCATGTGCCATGTCTCTCCAGGTGCATCATCGCCAGTGAGCCTTGTGTTAAGGAGGCACCGACCAATGTAAGGCTCTTTGGGCCTGAATTTGTTCACAATGACACCCTCCTCATTCTTCTTATGGACCTTCTCTACTTTTGCTGGAGCATCTGCAACAGTCTGAGCTCTGACTGTAAACTTATTAACCGCAGAAATATTCCTGCTTGATACCAATGCTTCAGTGGCAATAGACCTTCCACTGAGAAACCCCTGAAACGCATAACTCAGATAAATACCAAAGACCATCAACTTCTTTTCTTTTTCATTTATAGCTTCTTTAGTGTAGAAAAGAGAGGAAAAATAAACAATCAATCCGCACCACAGCAAGGAGCAAGTCCACGAGGAAGGAGGAGAAATATTCTAAACAAACACCAAGTTTATGATCAGCAAAGGTGCAAACCTTACATCCACGAGGCCAAGGAAAAAGGTTTCTTGTTATTCCAAGGAGCAACAGCATAAACCAATTACAGAGAGGAACTGTACTCGGCAAAACTATAACCAGGGAGCCATTTCACACAACTTCGAAACCTTGTGTACATTAGGCTTCTCTAAAGCACTACGATCTCTTTTATAAAAAAAAACAAAACAGGATTCGGACGGACAAGATAGTCCCAGTGATGGCGTTCCAGACACCGGCCTCAACATGTGAACTTGTTCCAGAGGCCAAAGACTGTACAAGAATAACTGTGCTGTGAACGCACCGGGTATCCAGTTTAGACCAACAGATACAACAAACAGACCACCAGTAGCTTCACATTTTAAATACTCAAAGTTTCAATCAAACATTATAATCGTCCCTGTCAATTGTGTAGAAGTGGTCTTAACAATTAAATGGTAATCATCGATCAAGAACTCAGAAGAAAACGGTTTAAAAACCAGATACTCTCTATATGAGTACCTGACAAGCATTTGGTAGCGAATAGTCAGGGAGCAGTGTAAAACCAAGTGACCAACATCAATTATTAAATATCACTCTCTCTGACAAAACAAACCAGCGACTCAACCAAATGTTGTGAAACAAAATGTAAGCTGTTCTTTGCCATTGGCGTTGATATTGAATGAGTGTACCTTGTGAAAACAGATTCTCTCAGAAGATGAAGAAGTTATTGTAGGTAGAGATGAAGCCTTTGAAATTGGGAGTGACACTGCAGCAGTAACTGCAGCCATGGTGGTGGTGAGGATCAAGGGGAGGAGATAGTGCGATTACAAAGGTCTGATCTTTTCTCTTTTGTGGGTAGGAGAGAGAAAGAGGTAAGAGTGATGGAGGGAGACGGGAATCGGGTGGAGGAGAGAAGGCAATGGGTTCAATGGTGAAGGATGCACGATGGGATTCACTTGGATAAGTTGGTTCGTCTACACAAAATCGAATACGTACTATAAATATGTAAATCCCGGAGAGTTGGTCACCCAACATATTATTTCTTTTAACAGGTAGGATTTTGTCTAATCCCACATGCCTTCGAGAAAAAATAAGTGACTTTTCACGAATGTATATGGTCACTTAATGGTTCGTGTGGATGGCATAAAGAGCCATCATTGTATAGTGACATGTGACTGTTCAAACATATCTAAGAGCCATCACCCGGTGGCTCTTTGAGTGCTGTATTGGTTGTGCATTCAGGAGATTGGAAGATCATCTTGTGACGCCGTCGACTAGCTGGACCTCCTTGTGGAGCGCGGCCTTCGTCTTGGCTCCCGTACCCTCGTCTTCCTCCTTCGCACCTGCGCTCGAGCTAGAGCCCTGGCGCAGGGGAAGTGAGTGCATCTCCACCTCATAAGGACGGGCACCCACCTGACTTTGGTTGTCTCCAATCATCTCATCCATATGTACGCGAAATGCCGCAGGGTCTTCGAAGCACGCAAAGTTTTCGACAAAATGAGGAACAGAAATGTGTTCTCTTCAAACCTCATGTGGGTTGGTGGAGTATGCGCGCCAGTTGTTTGGTGAAATGCCTTGCAAATATGTGGTCTCTTGGAACACCATGCTGGTGGCCCTCGCGCAGTGTGGCTTGTGGATCGACGCGGTTAAGTTGTTCGCCGAGATGCGGAGGGTGGGTGCTCGGTTTAACCAGTTCAGCTTCGCCGGAGTGCTTATCGCGTGCGTTGCATTGTTGGTAGTACGGATCGTAAGGCAGCTCCATGCTCAGGCACTTCGTGCAGGGTTTGTTCGTAACACAGTCGTACCAAATTCCTTGGTTGATGGGTATGCTAAATGTGAGGAGATAAAAACTACGCACAGATTGTTTGATTGTATGCCTATTAGAGATGTGACGTCTTGGACCACCATGGTTTCTGGGTATGCAAAATCTGGCGATGTGGAGAATGCGAGGCGTTTGTTTGATGCCATGCCCGAGAAGAATGTGTTTTCATGGACAGCCGTGATCGTAGGTTACGCAGAGAATGGTCAAGGAGTTGATGCTTTGGATCTGCTAAGAGAGATTGTTGTAACGGGTTTGAGACCTGATCAGTTCACTTATAGTGGGAGTCTGAAGGGTTGTTCAAGTATTTTGGCACTAAAGCACGGCAAACAGGTGCATGCCCATATATTGAGGAGTGTTTCTAGGCCAAACATTGTCGTCCTGAGTTCCTTAATTGGCATGTATTCAAACTGTGGGAGTTTGGAATGTGGTCGAAGAATTTTCAGTGGCTTGCGTAAGATGAGATTGCTACATGTAACACGATGCTCACTGCCTTTGCGCGCCATGGTTGTGGAAAGGAGGCTACAGAATTGTTCGAGGAAATGCTAAAGGAAGGCGTGAGACCTGATTCAGTCACATTCCTTGCAATTATCGCTGCGTGTTCCTTAGCTGGGCTAACTGAGGAAGGGATCCGTATCTTCAACTTGATGTCTAATTATCATGGTGTAATTCCAGAACCTAAGCATCGTGCACATCTGACGAATAATTTTGCAAAATCTGGTTGCTTGCTGAACCAACCACCTGAATTGGGCCTGCAGCATCGAGAACCGGTTTGATATGTGATTCGTCACTGGGAAGAAGTAGAAAATATGACAAGTTTGAAGGGAAAAACCTCGCGTTGTCAATAGCATATGGTCTATCTTCAAGAACACATGCAACTCATGGAATAGGCGCTCCACCACCATGTCACATGGGTGCGGGTGCCGGTGCCGGTGCGGTTGCGGGATACGACAAATTTCAAAAATTTTGGGTGTGACGACACGGTTAAAGTATATAATATTATATATATTATATATAATATTCAAGCAGAACAAGTGAGACATCAATTAACATAAGTACATGACAATAGTAAGTACATAACTTTATATTAAATCAAAAGATGAAAACGGTAAACAACTACTAATTTTATCATAATATACAAGTCAATCAAAAGAAAATTAGAATCTTAATGTTTGATAAATGAAATGAACTTGTACCTGATAAATTATAGATATTCACTATCAACAGTATTATCAGCGAAGGGATTATCGGATCAGTGAGTTTCATATTAAGGGTATTAGTTTCATATTAAGGGTATGCAAATCTTGGTTGTCATCTAAATGATATTCTTCTGGATTGCATCCTAATATTTTGATGCTCCTTCACTGTAATATATTCAAATAAATAATAATAAAAGATCAAATATAATCATCATGATTAATAGAAAAGAAACAATTTTAAAAGATTTGTAATTAGTTAACTATGATAGATATAACTGATTGAAAAACATATATAGACAACAATAGTGTGAATTTAAAAAGACATATAGGTTGTCGAAGGAGGTCGCATGTCAAAAAAGAGCTGGGACGTGCAAAACTAGAAGAGGCTGAGGGGACTAAGAAATTTAACTGATCAATTAAATTTACACTAAGAAGCCATATTGATAAGCTTATACTAGATTTCCATGTCAATTATTCATCGTAATCTCATCATATTTTCAACCAAGACATCGTCAAACTAAACCAAAATAGAGGGTGAAAAGAACTCTAGTGTCCACCCAAACTTCATGAGATCACTGAGGACATTTAGTTATGAGCTCACAGCATAAAGAAACAAACCTAGTGGCATCTCCGCTAAGCGTAAAACAAGCTAATAAATGAATAAGCTAGTAAAGAAAGAGCTCAATAAATTAAACGATCTCCAGCGTGACTCAAACCGAAAGGATGTCCAGCCTACAAATCAGAACCCAAAGAAGAAAACGCTTCAACATACTAGGGAAGGGACAACGAAATGAATCTCTATGACACCTTGACCTTGCTCGACCGACCGTCGTCCACATAGAAAAAATGCGATTTGAGAGATAAAAAAAGGAGGAAGAAGAGAAAGGGCATTAGCAGAGAGGGTGGCGGAGGGGCCACGACAAACATTGATGGACACATAGAGTCGGAGGTCGCTTGTGGAACGTTGATGGACACGTAGAGCCGGAGGTCTCCCGTGGAACGCTGATGGACATGCAGAGGAGGTCGCTCGTGGAATATTGATGGACACGTAGAGCCGAAGGTTGGCCGTGGAATGCTGATGGACACGCAAAGTCGGAGGCCGCCCGTGGAACGATGATGGACATGCAGAGGAGGTCGCCCGTGGAACATTGAGGGACACACAGAGCCGCAGAGGAACCGCGGGTTCCTTTTATACTAGACAACCTAAAAACGTGGTTAAATATAGACTCTGACACATTGACCGCACCACGAATCGTCTACGACATGTTGTCCATGTATGTAAATCATGACACTGTGTCGGTGTCGGTGTCACACTAGTGTCGGGGCTGACACTCGACCTCCTAGAGGTGTCTGTGTGACTTAGCTCCATGACTTAGCTCCATATGATCCATCATGATGGAAATAAGGCATCCATGGAGGAGACGAGAAACCTGGTGAAGGACAGATCGTTTTGAGCTCGATAAGAAATGCATGCTTTTAGGTGCAGATCCTTTGCAGCCTGATAAGTGAGCAGACTGGTGTGGTTTAGCTGCACTCATCTTGCTTCTTGGAAGTTGAAAGGACAGTGGACAATAAAAATGCTGTCGCTAAGGAGACTATGGAAAAGAATGTGTTTGTTTTTGTGGAAAAACTTGTTGCCTGAATGGCTCATGACTGGGAACAGGCATGAAGCATCAATCGTCACCCTTCACCATGACAAGGGAAGGACTGTGCGTCTTTGGAAGTTACAGCAGTGTTTTCTGACATCAATCAGCCTCCCTTGAAGATGATGAATCCAAATCATCATGGCCTGGATGATTGACAAAAGTCTTCAGGATCAGTAGTTCCACAACCTATGGCCCCAAACAGATGTGCATAGAAAGAAGTTTGTTGTAAACAGTTTCTAAAAGGTGGCAGTAGATTTCAGCTTTTCATGGTTTCCTATCTACCAGATTTACAAGTTTAACAATTGATCTTAAAGAAATATCAGAGTTTGCGAGCCTGATTTGTTTCTCCTCCCTTGGCCATTTCACATTGGATGGAGTTCCAGGAGATATACGTAAAAGCCTTCTGCTCTGTTGAGAAGCAGAAGCCTGATTTGTTTCTTCTCTCTTGGACACTTCGATGATAATGGTTCTCAAGTGAAAGTCTTCCACTCTGTGGATGGTTGTTAACTGTAGACTGATAAGGGTTGATCGAAGTATAGGTTATTGAACCGAGTTGTCTGAAGCCGCCCTCCTAGTTTCTCATGATTTTCATGCCTCAGAAGCTTGCTTTACGAACATGATACACAGGTACAGTAATTGGAAACTTGATTTTGATTTCTCATGTTCTGGATATTTATCATGTACCTTTAAAGCGGTCTCTAACTTGAACCTTACTTTTTGCAGGTTAGTACTACTGAAGGGATATTCGTTACCTGCAAATTTTTGGCACGGTAACACTGATTCCCAGACTTGAATATTGTCTTTAGTACACCATACTGGGTACTGAGCAAATATCTGGTACATGTGAATTTGTGGACGATCAGCTTGATTTTGACACTTGAATATTTTGGCTGTTAGTCGCTTTGAAGGGGGAGTTGGTTTTTCAAGCAATAAGATTACAGAGCAAAACCTTTAATCGTTCTCTCCTTCCTGAGGGGAAATTGTTCTGGTTATAGAACCGACATGGCGTGCAGAAGCGATAGCAGGTGCTTTCCCGAGGTGCCATATTACAGCATATCACAATAACCAATCCAGCATTCTTTGTCTGCTTTGGTGTTTCTGTGATCCGTTATGAAATGGCTATGTTGTTTCCAAAAGACAACGTGGTGCGGTGGGAGAATTTCCAAGGTTATTAGATCATAAAATGGAAAATGTATCTCAAAAAAATCAAAAGTATGCAGTGACATCCGAAGTATGCATTGTTGGCTCATATGTTTTTTTTCTTAGTGGGTTCATACGCTTGTTCATTCTACCTATTCATTTGAAATGTCTTTTAATGTATCGGCAGTAATCATCTTAACTCTTAACTCATGTAACATTTTCTTTATATGTTTAAGCTGTGCTTTTATATAGAACTTATGTTAAAGCATGTTGCTTTTATGCTTCGTGTTATTCTCTTTGAGGTAATTAGAAATAGGAGGTGTAGGTTTCTATCACTGTGAGATTTTCGCTTCCGTGATTAATCCCTATATTTAAAATTTTTAGCATTGCTTCCAGTTCATCCAATTGCCCCCCAGTTCTGGCTAATGGACCATGAATCTGCCCGGGGAGAATGCTCTCTCTCTCTCTCAATGTGTTTGTGTGAGAGAAATCCCCTTTTGTTTTCAATACCTGGGTGTGCACGTCTAGGGCTTTGCCTACCCTGACTTGAGGTTAAATTTATGCTTTTCGGGTTCAGGTCAGGTACGGTTGGCTAAACGACCTTTTCTTCACAAACTACAGATCTCACTTACAAGTTAGACCTCTTGCCTTTCTATTAACTGAGGCAACGTATGATTATGCATATTGATGTTCGGATTATTCGGATAAACTTTCTATAATCAACTGGTATTGGGTTTAAAACATTTCGTGTTCAAAATGGTTGGGATGTAACTATATTGAACTGGAGTGTAATTCCTCAATTGAACAAGCCAACTCCATCGCTGAGCAAATTTAAGCATTCGTGGTATCTAACATGGGATCAATTCATTCATGGCAGTTGAGGATGACATATTCCTCCAACCAGGATCGGATAGGTACGAAGGTTGGGCCTACGATACTAGACTTAGTAAGCGGTTGGCTACACACACACAGTTGCACATACAGGCACCAAAATGGACTTTCACTTTATTCAAACACTATCAATGTGAAATAGAATAACCAAATTGATGCACGAACGTGCATGAGTAATAGATAGGTTCAACGAGAAAAGTAGCGTGATAAGTGTAGTATTTTACTCCATTACGTTCTTGATCGAAACTGAAGAGGACAGAAGGAGATGCATATTCCCATGCATTTGAATGGGCAGCATTCTTTTTGTTCACCTCGCTATTTTCACATATTACCCAACTTTTATAGTTGAAACAGAGAATATCCCATTCGATTATATATTTGAACATTTTTTTTATTTCTCAAACTGAACTATATATATATTTTTCTTTTTCAGATTGAACCAAGACAAACCACAAACACATTAAATTGACTAAACCATCGGTTCGATCCTTTGATCGGTTCTTTCAACACCCCTATCATTGTTTTATCAAGCGAGGCAAACGCCCTTACTTGTATGCTTCTGGTGTCTCTTCTATCCTTTGTGAACTAATTGACTTCTGATTTTTGTATATATTTTATTTATGATTTTAATTCCTCTTCCATTAAATTTAAAAAAGATCCTACTATCATTACTTTATTCGTTGAACATCCCTAGCATTATTTATCCGGTACTGTATAATATCCGTGCATGGGCGTCTAGGTTCTTATACAGTATTAACACTCTTTTTCTTTTATTCTCCGCATTTTGGGTCCGGGCCCAAGAGGACTCGGTCGGCAATATGTTTTTTGTTTTTAAACGGCGCGTTTGGCTAGCCTTTTCCCACCTGCAGAAACCGCGAATTTCTGCTACTGCAACCCTTTCTGGTGAGGTGAACCGTCAGAGAGTTCGGATTTCCTACGTTTCTAAGGTTCCAAGTTCGAATCTCCATGACTACATTCTCCAGGTTTTGTCATGAGCTCTTGCCGCTCCTCCCACCCTTCTTTTCGTTGTGGGTCGTTGCTGTTCTCGACGTTTTTAATCTTTATCTGCAATAAGAAGCAAATAGTGAACGAGTTTGGGTTTTATGATGTTTGGATGTTGGTGGTCGATTTAATTCGCTTTCTATATTTTATTTCTGGTGAAAACTGAATCATCTTACACATGTTACGATTTCCTTTGGTGGTCTAGATTAGATCAAACGGCAGTGGCTGAATTCAGGATCGCTTTCTTTTGTATTCTTTGCCCATTGTCATATTTTTCTTTTCACATTGGTGTTTGTTGGTACCATTGGTTTGAATGTGTAGTTACCCTCCATGCATGTTGTTGTTTCTTTCAGTTTGAGTCATATATTATTAACAGCAATCGATGAGATGCTTACCATGATAAACCATGGTTTTATTTCTCTTATGGTGACATATTCATGCAAATGTATAGAAGCAAAATACATAACCATATGATGTATGCCTAGCTGTGGAATACTTTCTGGATATGGTGGCCTAGTTGGATACTGGGAGCTAGAGAATGGACTCATTTTTTATGCATTTCTTTTGCGTTCTAATAGTAAAGAAAAAAGATAGAAATTGATTTCACTCTGTGAGTCTTACTGGCATGGTGGCTGATTTACAATGAGTTTGTCTTATGGGTACCGGTGTAGGTTCAGACATGGGTTGTTGCTGAGGTTATAATCCAGCAAAAGTCCAGTTGGAGATGCTAATGACGGTAGTGGGTCTAGAAATATTTTTAGGGTGGCTGAATGCCCCACCGAACTGTTTAGGATGGGACTATGTCTTAATAGCACACTGATTCAACTTCAGACTTTAGCATTTTGTTGATTTTCCAAATTTTCAGTAGGGCGGACACCCACCTTGGCCTAATTCAGATACACCACTGGCTATATAACCGTAAAAAGGCATGGAAAATTGAAATATATGATTTCAGATATGTGTACGTCATGGTTTTGAGTAGTTGATAGGACTGATAGGCATGTATCAGACTATGTACTTTACATGATTCCATACATCTATAAAGTATATGAATCACATGTCTTAATCTGTCTCTGTATTTGTCATTAGTACATAAGGAAAAAGAGAAGTAATAGAATGTTTATGACCCTTCAGAAATAGCAAGGAATTAGAAGTCAGATACATTGCAATAGCAAAATGACAACATTGACAAGCGCTAGACATCAAGTGAATTGGTTTTCTTGCTGCTTAGGGATGTGGAGATCTTTGGGTTGTGATTTAGCTTTTCTAATGTTGACTTTACTTATTTACAGTCTCCAGCTTGTGCCGGTGAGACTGTCATCTTGGTTTCATTCATCCATGTATTTTGTTCTCTGCTTAAATGACTACATAAGGCACATTGTTAAAGTGTGCTAATAGTGTATTAGTTATTTGTTTAAAAATTAAGCAGATGTTTGCTTTTGGCTTATAAGTTTTGGCCCCATAGGTTATAACTGGAAGGAACAGCTAGCTGCCAAAGGTTGGTAGTCTCTCTAATGGAGTTCAAAGGTGCAAAAAGATGGAAATATGACCAGTGGATCTTGCTGAATGTTTTGGAATCGCCAGCACTTGTTTCCACTTCATGGGAGCTTAACTACATGAAAATGCCAGAGCCGATAATTACCGAGATTCCAAAGTCATCCTTTACTTAAGGGAACAATGTTGTAATCAGAAGGTGGATATGAAGATTGTTACTTATAATGTGAATGGCCTTAGGGCGCGCATCTCACAACATGGCACCCTTGTTAATCTGCTAAACAGTCTTGATGCTGATATCATTTGCTTCCAGGTCTCTGGCTCTGGCTCTCTCTAATATGTATGTATGTATATATATATATATATATATATATATATATATATATATATATATATATATATATATATATATATATATATATATATATATATGTACATGTCTGTGTGTCTGCGTGCATGTTTTTGTGTTTATGCATCCATGCGTATACAAAATGTAAAGTACAAGTTCAGTGGAGGGAGTCAATTTCCTGTTTGATAATCCTCCTGAGTGAAATGTTTCTTTCACTGTTGCTTGATAATATATGACAGTAGAAATATGGTTCAGAAGTATTGAAGTTTTCATTTAAATTGCAAAAGTTTGCCTTTGGGTTTAGCAGTCTTCCTCAAGGTGTCACGTCTTACCATGTGAAATTCTGTTCGCACAATGGGTGATTAGCAAAGAGATCCGTAAATAAAGACATTCTTAATAACTCGCATGATGGGGAATTCTGTTTGTACAGCGCTGATACTTGAAGTTTGGTACCACACTCTTTTAGTAATACTTCACACAGTAATTGGGAAAATGCCACTAGTGGTTAACAAAGACATTTTAATACAGAAGGAAATGTAAGCTGCAGAAGTTCCTCTTGTTTCCCATTTAGCAGATTTCCTTTAGTCTTCTGCTGCTTTTTACCCTGAAGAATTTTTGCTTGCACATTGCGTGAACCTGTAGGCTGTAAGAATATGATTCTTCAATTCACTTGAGGAATCCTAGTCAATCATCAATCATATAATCCAAGAAACGCCAAGAGACCAATCATGTTCCAATACACAAAGTAAGTCAAATAATAAAACACTCAAGAAGTCAAATCAAATATCCAAAGTGCTGCAAAATAACATATTATGGATGTATAAGAGTGCTCTATTTATAGAGCTAGAGTGAGAATTTACAGCAGCAAGAGAGATAAAATACAAGGGGGGATCCCCCAACGGCTAGTTTGGGGCCAGTACATTTAATTGGCCATGGCCCTAGTGGCCGAGCTAGTTAGTCCAAGATTAATGGCCCCTAGTGGCCCATCTCCTATTACATTAATACATGAACACCCTGCCTTAAACTTACAGTGTGTATATCGAAAGTTTATCTAACAAAAAATTAAACCTAGGGCCCAACAACTGCAAGTTGTAGTTTTGATGACACATATCACATTGAAACATTCTTCTCTAACAAAATGATAGTCCATTTTAATATGTTTCGTTCTTTCATGAAAGATATTGTTATATGCTATGTACATGGCAAACTCCGCCCATGTAAGGGATCACCCTTGCATTGCCGGTCCCAAGCCCGGATAAAGGAGGAGGGTTGTGTTAGGCTTCTGACATCCAACATAAAACTTCGTTGGATTTTATAACATGGATTACAAAAATTATGAGCATTGCTTTGGGGTGTCCCCACCTAGCGACGTGCTGCAGAGCCCGAATGCAATAATAAGTAAGTAAGGGCCACTACATTTTCACACGAATATAGTGAATCAATTGTAGAGAGGGTTCCCACATTGCTTTGGGGTGTCCCCACCTAGCGACGTGTTGTAGAGCCTGAATGCAATAATAAGTAAGCAAGGGCTACTACATTTTCGCCTGAATGTAGTGAATCAATTGCAGAGAGGGTTCCCACATCATGGACGGGTGTGGGTAAAGAAGTTAGTCCCGCTACATTGCCGCCCGAATATAGTGAATAATTTGCAGAGAGGGTTTCCGCATTTTGATTATGGACGGATGCGGGGGGTAAGGAAGCTAGTCCTAGATAATAAGATTCGTATTGGTTCTTGGAATATCGGAACATTATTCGGTTCGGTAAGCTAATGGAGGTGGTAGATACTATGATTCGGAGAAAGATTCATATTCTATGTTTGCAAGAGACAAAATGGGTTGGAGAAAAAGCAAAGGAGATAGAGGATAAAGGTTTTAAATTATGGTACTCAGGTAAAGAAAAGGCTCGAAACGGAGTTGGTATTATCATAAATAAAGATTTAAATGATAGTGTAGTAGACATACAACGATATGGTCACCAAATCATGACGTTGAAATTAGTGTTAGGAAAAGAGGTTTTGAATATAGTTTGTGCTTACGCACCCCAAGTAGGACTAGAAGATAGTATTAAGACAACTTTTTGGGAAGAGTTAGATAAGGTGTTTCAAAAGATTCCACAAAGGAAGATGATATGTTTAGGAGGAGACTTAAATGGACAAGTCGGTAAAGAGGTATTAGGATATCAAGGTATTCATGGAAACTTTGGTTTTGGGGATATAAATGAGGAAGGTAGGGAGATTTTAAATTTTGCTATGGCATTTGATCTCTTTATAGTCAATACAATCTTCAAAAAACGAGATGAACATTTAATTACTTATAAGAATGGCTTATCACAAACACATATTGATTACTTTATTTGTAGAAAAAAAGATAGAGTGTGTTGTAAAGATTGCAAGATAATTTCAGAAGAAAGCTTAACCACCCAACATCGACTTTTAGTTATGGATTTATAAATAAAAAGATGGACAAAGAAGAAAAGAGTGCATCGAGCTATTCAGACTAAATGATGGAACCTCAAAAGCGAGAAAGAAGATATATTAAACAGAAAGACCGAGATGTTTGGAATTATGTTGGTACACCTTGTGATATGTGGAATAATATGGCTATACATATTAGGAAAGTGGCGAAAGATGTGTTAGGTGTTTCTAAGGGAGGTGTATCGGCACAAAAAGAAGCTCGGTGGTGGAGTGAAGTAGTGCAAAATAAAATCAAGGCAAAGAGGGCATGTTACAAATTACATTATGTTAAGAAAACTAGTGAAACTTTAGAGGCTTATAAGAAAGCAAAGAAGGAAGAAAAAAGGCCGTGAGTGAAGTAAAAGCTAAAATTTGGGAGGATTTATATAAAAAACTCAACTCAAAAGAGGGTGAAAGAGATATTTTTAGGATATCTAGGGCTAGAGATAAGAAAACTAAAGATCTTAATTATGTTAGATGCATCAAGGACAAGGATGAAAAAATTCTAGTGGCAAATGATGATATAAGAAATAGATGGAAAAACTATTTTTATAAGTTTTTTAATGAAAATAAAGATGTTAATATTAGTTTAGGAGAGTTAGCCAAATCAGAAAAGTATATAAACCACAATTTCTACCGACGTATTCAAAAGAATGAAGTGAAAGAGGCTCTTAAACATATGAAGGGTGGTAAATCGGTAGGACCATATAATATTTCTATAGAAGTTTAGAAAATACTAGGAGAAATAGGAATCACTTGGCTCATAAGACTATTTAATGAAATATGAAAAAACCAAAAGATGCTCGAGGAATGGAGAGCAAGTAAACTTATACCCATATATAAGAACAATGGAGACATTCAAAATTGTGTGAATTATCGAGCTATCAAGTTAATGAGCCATACTATGAAATTGTGGGAAAGAATTATCGAACGTAGGTTAAGACAAGTATCAAGTACAACAGAGAACCAATTTGGATTCATGCCAGGCAAATCTACTTTTGAAGCAATTCACCTTTTGAGACGTCTTATGGAACATTTTAGAGCAAAAAAGAAAGACCTTCACATGATATTTATTGATTTAGAAAAAGTTTATGATAGAGTACCAAGGGAGGTTCTTTGGAGAACTTTGGAAAAAAGAGGTATCCCATTGACGTACATTAACCTTATAAGAGACGTGTATGATGGTGCAAAAACATGTGTGAGGACTCATGAAGGAATGACAGACTTCTTTGAAGTTAATATTGGGTTACATCAAGGATCAACTTTAAGTCCATACTTATTTATAATGGTGATTGATGAGTTAACAAAACATATCCAAGATGAAGTACCTTGGTGTATGTTATTTGTAGATGACATTGTATTAGTGGAGGAGTCTAAGGAAAAAGTTAATAGAAAATTGGAACTGTGGAGAGAAATATTAGAAAGCAAAGGCCTCCGACTTAGTAGAACAAAGACAAGAATATGTGGAATGTAAGTTTGATCATTTGGTTAACTCAGAGGACATAGAAATTAAAATTGGCACACATTGCATCCCCCAAAAGGAAAGTTTTAAATACCTAGGGTCTATTTTTCAGAGTGATGGAAGAATTGATGGAGATTCTACGCATAGAATTAATGCTGGTTGGTTAAAATGGAGAGGAGCATCAAGTATTTTTTGTGATAAGAAGATACCATTAAAGTTAAAAGGTAAATATTACAGAGCAGCAATTAGGCCTGCCATGTTTTATGGTTTTGAGTGTTGGGCAGTTAATCAACATGTACAAGTCTGTGACAGAAATGAAGATGTTGAGATGGATGAGTGGTCATACAAGAAAAGACCATATACATAATGAGGTTATTAGAAACAAATTAGGAGTGGCACCAATAGAGGATAAAATGAGAGAATATCGTTTAAGATGGTTTGGACATATAGAAAGAAGATCAAAAGAAGAACCTATAAGAAGGTATGAAAAACTAAATTTGGAAAGTATTAAAAGAGCTAGAAGACAACCACAAAAGTGTTAGAAACAATAAAGAATGATCTAGTTTATTGTGAGTTAACTGCTAACGTGACATATGATAGGGGATCTGTAGAAACAAAGAATCCATGTAGCCGACCCCGTCTAGTATGGGAAAAGGCTTAGTTGTTGTTGTTGCTATGTAATTGGCACTCTTATTGAGTGGATGGTTGTTAAAGAGTGGCCCTTGTGTCTCTCAACCAGTGTTATCCGTATCGCATCGTGGGAAGCCACGATACGATACGGTAACCTTTACCGTATGATATAGGTTATCGTGCCATATCACCCGTATCATATGATACGGGCGATACACCCATTTTTTTTTGCATGTTTCTGGTCTCTCTTTACTTTTCTCGAAGGCATCTTCCGATATGCTTGTTTGGGATTGCAAGTTGTATATGTAACATGTAAATTCGGGTTTATAATTTCATTTATTGAATAAGAATAATTTATGAACAAATAAAAATTGTGACAAAATCATTTTCCTTTCTATTGCCAACTTTTAAGTATATTTCTAGTACCAGTTTTTAATTTCATGAAATCCAAACAATGAAGAACAATTTGGTTGTCTTGGTTCATTGAGTGGGCATTTCACAACTTCACTATTTTAGGGTTCACCTTACATGACTTCCATTGAGTTGAACATGATTAACGTGTGTGATGCTTAACTCAGTCTATGAAGTGAGAAATGGAGCTCAAGCATTAGTTAAAAAGCTAGTCTTAAATAAGAGAAAAAGGGGATATCATCAAGTAACAATATCACATCACTGAGGTGTAATAGACTCAATAATCAAAGAAATGGAGCTCATCGTTTTGCTCACATATGAAAATTAGCAAATATGACAACTACATTTACAAAGATAGCAGATTGTTAATTTTGATATATTAGATGAGTGGATTATGGAAGATAACGAAGAAAATGCACTCCTAACCGAAGAAGACGTTGCATGGATTAATTTGTAATGAGTGCAATAACATCAAGAAGGAGATGAAGATTTTGATTTTGAAGCAGAAGGTGATGAGAAACTTTAAATCTTCATCACGAAGAAGATGAAGATTATTTATTTAATGATCCTGATAAAAATTTACAATATATAAAATGTAAATGTATTTCATTTTTTGCTTCAAAATATGTAAATTTGGATGCAATTGTTCAATGTTGAATGCTCGATATGTACTAAACTTTACATTATATGAATTCAAAGCAATTACCAGATTTTTTCTAATTTTTCCAGATTTTTTTCGGATTTTAATAAATTTTCTTGATTTTTAAATATTTTTATATTTTTTAATATTAAAGTACAATACGATACAATACACCTGTATCGTGGAGCCCAGCGATACGCGATACGATACGCGTCAGACAACACTGCTCTTAACAGCTCGATATTCCGCTTATGTGGATGATAATGACACTTTCTGTTGCTTCTTGCATCTCAAGGAGGTAAAGTATTCACCAAAAAATATATAAAAATTGGTGATGGAATGTTGATTGTTACATCTTCACCCCAATATTCATCAGTATATGCAGTCAAATCAAGAGAAGAAGAAGTCAGAAATACTCTCTTATCTACATAGTACTTAATGTATATGATGATTCTTATAACCACACTCATGTGAACACTAGTAGGAGTTTGTTGAAAGTTGCTTGAAATGTGTATAGTGTGTGATATGTCTGGGCGAGTGATAGTGAGATAGGTCAATGCTCCTATCAGTTGCCTGTATGATATAGGATCTTCCAGTTTTTCTTCATTTATTGCTCTCAATTTTGTTCCTAGTACTTCTGGGGTATTTGCCTTCTGCTCATTGGGTAGACATGACATGCTAATAATATCAAAACAGCACTAAACCTTTTCTCGGCTACATGGATTCTTTGTTTCTACATAGCCATATTATAATTTGTAGAATCCATGGTAAATAAGTTTGACAAAGTTTTATGCTAGTTATTGAAAGTCTAACGCAACCCTCCTTTATCTGTTCTTGAGATTGGTCATGCAAGAGTGATCCCTTACATGAGCGGAGTTGACCTGTTAATAATATCACTTGCAACTTTTGTTTGAGACATAAAATATCCTCTACCACAATATACAACTTCAATTCTTAAAAAATAACTAAGCAAACCAAGGTCTTTTATTTCAAAGTCCTTATGGAGATCCCATTCCCATATATCTTTGGCTTGATTATAGAAGTTGGGTCTTTTACTTATTAGTTGTAAAATAGGCGCAATAAGATTTTTCCTTTGAGGTTCAAAGGTTTCAGAAGATGTGGTGGTCTTGAAATTCTAGGAGGTAGTCTAATATTTTCTTGCTCTCTAGGTCTTCTAGCATAGTGTAAAGGAAAAGGCTCTATAGTACCATGAGACTCGTTTTCTCTCATTTCTATATTCATGTGTTCATCTTGTTGCCTTGAATTAATGGTTTTTTTCTCTATCACTATCTTCGTTTTCAATATCTTCTAAGTTTGCCAAGTTATTTAGAAAGGTATATTTTTTTATTTTCAATGTTAGAGCCATAGTAGTTGTCTTTCAAAAATCTTACATATCTTAATACATAAAGTTTATCTTCTTTGAGATCAAAACTCTTATAACCCTTTTTGTCAATGTCGTAAACACACAATTTATAGCTCTATAAGATAATTTATCATTCTTAATCGTATAAACAAAACATTTACAACCAAAAACTCTTAATCCTTCATAATATGGAGCATGTCTAAACAAATTTTTAAAAAGAGAAAGGCTACAAATTGAGAAGAAGACATTTTATTTATTAGATAAATGACGGTAAGATTATCTTTCACCCAAAAGAATTTTGGTACCTTACTATCAATCAAGAGAGTTCTTTTAGTTTTTATAATATATTTATGTTTTCGTTCGTCTAAACCATTGTGGGGGTTTTATGCAAGATTTTTTGTGTAGAATTTCATGTGTTTGCAAATAGTTTTGAAATTCTTTTGACATATATTCACCCCTAGAATCCGATCTCAAGATTTTAAGAGTGGTGTCAAATTGGTTATTAATCATACAATGAAATGTCAAAAAATTTCTAAATACTTCATATTTATATTTTAAGAGAAATATCTAAGTATATCTACTAAAATCATCTATATAAGTTATATAGTATCTAACTCCTCAGAGACAATGGGAGCGGGTTCCTAAACATCAAAATGAACCAATTCAAAGGGTTTGTTTGCAATAAAACTTCTCTCATTGAAAGGCATATGATGCAATTTTTCAATAATACATTCTTCACAAACAAAATCTTTGTCTTTATTATTTTTCAATAATACATGATTATACAACTTGTTCATATTTAAGTAACCCAATCTTTTGTGCCAAAAAGTTGAGCCATGAATTACACCACAATGTTCAAAATATGGTACAATCAAATTGTCCATTTTGTATAGTCTACTTTCTCTATGGCCTTGTTACCTTCTTCGATAGGTGATCATGTACCACACAATTTTTGGATGAGAAAATGACTATACAACTATTGTCATAAATTTGAGCAATAGAAAGTAAATTTATATTGTGTTTTGGTATAAGGCTTGCCTTGGATACTTTTAAATCTTTGCATTCTAAACATTCAATTTCATTTACTTAGAGTTTGTACCGTCGAGGATCAACTTTAAGTCCATATTTATTTATAATGGTGATGGATGAGATAACAAAACATATTCAAGATGAAGTACCTTGGTGTATGTTATTTGCAGATGACATTGTATTAGTGGAGGGGTTTAAGGAAAAAGTTAATAGAAAATTGGAACTATGGAGAGAAACATTAGAAAGCAAAGGCCTCCGACTTAGTAGAACAAAGACAAAATATATGGAATGTAAGTTTGATCATTTGGCTACTTCAGAGGACATAAAAATTAAAATTGGCACACATTGCATTCCCCAAAAGGAAAGTTTTAAATACCTAGGGTCAATTTTTCAAAGTGATGGAAGAATTGATGGAGATGTTACACATAGAATTAATGCTGGTTGGTTAAAATGGAGAGGAGCATCAGGTATTCTTTGTGATAAGAAGATACCATTAAAATTAAAAGGTAAATATTATAGAGCAGCAATTAGGCCTGCCATGTTTTATGGTTCTGAGTGTTGGGCAGTTAATCATCAACATGTACAAAAGATGTCTGTGACAGAAATGAAGATGTTGAGATGGATGAGTGGTCATACAAGAAAAGACCGTATACATAATGAGGTTATTAGAAACAAAGTAGGAGTGACACCAATAGAGGATAAATGAGAGAACATCGTTTAAGATGGTTTGGACATATAGAAAGAAGATCAAAAGAAGAACCTGTAAGAAGGTTAGAGAAACTAAAATTGGAAAGTATTAAAAGAGGTAGAGGACGACCACAAAAGTGTTGGAAAGAAACAATAAAGAACAATCTAGCTTATTGGGAGTTAACTGCTAACATGGCACAAGATAGGGTTCTGTGGAAACAAAGAATCCATGTAGCCGACCCCGTCTAGTATGGGAAAAGGCTTAGTTGTTGTTGTTGTTGTTGCTCCCGGTCTAGAGGTGGCAAGAATGGCCTCTTTGAAAGTTTTGAGGTTTTTCAATCTAGTTTTTTCTATAACTAGATCGGCAAGGAACCCATCACTCTTGGGTCTCGGTTTTCTATGGAATAAAATGGATCTTATGATTTCAAATTTTTCTCTTAGACCCCGCATAAAAAAATATTGATTATCAAGGTATTCTTTAAATTCATATATTTTTTGAAGTTTTTCAAAACTTCGTAATTGACTTCATAATTTTGAAAAGTAATTGTAATAATCCCTAATGCATAAGTTTCCTTGCTTAAACATTATCCTTTTCCCATCAAATCAATTTGGAAAAAAAAGTCATCTTAAGAATGAATTTTCTTTAAATACTCTCATGTTTCAAATGTATTTTCAAATATATTGATTCTATTGCAAAGTTTTTCATCTACATTTTCACAAATAATCTAAGTAATTTTTGCATTCATTTTGTCATTTTCAGATTTTGTTTATAATGTTCTTTAAGTTGGCACACTTCCCAATACAATTGTGCCCTCTCATACCATATAAGAATATGATTCTTCAATTCACTTGAGGAATCCTAACCAATCATACAATCCAAGAAACGTCAAGAGACCAATCCACCAAATGTTTGGTGTTATAATACTCAAAGTAAGTCAAATAATCAAACACTTAAGAAATCAAACCAAATATCAAAAGTGTTGCAAAACAACATATTATTGATGTATAAGAGTGCTCTATTTATAGAGCTAGAGTGAGAATTTACAACAGCAAGAGAGATGAAATACAAGGAGGGATCCCCCAACAACTACTTGAAGTAGCCATTGGGGCCAACAATTGGCCCCAAACGGCTAGTTTGGGGCCAGTACATCTATCTGGCACAAGTGGCCGAGCCAGTTAGTCCAAGACCAACAGGCCCTAGTGGCCCGTCTCCTATTACATTCATTCATTAACATAGGCTTCCTAAGCACAAAAGGCTTGTTTGTTCAATGCTGAATTGAATGAATGTATCAAAGGACGTTCATTCATTAACAACGATTTGTGGTTGTGGTGTGTAATTGTCAAAGGACTTCATGCATCATTTTCCATATATTTTCATTTGGCATCTAAATGTGTTATGTGATCTCTCTCTTTCTAGCCTAGAATATTTATGCTTCTTTCTTTATGTTGACATGTATATGTAAGAATAGCACTATGATGTAGCCGATAATGTCCACAAAATCGAACACAAATGATCACACGAGATCTTCTACAAGTCAAATCACCAAACACTTAGTACACAAGCCAAACCGAGTAGACAATACCAAACAAGTCAAGTGAGCACACAAAAAGCTTAAAGCTTATTTATTTCATGTTGTTGGGAGCCCTAAAGGCTATCCTATTATACGTTAACACCCCCTTGAAACTTGCGGTGTGTATACCGTAAGTTTGTCCAACAAAAACATAAATCTAGGAGCTGATAAAGACTTTGTGAAAAGATCTACTAAAGGGACATAACATAAGTTCAACTTTTTTCAAACATTCCTCCCGAATATAGTGGCAGCCCATCTCAATGTACTTGGTTTGTTCATGGAATGTATTCTTCGAAGCAATATACATGGCATTTTTGTTGTCATAAAGTAATTCTGTAGGTTTTTCCATAGCAACCTCAATGTCTGCTAGTAGTTCGGTGATCCATGATATCTCAGTTGTTGTAGTGGCCATAGCTCTATATTCTGCTTCCGTAGATTATAGGGATACTTTCTGCTTCTTTTTACATCTCGAAGAAATTAGAGAGTCACCTAAAAACACAAAACCTAATGGTGAAATGTCTATCATTAACATCCCCACCCCAATCAATATCAATATAGGTAATTAATTTAAGAGAAGATGATGAGGTTAGAATGATCCTCTTTCAAGTGTGTAATTTATATATCCCACAATCCGTATGACAACACTCATGTGTATACTGGTGGGAGCTTGTTAAAACTAACTTGTCACATGTACAGACATGTATTATGTCTGATCAAGTGATGGTAATATACGTCAAATCTCCTATCATTTGTCTGTAAGGAGTGGGATCTTCTAATTTTTCTTCATCTATGGTTCTCATTTTGGTCCCTATTCACCTTTTCATGCCCACCTTCTTCTCATCTGTCAATCCTAACCTGTTAACATCACTAGCAAATTTTGTTTGTCACATAAAATAACCTCTATCATTACGAGTTACTTCTATTCCCAAGAAATAACTAAGTACACCCATATCCTTCATTTAAAATTCTTCATGAAGATCTCTTTTGATTTGCGATATCCCATTCTCATCACTTCAAATGATGATCATATCTATATATAGAAGTAAGATTATGGTGCATTCATCAGTTATCCTTACAAACAAGACAATATTAGTATAGCAAGAGCGAAAACCACGTGTATTCATAAAATTTTCAAATCTATCCAACCAAGCTTTAGGGGTTTGTTTGAGTCCAGATGATACCTTTTTTAGTCTAAGGACATAATCAACAGTGAGTCCCGAAAGATGAGCTATATATATTTCTTCACAAAGGTTATCATTCAAAAAGGCATTTTTAGCATCCAATTGATATACGTCTCAGTTTCTAATAGTACAAATAAAAATCAATATGCGAACAATAGTCATACAAACAACAAGAGCAAAAGTTTTCTTATAGTCAATCCCATATTCTTGTGAGTACCCTTAGTTAATAGTCTTATTTATATTTTTCAATAGATCCATCACTATTTGTTTTGACTTTATAAACCTTTCAATATCCCAAGTACTATTCTTTTTTACTGCTTCTAGTTCATCATTCATAGTTTTCTCTATTCTAAGTTATTTTTTTAGTTTTCTCTATTCTAAGTTATTTTTTGCTTGGTCATAATGTTTTGGTTTATTGATACTTGATATGATCGCTATATGATTTCTATGTTGTGGTTGAAATGTTTCATAAGACACAAATCTTTGAGGAGGTTATATGACTTTTGTTGGGATGTTGTCATTTTCTCTGTTTCTTACATAATCATGTTCAAAAGGTCTTAAGATTTCTTCTCTAGCTTCTTGTTCTCTAGGTTCACACTCTAGTCGTACCATACTTGCCTCTTGTGTTTCCTTAATGTGATCTAACTTTAACTCCATGGTATCATCCAAAAACATATAACTATCTTAGGTGTTTTTTTCACTCATCTTTGTAATAATAATACTCATCTTCAATAAATTTGACAACTTTAACTCCTTGGTATCATCCAAGTATTTAGAAACTTTACTTGCTATCAACAAGGTTCTAGTAGTTTCAATAATATATTTATGTTTTCTTTCGGCTAAACCATTTTGTTAGAGAGTTTTTATACAAAATTTTTGATATCAAATTTTATGTTCTTTAAGGTAGTTTTTGAAGTCATTTGAAAGATATTCACCATCGGAGTCGGTTTCTAAAATCTTTATATTAGTTTTAAATTGAATGTTGATCATATTGTGAAAGGTCTAAAGGTTTTAAAAACTTTTGATTTGTGTTTCAAAAAATATATCAAAGTGTGTTAAGTGAAATCATCTACAAAAATAACATGACAGGTCACTCCTCCTTTTGAGATTATGGGAGCAGGTCCCCAAGCATCGGAGTGCATTAATTCGAAAACCTTTTTTGTGATAAAAGTTCTTTCGCCAAATGGTGCATGATGTGTTTTGCCAAAAATACAATATTTGCAAATAAAATCATTCTTTTCATTAGTCTTTATCCATGGATAATTGTTCATTTTGCTTATATCAAGATGCCACAATCTTTTGTGTTAAAACCCAAACTCATTACAAGTAATCCTACATTTTTCAAAATTTGACATAACTAAATTATCCATGACGTACAGACCACCTTCTCTATCTCCTTGCCCAATCACCTTCTTCGACAAATGATTTTGCACCACACATTCATTTGGTGAGAAGGTAACAATGCAATAATTATCACAAATTAGAGAAACCGAGAGAATAATAAGGTTTAATTTTGATATAAAACATACTTGAGGTATTTTAAAAGAATTATTTTCTAGATTACCAATTTCTTTAACATCAAACTTAGTTCTATCAACCGTAAATACTTGTGCTCTAACTTGTGTGCATTTGTCTAACAATTTATATTCATGTTTCATATGAAAAGAAGTATTGGAATCTAAAAACCATGGCATACCTTGATTTTTGGAAGAAGTTGATAATGATGACCCGGAGATGCTTGCCTTCTCTTTGAATATTTGTTAAACTTAGACCTTGATTCTCGATGATAGCACTTACTCCTTGTAGTCAATGGCAAACACACGAGGAAATCTTCTCTTTAAGAGAGGACAATTGGTTTTGATATGTCTACTCTCCTTGCGATAATGACAAACCATACTCTTGTTTGACCAAGACACAACGTTACTCTTGAATTGCCCATTCTCTTCACTATTTTTGGCATGTGGAAGCTTATATATCTTTAAATAATTTTCAGATCTAGATGTAGCAAGAACCGTTTCTTTGTTGAATCTTATGTTTTCCAATCTAGCCTCTTTCATAACTAAATCAGCTAAGATCTCATAGATTTTGGGTCTCGGTTTTTTATGTATCAAATTTAATCTTATGTTCTCAAATTCATCTCGTAATTCCCTTATAAACAAGAAGTATTGGTTTTTAAGGTATTCTTGAAATTCATCCATACTTTGAATTTTTCCGAATTTATCAAAACTTCTAAGTTGATTTTAAAGATCAGAAAACTCATTATGATAATCCCTAATGATCATGGAACCTTATTTGAGCATTATCTTCTCCATCAAATTTATTTGAAAGACAAAATCATCAATGAGTTTTCCTAAGGTATTCTCAAGTTTAAAAGGCATTATCAAACATGCTAATTTTATTACAAAATTTTTCATCCACATTTTGGCCAATAATCCATATGATTTTGGCATTATACTTTTCCTATTTTTTGACTCTTGCTTGAATTTATCTTGTGTCTTGAGAAATTCATCCCATCAAACCCTTTTTCTATCCATTTGGGCTCTTTGATCGTACCTTCAATATAGTCTCAATATTCTTTAGAGATAAAATATTTTTTCATTGTATGTGTCCAACTTGTGTAAGAGTTGGGAACCAATAAATAACGAAATATCTCACTTTTTTTTATTTTTCTCAACAATAATAAGACCTGCAAAGAATACCTTGATTTCCTTAACTTGGCAAAACAATGCCCAAATTTGACAATCTTCTCACAATTAGCATGAATTTCAATGTAGCTCTAAATGAACCATTCTGGCTCTAATATCATGTTAAAGTATCACTATAATCTCGCTAATGATGTCCACAAAGACAAACACAAATGATCTTACAAGATCTTCAACAAGCCGAATCACTAAACACTTGGTGCATAAGACAAACCAAATAATTAAAATACTAAACAAGTCAAAGTGAGTACAAAAAACTCTAGTTTATTCATGTATCTACATCCTCTATTTATAAAGGTTTTTGTTAAGTGAGAAGAGAGAGTCAGAGTGGGAGCCGTTGGGGGCTGATTGGCCCTCAACAGCCAGTCCAAGTTGGCCCATGCCATGGGCCTGCTGGGCCCTAACTGTCCAGCTCCCTATTAGAAGTTAACAAGAATAGCACTATGATGAAGCCGATAATATCTACAAAGTCAAACACGAATGATGACACAAGATCTTCTAAAGTCAAATCACCAAACACTTTGTGCACATGCCAAACCGAATAGACACAATACCAAACAAGTCAAGTCAGCACACAAAAAGCTTATTTATTTAATGCACAACATCCTCTATTTATAGAGGATTTATTACACTTGATAAAAGGGAGAAAAGGAGCAGCTGCTCCCAACAACTACATTACTAACCTTTGGGATGTCCCAACAACTAGTAATGCAGCCGTTGGGAGCACCTGGTCCTTGAGGGCCAGTCCCAAATGGCCCTGCTGGCCCTTAAGGTGGTACTGGCTACTGCTGGGCCCTAAAGGTCCAGCTATCCTATTACACATTAACAGTATAGAAAGTCCAATGGTTGATACCAATACTCCATGATTTGCAAGAAAAAATCATGTGCATTTTGATTGTGCCATGTTTATGTTATTCCTGTCAATGAATCTTCACATGTTCAGGGTTCATTACAGGAGATTAAGTTGTCAAGACAAGAACTTTCAGCCGACTTAGTTATGGCTGAGGGATATGAAACATTTTTCTCATGTACCCGTACTTCAAATAGAGGCCGCGCTACTGGATACTCTGGTATGCTACTTAAATACTGGATGTTTTCTCTGCTTAGTAGGTTTTGTCCTCAGCTGTTTGTCTACTTGTCTGTATAACTTGACCTATTTTGCTTCTAGGTGTTGTAACATTTTGCCGTGTAAAGTCAGCATTTTCTAGTGATGAGGTTGCATTGCCGATTTCTGCAGAGGAAGGTTTTACGGGTCTTTTGGGTCAGTCTGGGGCCAGAGCTGGAAACTTGAGTTCCTGCCTTCTAGAAATGTCATTGGACACTGAAAGTGCAGAGTTCATAACAGAGAAAGACCTCCTTAAAGTTGACAGTGAAGGGCGATGCATAGTCACAGATCATGGACATTTTGGTTGGTCACATAGACAGATTTGCTATGCATTATATTAGTTTGGAATTAATGAACTGTTGTTTTATTTCATTGTCAATATAATTGATATCTTTGACAGTTCTATTCAATTTGTATGGACCTCGAGCTGATGCAGATGATCCAGAGCGAATTCATTTTAAGGAGATATTCTTTACAGCATTGCAGGTAAGTTTGTTAGCTAATGGGAAATTAAAGATCTTTTGGTTCTGTCATTGTACAGCTTAACTTTTGGTGTTAGCCGATATTGACATCAAACACTTCATTTATTTCCTCATATTTCCTAACCCAAGTCCTTTCTCTCTGTCCTATTCGTCCTTTATGAACACTCCTTTTTCTGTATGGTTCCTAAAAGAGATGATACAAGTATGTCTTCTAAAGTCCATCTGTATCTTTTCACCCCAAAGTATTCAGTTTACGTGTTTTAACAAGTGAACAACCTCAATAGTAGGTCTTCATGGCATAAATGTAAATTGGTTTTGTGTTGTACTTAGATACTTGTCTATATCGTTGTATAAATGTTTTGCAGACTTCTGTGCTTCTATAGTTCCATAATTTTGGACGTTTCCTTGGTCCTTGTAAATCGCATCTTTCTGCACTTCTCTATGCTATTGAATAATTTTGTAAAGAAAATGATGATATTCTCTCCCAACATCTTCTATGTTTCTGCAAGAATATCGTTTGGCTTGAATGATTGACAAGGTTTCTTAGTTGAAGAGTTTCTGCTACTTCCTGTGAATGCATAAGTAGATAACACAATTTGTGAGTGCTTTTGAGCTGGTTAACTCTCCAAGTTAGTTTGGAACTGCATGCAGTTGTCTGGATTGGACACGTCCCAAGTACTCTTTGCTAGTAAGTAGTAATAGATACTTGCGGTACAATTTTCTATGTGAGAACTGACTTAGTGCTCTTTTTAATCTTTCAGCTTCATGTGTTTTGTGAATTATGTATTTTGAGTTAAATTTTTAAGTGAAAATAGATTTCTTTCCTTGACATTTTGAATTCAGTGTTGTAACCATCTTATTGTCTCACCATTCGCTGGAGCCTGTATTATCTAGTTCAAAATCGGGTAATGAAGTTGGAGGTATAAGTTCTCTGATATTTCTGCATCGTGCGCGTATGGTGCTTGTCACCATGTTATCATTCTTCATATGACGTGCTTTGTTCTTTTCATGTGTTTATTCTTATGTTAAACATTACAGTTTGCAATAATACAAGTTAACATGAATAAAAATTATCTTGTATTGTCCATCTACTGGCCAATATCTTTTGGTTTTTTTCTTTCATACATCAGAGGCAGATGAAAATTATTATTTTTATGAGGAAGGAGGTCAAAATGCTACTCTCATTTGTGTGGTTCTTTCATAGGCCAGCCGTTTCTGATATTTTCTTGTTTCTCAATAGAAAAGATGGGAGGCTTTGCTAAGTCAAGGGAAAAGAGTTTTTGTAGTTGGAGATTTCAATATTGCACCTTCTGCCGTAGATCGCTGTGATGCTGGGCCAGATTTCGAGAATGACAGGTGAGGCAAGTAGTATGCAAGGGTTTTATCAAACTTATCATGCATAACATACATCTTTTGTCATTTCTTAAGCAAGAACCTGAGTACATTTGTTTGCCAGTTTCATTATTTGTTTGGCGTTCAGGCATGTGCTATTGAAAAAATGGATGTTTGTCAAACTCTTTCAAGACTTGCTTGTCTTCATTATTGAAGTATCCACCACAATATGAGTAGTCAAATCATATTAAGTGGTTGCATTTCAAGTGATTTGTTTGAAGAAACTAACTGTTAGAATTGGTGCAAGATTTAAAAGGCAAAATATGTCAAATTTAAAGCTTCAGTTTTCTTAAGATGTCTAAAGGAATTAAAAATGCCAATACTGATGTTCTCGTGATGTTTTCTTTCATTTTTCACTTGCTGGCAAGGAGAAAAGGTTTTCTATAATGTTTAGAACATTGTTCTTTTTACCGGATTTCTTCCCCCATATGTTACAAGCCTTTGACTTTTTTGTTTATTTTCTCCTCTAAGAGTGGATCTATGTGTATATATATACACACACACATACACGACACAACATGCACACACACATGCACACATTCGCAGACACACACATATATTATGATCAAGTATGGGATACGCTCCCCTCTTTGCATGAATAGAATTTCTCATATATTTCATAGATTATGGTTTTTACTTTATCTGCACATGTTGCTTGTTCTGTAGGTTCAGAAAATGGTTCAGATCTTTATTGAGGAGAGGTGGAGGACCTTTTCTGGATGTTTTCCGGGAAATGCATCCAGACCGGTACTTTGAACTATTTAATATTTTAATGCTGTTTGGTGTTATCTCAATGATAAATAATTAGCTAAATGATAAAAATGAAATGCATCTTAGCATTTCCGTTGTTACTTAGCTTAGAGGGTAACCAATCATATGGTCATGTTTGTTACTTAGTTTTCCTTTGTTTTATAGATTGTCTCTGGAGCTACTAATATTAACTTTGTGCTGTGCAGGAAAGATGCATACACATGTTGGTCACAGCAATTAGGTGCAGAAGAATTCAATTTTGGCTCAAGAATTGATCTCATTCTTATTGGTGGGCCCTGCTTGCATCAAGATACAGACCTTAAGGAGCATGCATTGTTTAACTGCCATATTAGAGAATGTGACATAATGACAGAGTATATGCGATCCAAAACTGATAATATACCAAGGTGCATGCAGAAATTCTTCAGTTTGTTTGGGATCCATATTTCGTTCATACTTAATGCTGGCTTTTGTCGTTATCAGGTGGAAGGGCGGTAGAAGTGTCAAGCTAGATGGCTCAGACCATGTTCCCGTTTACGTAAACGTTTTAGGTCTCCCTCTTTTACCACCGCATAGCACTCCACCTCTAGCAGCAAGATATGCTCCTGAAATTCGTGGATTACAGCAAACAATTGGTAGAGGATGCTTCAACTTTATATACTTTTGCTATTTACACTCACAGTATTACATATAATAATTTTACCAAGTGATGCATCAAAACCTGGTCAGTTTACAATCTTTGAGGAAGATGGGATGGATCTAAGTGCTTAGGTTCTTGGTAAAAATACAATAGTTTGGTGTAATAAGATGATGAGGCAGACAACAAATTTTGTAAAGGAAATAGAGTTATTTTTGGTTACAGAACAAGAGCCAAACACTCGCTCGACCAAAAAGACACTCGGTTAACCAAGAGAAGGTGAAGATTGAGAAAACGCAAGTCTCCTTTTTTTCACAAGGACACTTTTTGACCTATGTCCCATGACATGACATTCTAAAGGGCATGCCCCAGCACTTCATGGGTCCAATCTAGCATGTTGTGGTAACTTTTTGTGCTGTATTCTGAATGTGTGTTCTTGGTTGTTTGTCTTACGTTCATTAAATGACTTTTTGTTGAAATGTATCTTTTGGTGCATTGCACTAAAGGTTCAACCTAGCCATGCTATCAGTATTGTCTGACGCGTATCATATCATGTATCGCTGGGCTCCATGATACGGGTGTATCGTATCGTACTTTAATATTAAAAAAATATAAAAATTATTTAAAAAATCAATAAAAATTAGTAAAAATCCGAAAAAAAATCAAGAAAAATCTGGTAATTGCTTTAAATTCATATAATGCAAAGTTTAGCACAGATTGAACATTCAACATTAAACAATTGCATCCAAAATTACATATTTTAAAGCAAAAAATGAAATACATTTACATTTTACATATTTTGAAGCAAACAATGAGCTCCATTTCTTTGATTATTGAGTCGATGACACCTCAGTGATGTGATATTGTTACTTGATGATATCCCTTTTTTCTCTTACTGGAGACTAGCTTTTTAACTAATGCTTGAGCTCTATTTGTCACTTCACAAACTGAGTTAAGCCTCACACACGTTGATCATGTTCAACTCGATAGAAGTCATGTAAGGTGAACCCTAAAATAGTGAAGTTGTGAAATGCCTACTCAATGAACCGAGACAACCAAATATTTTTAATTGTTTGCAATCTCATGAAATTAGAAACTGGTAGTAGAAATATACTTAAAAGTTGGCAATAGAAAGGGAAATGATTTTGTCACAATTTTTATTTGTTCATAAATTATTTTTATTCAATAAATGAAATTATAAACCCCAATTACAAGCATATCGGAGGATGCCTTGGAGAGAAGTGAAGAGAGGCCAGAAATCTGCAAAAAAAAAAATTGATTTTTTTTTTGAAAACAAATTAAAAAAAAATGGAAAAAAAATTGGGCGTATCGCTCGTATCGTACGGGCGATACGGAGCGATACGGAGCGATAAATGCTCATTTACGATACGGTGCAATATGGATAACACTGCATGCTATACTGTCCATATTGTTCTCGAACCTTTTTTTTGGACGATAGTCATAATTGTTGTGTTCTGTCCCTATGCACTTGTTTGGAAAACTGGCATGACATACCATGTGTCTCCATCTCTGCCTTCAACATGATACAGAGTGTTCTTTGATTGTTTGTATTCTTTTGCTATGTATACCTTGTACTAGTTAACGTGGAAATGTGGTGCAGATAAGAGCTTGAGGATAATAATATAAGTTAAAAACCTAATTTCTGTTTCTGAAATGGCACCTATGATTTATGTTCTTTTCCAAGCAGTGGCTGCAAATAAGAATGAGATTTCCATTTTCTCCAAATGTTTTTTGCTCAAATTTTGGCCTCAGCATTAAAAAGTATGTCTTTGGGAAATCACTTATTTTCCTCAGTATGTTGTAGACGAATTTAGAAAAGAAAAAGCTGTTGGTCTACATAAGAAAGGAATTACATGTGGCTCCAGGACAAATAATATGTAAATATTTTTGAAGATCATTACGTGCATTATGAAACCAAATTCTCATTGTGACAATGCCCAGAAGTAGTTTTCGCAACTCATGAGGATGTTTAGGAAAATAAAGAAGCTTGCACAAGGGTCTCATTCTTTTAGAGGGCCTATGAGAAACTTCCAAGGCAACTGATCTAGATAACCAAAATGTGATCCCTTGTATATGTTCTGAAATTTTGCCAAGATATATATGATGGGCCTGTAACAAATGTTAGGGCTACCTGTGGGGAGTCAGATATGTTGGTGATTGAGATTGCGTCACGGGATACATATGTTTTGAACCCATAGGTATTTGTATTAGTTATAGGTGAGCTCTCTAAAATGATTTTCTCGAGGTGTGTATTTTTTTGCAAAAGGTGTAGGACTTGGTAACTAAGGAAGAAAAGACATGACAAACAACTAGAACTTCAGAGAAGTACATTAGGGAAAGAATGGTACTGCCAAATATGGATCATCTTTGTGTAATACACTGCGAATCTGGATCTTACTTCTAACTGAAAAAAATATGTGCAGAGCCTGCTTCATGTTGGATGTTACTGCTCAGCATTAGAAAAATGTCTTTGGTGTTGTGGTTGTTTATAGTATGGGAAAAGGTTTAGTTGTTGTTGTTGTTGTTGTTGTTGTTGTTGTGGTTGTTTATACAGAATCATTACGGACTATTTGTCTCCTTTGTTTTGTTTCCCACCTCTTATCATTTTTTTGCCGGATAGTTTTTTCTATAGTATTATAAGTAATCATATTGTTGCATGAAACTATGTTGAATGATCATGTGCCTGCATATGTAGTTTCATTGCTTCAGAAAAAAGCAAGAACAGGTGCAACAAGGAAACCTGCTACTCCATATGATCTTTCAGAGACGAGTACCGTAATGGAGATTGTTATGGACAATGTGACATCAGATGAGTTCATGCCATCTAAATCACAAGTTCCAAACTGCAATATGAACTCCCAATCCAGTAGCATAACGTGTCAGTTTGCAGAAGACAAAAATTTACTTATGCTGGAGACTGAGAGAAGACCAAAGCAGCCACACTCCTGTGGAACCAGCAAGGAAGAGGCAAAGCATGGTGGATATTCTCAGCTCAAGTTACAATCCTTTTTTCAGAAGAAGCTTCCAAAATTGAATAATAGTATGTGGGAAAGTGCTGCTGATACTTTGTCTAATCAAGAGGCTCCTTTAGTACAAGTACAAATCTCTCACATCGAAAACAATGACACCAGTTCCTCGGAGATGTCCTTGCATGGAACCAAAGTAAATGGATGCCAACCAAATGTCTGCCCTAGTCTATCTAATGTAGGTGAATCTGTTGGAGGTGCCAGCCACATTACCGTAGAGGGTAAGAATAGTACTGCTCTGAAAGAGTGGCAGAGGATCCAATCAGTGATGCAGAAAAGTGTACCTCTTTGTGTGGGTCATGGAGAACCATGCGTTGCACGTTATGTGAAGAAAGCAGGTCCAAATATTGGACGTGGATTTTATGTCTGTGCCCGTGCAAAGGTAAGAAATGATCTTCTGTGTCATTTTCTGTTTCTTTTCCGTTTAAATAGAAAGCAAAATATTATTATCCATTATTGCTTGGGATGATTGTTATGATCAGGTTCGTCCTTGGAGGACAAATGGAATATATCTGGATGATTTATTGTTTTGTAAATTGTAATAGGGTTCATTTCATGTAGAGTTTTTTGTGCTAGTCAATTCATGATTGTCATCCTGGGTACTGCTTTTCCAAATGCTACCATTATTCTGATGACCCATATATGGTGTTCACCGTCATCTGTATTGCCAGTACGTTGCAGTCTCACTCTCTCTCTCTCTCCCGTATATGGTGTTCGTGATCATATATTGCCAGCATGTTGTAGTCTCTCTCTCTCTCTCTAGCCGTTATATACCCGATAGGAGAGTTCAGTATGAAGTGTTACCTTCCAATTTGTGTATGTTGCATTTCAACTATAATTTTCATGCGCCTCATATTATAGGCGAGGCTTGTGGGGTTTTTAGAATGTAGTGTAGCAACAAGTAGATGGCTTTCTTATTCAGAAGTGGTTCTGCGTCAGCTCTGCTGTTTATTTCTTTTTGACAGCTAAATGTTATGCATCTCTACAAAACTTATCAAACTTTTGAACCAGCAACGAAGTTGTTTTAGTTGATAGATATTGTTTGGTCATTGTCAATATCTTCTTTTTCAGTTTAATATTTTCATCTTCTTCTTTTTCTGTAACATGGTAGATGCTGACATTGAATTTACCATACTTTGTGCCGTGCAGGGTCCTGCATCCAATCCAGATGCAAGATGTGATCACTTTGAGTGGGCCTCATCAAAATTAAAAAGGAAAAGGTGATACTGATCTGTAAATGCTAACACTGATGTTGTGAAAATATAGTGGCGTTCTTCAAGAATTTTGCCTTTCTACACCTTTAATTCGAAGATTTGTATCTAAATTTTCTTTGGCTGAACAGAATATATGTTTGTCGTGCTACAAAATTGTTGTAAATAACAGATATATGTTGATTTACCTCCTGTGGCCCATGTAATTGTAAACAAGTTCTGTAATGCTTCCTTTGCATTCTTCAAGCAGAGTCCGAAACTCATTCTTCCTTGTCTTGGACCCAAATATGCTATTACTGAGGATTGGGAAATGGAGCTGAGTGAACTGACGTAAAGGTTTCTAATCAACCTGATGAAGAACGTTACGGTAAGCAATATAATGTAAGCCCTAACCCGAACGATTTTGATGTTTAATTCTCCAGGCAATCTATGATATTATATTGTGCTGGAACTGACGGCTCAGTTTTTCCTAATTAATGGGGAAGAGGATTCTTAGCATGCCACTGAAGTGGCCAAGAAAACAAGTGATCTGCTGAGCCCGCATGTTTGGGATTTGGTGTTTGATACTGGTACTACCCACATCTACCCGGAAGGCTGTACCCGCATGTTACCAACTTATCCTAAGACCATGTGATTTACACTAGGTTGTTTGAACCCTTTGAAGGGTGAAATCCCAGAACCCAGCTCAGAACCGGGGACCATCTGGTTGGTTTCAGTTCTACCTTTCACAGAATTAGAATCAGAACTATTCTTTCTAAACTGTCAGTTTCATATTTTTTATTTTGTGCAAAATTGGAAAAAATTTATGTTTTTTGAACCGGTTCTTGGTTCTGCGATAACCTAAAAAGCTGGTTTCAATTTACCCAGAATCGGCTGTCTAATTATGAGATTAGATAAGTATAAACTATGTAAAGAAGAGGAGCAGCCGTAGATATTCCTGATGCGGCCTGAAGAAGATGATACCTTGATCCCACACATATACTTTCCTTTGTTTTGGGAGTCGGTGACCTTGCTTCCCATCTAAAATGCATGCTTATCAACAAGCCAAGAAACTCTTATAATTGCCTAAATCACCATTTATTGGATACTTAAACGAAAAGGAGAAAATTTAGATACTCTGTGTGTGTGTGTGAGAGAGAGAGGCACAGAGACAGAGCTCTATGGTGTTTATATATATATATAGGTCAAAACACCAAAACAACCTAAGACCCAATTTTGAAGTTGTAAGGTCCAAACTTAAATCCAAATCCCAATGAAGTCGGGTTAGAGTCCAACCTAAGTCGACCAACCCCAGTTTACACCTCCATCCCTAACGGTGAGCATTCAACCAGATGTTCAAAATTGAAAACTAATTACTTTCATGCTATAAATGCGTGAAAAAGTATTATTCCACAAAAGGAAGACTTTAGAAAAGAATATCCAAAATCTCATGCATATCCTAGCAGAGATACTTCACTTATTTAGAAGCTAATACTGCCTTGCTATTTTCAACAGCTACTAGACATAGACATGGACAGTAGATACCAATATACGGTTTTTATAGATGACCAATATACAAATGATACGAATAGGGAAGCAACTCTTGAAAAAGTGTATATAATTGTTAGTATATGAAATGAATACAAGAAGCAATACATATAACTGGTAAGCGAGTCAAACAAACCATCTCATTTTTTACATAGAGTCGAGCTAACGAACCAAAACTATCGATCAATATGTTAAATTAATGGCTTGCTATCCTTTCATGAGCCAAGCCTAATCGAGCCGAGAGAAAGATTTCTTGTAAGTACTATATATATATATATATATATATATATATATATATATAATGCCACTTCGTTTTCCTAAAGTCTTCCTTTGTCAGAAAACAACCAATGGCTCACCTGGCTAGGAGATCAACTCACAGGTTGAAGGTCATGCTTTCGATACTTGGGGCGTGCATCTGGCTTCAGCCTCCCATCGTACTCAAAAAGAAAAAGTCTTCTTAAATACCCCAATACAATTAGCTTGGAGTATAGTTTATAAACAAGCCAAGGACGACGAAACCAAGTTGAGTTACGAGCAACTCGGTTCATCTAAAGATCTGGTTAAAGATTTTGCTTAACTTTTTGCTTTTGGATACCGAAAAAGAGGAATCTCTCGACTCATTCTCGCGAAGATGGGCTTCTTCCTTTAATGCCTTTGATAAGAATATTTTCTTTTCATTCATGGAACAGGAAGGGATCTGCCTAAACCCACTTTTGCCAATAACAAAAGGAACTAAATCGTATGTATTGTTTTATACAAACGGATTATGAGATGTAAATTTCTCATTAGACAAGAACAAAAAATTCAATACTAAAGCAATAAGAATATCCTCAATGAAAGCCGTTTATTTCATAAAAGGTATCTTGAATCAAGGCAATAAATTTTTTACTGCGACGCATTTAGGGGATATTGAGCAAATCCAACCACATTTGCACTTATGCGCAGCATCTTCCTCTCTCTCTCTCTCTCTCTTCTGTGAATACCAAGCAAAGAGAAGCGAATGAATACACAATCTTCGCTTTCATGCAAGAATGGCAGATTTCTGAAACGTCTGTGGTTTTTAGAAATCGCAACTCCAACACCCGAAACAGCAGCATCGTATCTTCCACAGCCTCGCTACGGCATCTATATAGGAATTTCATTAGCTTTCGTGTTGGTGGGAGCCATCCTTTGTCTTCTCATCAACTCCATCAGAGCATGCCTACGTGGGTGCAACCTGTCGCAGGAAAACTGTCGTTCGACGCACTCGAATGCTGACGCGTTTAACTTCCTCCCTGTAAGAGTTTTACATGGTACCACAGCGAGTTTTAAGAATGATGATTGTGTAATGTGTCTATCTGAGCTTTCAGAAGGTGATACGATCAGAGAGTTGCCGAGATGTGGGCACGCTTTTCACAAGGATTGTTTAGATAAGTGGTTGCATTTGAATTGTGCACCGGCACCACTGTGCCCGATTTGCAGGACGATGGTGATTGAGGGAGATGAAGGGCAGAGCAGCCGGTTACAGCAGAGAGATGGAAGGGAAGAACTTTGTGATACCCTCCATATTCTTTCCAACACTCATTATCCTGCTTTCATATAGATAGATCTCCTTTTGCTTTTCTTGATTCCGTTATCTGATGGATGTGTATAGGATGAACAAAGGCAAGGTTCTTCAGTTTTAACTTTTGGCCCATTTTCGTGCGAGTTTTTCTTTGAGGCATTCTGTTTTCCGCGGATTGATCGACAGATTTTCCTTTTCGTAATAATTCTTTTTTTCGTCCTCCATTGAGATGGCAAGGGTGGATGGTTGATTTTGTGAAGTTCTGCATGTAAAACATGAACTAAAAGGGGAACTGCACGTCACAAACTCTCTCTCTCTCTCTAGCAGTTGAGGAAAATATTGCCAACGTAAGGGTTAAACACATAGAATAGCACTAATATAAGACAGCATGTTCTGATAAATACACAATCCAGCTTTTACGTCTAGCGTCATATTGACAAAGTTATGCTACCGCCTCTGATATAAGCACCTTATTCTCTCTATATTCCACAGCTTCAGTCTCTAAAGGGGCGTCCTTCCATGGGCCAGCTAAATATGTAGAGGTTTGTCCAGGGTCGGCCTGCCACTTTTTCGATTCTGTAAGAGTTGATCCCAACCAAGCCACTAGTGAAGCCGGAAAACACAACATGGTCGATAGTTGATACCATCGAAAGCTGCAAAGTTACGAAGTGCATCTAATGTTGAAAGATACATAATTGTCAGAGCAACAACAAAGACTATGAGAAGATCTTACTCTTCCATTATCAGGAATAAATATATAGATACAGCAGTCGTATTGAGGCTGCATTAAACAAGAGCACTAGCGTGCATGTTGCAAAGTCAGACTTGTTCTTTGTCAGAAGAGTGCTGAGTTGTAGACGAATATAATTCCTCTATTGCTCCGTGATAAAGGAAAAACACCAGAGAAATGGGGTACTTAACACATGGAGTTAAGACTCAGTTCGTTCAGAGAACTATCCTTACAGCAGAAGCACAGTTTCACAACTTCCAGCAGGTTGCTTATTTCCAGGTCATTTCACCAAAAACTTGCTTTTCAAAAATTCTTCCATCTTGATGAAGATGGATGAGAAAGATCCTGCAAAGAGAAATGTGAGTTTGCAACCAATCAACCAAAGTGAACATCTCTACCATGAAAACAAGGCAAAAGGTGAAAAAAGAAATAAACATGGATTAGAATTTCATTTCTTGGAGAAACATAGTTGCTTAAAGCCAAAATGAGTTCAGAGGATATTTAACCGGTAGCCTTTGAAATTTTATGCATATATTTTGGGTCAACATATATTGCATATTTTCTTTTGGGATCGAAACATTAGAGCGAACTAAGTCTCAAGACGAGTCAAGTATAACGATCATGAAGTATAGTTTGTACTTGCCTGCCAGAGAACTCTCTTTCTTCGCTAATGATCCTTTAATCAAAAGTGTCCCTGGAATCTGCTCAAACACCTGGAAGGATGAAAACACATGCACGTTTACAATTAAAAGTCTAAACAACATGTTTAACATCAAAATGTACAAAGAGCAAAGTTCACCAAGATGCGAAAGGACAGCTCGTTCAACCGACATAAACCACTAGAGCCATCAAGTTCAGAAACAGAAGTTTCACCGCTTCTTCCAATAAGTCCCTCACAATCTTCACTTGAGATTGTGACCTGCACCAAGATTATGCATGCATCTTTACATCATAAACGGATATATAAAACTCAGAGACCTGACCTCAAGCTCATAGCATCAGAAGGTAGAGAATTCAGCTTCAGTTGGGTCCAATTAACTAATTAAAGAAACATGCAGACACCATGCACCACGGACTACCAGCTAATTCATTTGACTTTGGATACTCCTAGACGATGCCTAGATGACTATTTCCAAACTTCATCAACACCAAGTGTTGTACACAGCTTGTCAAATATTCCCCATGCGTGGTGTGTAAGCGCCTAAAGTGAAGTATCAGCTAAATTATAAACTACCGTTGATTTTCTCAAGTACTACAAGGCTAATAACAACCTCCAGTACTAGAACTACAACTAAGTCTTTTCCCATACTAGATGGGGTCAGCTATATGGATTCTTTTCTTTTCTTTTTGTAGAATCCATGTTAAGTCCGACAAAGTTTTACGCTGGCTGTCGGAAGCCTAACACAACCCTCCTCCTTTTTCCGGGCTTGGGACCGGCCATGAAAGGGTGATTCCTTACATAGGCGGAGTTAACCTCCAGTACTAGAAAGGTTTCTAAAATAGTCTCAGTTTTCAATCTACGGTCTGAAACTTCTATGGATACGATGCATTTTTGTTGTTATTATGCAAACTTCTTTTCAGGAATCAGGGCCCTCCCTCCTTCCCTGTGATGACAAGATCGGTCAAATCTGTGGACGAGAACCAAAAGTCTTCTCCTTTTCCCTTTCCATCGCACATCCTTTTCTTTTCTGTCTTATGAATCGTTATCGACCATCAAATTAGGGTGTGCAATCTTGTAACTCTCGTTACCGTTGTGAGACATTTATAGCATTTATTGGAAACAATTAGACTTGAGGAAGGAGAAAGCTTACATCGACAGAGAAGGATGAGGAGTTAGCTTTACATGATGCACCGGCTGCCCGGTAAAAGAACTCCACTGATTCCAGCACTTGTACAGCACCACAATGACGTTGGAGGCCCTAACAACAAGGCTATCAATGTGAACAAAATGAAGCAGAAAACGTGAGGTACTTGTCAAGCATCCAATAGCAGCATATAAACATAGTCTAAGTTTGAGAATTTAATATGGTTTAGCAGCAAGTCTGAAATATTCTGTTATACTATTTATCAGGAATTACAATGTTATAGCTGCAACTGTAAGAAGCACAAGACTTAGTTAGCAAGCACTATCATGATATTTTCTTAGAGCACATGAAATTGCTTTTAAATATTCTGATCTTCATTTATTGATCCTATTACCAGAACACACCACCAGATATGCAGGTTCCATAAAAACCTCTTAGAATGAAGATCACTTCTAGTGAAAAGGAAACCAGCAGTCAAATGTCATTACAACATTTGCCGTTAGGAAAACAAGCACAAGATGACATCTAAATCCAATCAGAACATTTTTCCAGTATAAGAAACAAGAATTCCTTTTCTACGGAAGCAAAATTCTGTAAACCTTAGAAAGCCTGTAGTTCCAAATGCATCCAATTTCATAAGAAGCTTAGAAAAGTCGGATTTGACAGTGTTTTAGAAATTCACAATGCTTTAGAAATTTGAAAAGGACATAGAAAAGATTAAGGATGTCGCCTTCTTCGTGCTTCTCTCAAATGCTACAGTACTAAAAACTAGTACCACTGTTATTATTAGCATATTGTTAGAAGAATACTCTTTGCCCAAAGGTTACATACAAAAACCAGGTTGCTGTCAAGACAGAGAATCGTGGCAGCTCTCTCATGGATATTTTTTAAAAATTCCACGCATGAACTCACCAGAAAATTGGAAGCAAGTTGCTATGAACTAAAGTATAAGATTTATATGCTGAACCATAATACACATAGAAGCATCATTTTATAGCTTGAGAAAAGAACAAAAAAATTGAGAACCACTAGGATGTGCAACTCACAAATCAGTGATAAATGAGAAACCTAAAGTAACTGGAACCCCTGTGCAAGTTGAACAGCATGTGGTGAAATCCATGACTTTATATACAAACCTCAATCATGAATGACTGATGAGTCATTTCCAATATTTTTGTTGTCGGTCTCTTCTTATTTGGAGGAACAAACGACCAAGCAAGACCCCATCTAGAAGTGTGTCCTTGAACGAACTCAGTAGTTTGCATGATAGAGACCCCGACATTCCAAAGCTTTGCAGTCAGTATTTTCAGGTTCACTTTTCTTCCTACCATCGATGTAAACCACCTAATTTCATATAAGGGAACCAGAATAAATCTGATCTTCCATCACTTATTTCCACATGAAACAAACCAGAACATGCACACATTCACAAGAAAATGATACCAGAAAGAATCTTTTAATTTCACGCTGTCTTCAATCATTCGAGTTATGAAAGCTAGCTCCCCACCAGGGCAGACCATTTCTGCTGCAGTCCCACCGCATGAAGTTTTTGGGTTTACTCCCGCCTCATCCATGTTCTCAAAAAATGGAGGATTACACATGCAAAAATCAAACTTCTCACCATCCCTGACAACACCATCGAGTATCGGTGGCCCATAATAGATCTTATCTGAATCAGGTAAGCCCTGCTCTGATGAACATGAAGAAGGTAATGAGGCACCTACTCCTCTACTGACATTAGCATTAACCTCCGACTGATTTTGATCTACCGATGAATCCTCCTTATCACAATCGGTGACATCATCTTTTGGTGTCAATACAACGTTACTAACCACTGAGTTACCAATATGTGCTTCCCCCTCAATCAGTGCTTCATTGGTTGCTCCATATCCTGCCTCTGATCCCACTGCGTTTCTTATCTCAATTAGTTCCGCAATGTGGGGATTGTTCTCAACGTTCCACTTTGCCCATTGAAGCGCAACATCCGTGAAATCTGCAACCAAGTTTGTACCATTATTCATATAATCACAGTGTGTGCGAGAGTGTGTTTATGCTACCAGTTATAAAATTACAACTTCAATACTTCATGGGAAACCTCCGACTAGCTTAAAATTGAAATGAGCACCAACCAACCATAAGAATCATGATGTGAAGTCCTAATAACAGGTACAACAGAGAAGTAAAATGCAGAAAGCACGAACTACAAGATACACAAGAATCTCGACCCGAGAGATATTGTTAACAACACACATTTCCCATATTTCTTAACACAATCAGCTTCCTGAAAATGCGTTTTTCAGAATGATAAACAACCTACCAACCAAAAGCAACGCTCAGAAAACAAAAGTTAATCCTACTCACCAAGCAATACGAAAAGGGTAAAAGCACGAATGGTGTATGACCAACAAAATCGTAAAATTTAAACAACGCAACAACTCAACCCGCAAAAGCAATTCCATTGTGCATACCCGAGCCAACAAAGCTCCACCCCAGCAGCGATGCACCAAGGAGCGGATATATGCAATTCGCGCCGGTACCAATATCGAACCCCTTAATCCGGCCTCCGCTTTTCGGTTTCGGGATGACGTCAGACGACAGCAAGTCTTCGATCCAATGGATGTAATTCGAGCGATTGGGCACCGTCGGACACAGCTGTCCGTCAGGAATCCACCTAAAAACATGCAATTCCTTCCTGAGAAACGCAAGGACTCAAAGAAGCAAACGAAAAGCAAAAGGAGAAAAAGTACGGTATCTGTTTGCCAGTTTACCAGTTGACACCATGATCATGGTGAAGAAGGACTCTGCTGAGCTCTCTTGTGGCGTTGAAGTCGGTCCAGTCGATTTTCGGGTTGCCATTTGCAGTGTAGGAAACGAAGGGAAAGAAGGAAGGATAGAGAGATGCCAGGTGCCGGAAATCCGGTGGGTGATGGGTATATTTGCTTCTTGGATGACCTCTCGGCCGGTCGATTTTCCGGCGTTTGCTTGGCATCGCGATTTCCCCTTTTCTATGTCAAGTTTGTTTCGAACAAAGCTTCCGCGGCCGATTTTCGCAGGTAAACGGCGATCCTCCGCCCGGAGGTTACCGAGATTCGTGTCATCAGGAATAATGACTCGCGTCGTATAGATTTCCTTTTTCTCTAGAAAATTGAGTCACTTATCCTTGATGAAGACCGAAGCGTGTCAATGTTTTCAGACAACATCAACTTTTTGGCAATTTCGTGTTTGGTGTCGTGTGAGGAACATCTGTTTGTATGAACAACGGGTCAACCTTAAGGACCTGAAAATCCGATAGTATCCTGAAAGGTTGCATTGAGAAGAAAGTTATGTTTGGATCGACTTATTCTTCTCACAAAGACCAAGTTGTATAAATAGTTTTAACTTTAACTAAAACAGGTCAACTTTAAGGACCTGAAAAAACTGCTCGTGTCCCAAAAAAGCAACACGAAGAGAGTAGATGCTGGTCACCTTCTCCAGGCCCAATCCAGCGTCTGTCGCCAATCTCGATCCCTTTTAGCAGCTGAGTCCGGGCTCACCATTATGGTTGCCAAGACTAACATGAGGGAGCAATAAAGCTTTATCAAACAAATAAGTCTCTCTCTCTCTCTCTCTCTCTCTCTCTCTCTCTCTCTCTCTCTCTCTCTCTCTCTCTATATATATATATATATATATATATATATATATATATATATATATATATATATATGAGGATTTATATTTGGTCATAGTGCCATGACACGATCGTTGAACTAACCGATGGAGGATTGGTACTCATGATGAGGGCCTAGTCATCTCATTTAGGTCAGCCTTTACAAGATTGTAGAGGTTTAGTGAAAGCAAGAACAAAAACTTCATAAAATGAATAGAGAAACTTGCAAAAAGTAAATTGTATTGACAATAAAAAAGTATGTCACCTGCAACATGCTACGAGCTCATAAGGTGAAACTCTTAATTAAGAACAAAAGCAAATAGTGCTCTCTAATGAATAAAGACCTAACGCTTGGTACAAAGTTCATGATTCTCACACTGAAGTTTGGAAACAAACAGGTCTTTGTAGGATGATTACATTAGTTGTAAGGATGCATTATAAACAAAGGCCTAACATGGTTTACAGTAAAATCATCCAAGCCATTGGTAGATCTTAGATAATCCTTTTCCTCATGAATCAAATAGCCATTTTCTGAGTAAGGTGGACCGTCTCACCTTGGTTTAATGTAAATAGTCAGGTTCAGGATTGGTAAGATATTGAAAATCACATAATTATAGTATATTATAATGTCAGCACATCGTGTCTCCGGCGATTTCGGGCTCTGATTGCAATTGGAGTGATAATCCGCCGGATCAGTTTCATTCTACCAGTGCTTAATTCGTGCTTTCTCAAGTGAAGTCAGTAGGTTTTGTGCCTAAATCATACTTACCACACTCGTTTTCCATTTTAATTGGTTTTTAGAATACTTATTTGCTATCGATTTGCCCTTCATTCCTCCATGAGAATAATGGGTGAAAAAGCCAGAAAATTAAGATATTAATACAAGTTACCAATAGCAGAATGGTGTGGTTAACAAAAATCGTGACCAGCTAACAATTTTCTACTAGAGATCGTCACTTATATAAAGTTATTATATATGTGATTTATAATGCAAATGTCAGTGAGCAATAGGAGCAGAGCAAAACTTGCTGCATGTCTTGTTATTACGCAAAATTTAGTGTCTATGATCTGAAAGCTGATATTCGCCATATACGCATGAAAAGATGTGAAAGCCCATATTCATCAATCTAAGCATTATGCATATATATATATATATATATATATTGTAGAGTTAGTATTATATGCATACTTTTAGACCGTGTATAATGATGCATAAACCCCCCATATCATATTATTTCACTGATTGTCGCCTTCTACCATCTTCTACTATTCTACTTTCAAAACTATTATCCACTCATCAAAACCGCCTATTAAACCTGGTCACTCTTCAAAACCACCTCTCTCTCTCTCTCTCTCTCTCTCTCTCTCTCTCTCTATATATATATATATATATATATATATATATATATATATATATATATATATATATATATATATATATATGCAATTAAAAGCAAACGAGCAACCTGGAGAGTTAGCTTGGCACGGCCCTCTGACTCCCAGGACGGGCATGGCGAGTTCAATTCCTTGGGGGTCAGCATATCATCATAACCAAAAGAAAAGGCAAGATCTATCATTCTTTTAAGTACCCTTGCAACATAATAACATAGAATCCGACTTTCATAAGACATCATTCTCGAGAATTTCTCACAAATCCGATCAGTGAACAACTGTAACATTATACTCTACGATGGCATCTCCAGTATTTGCGTCGAACCAATGAGTCTTGGCCCTCGCAAACCCACGAGCGAACCTGAACGCGCCGGTCCCGCCCACCACAGCCATCTCCCTCTCTTTCTCTAACGCTGTGTTCCTCCCCAAGACGCTCAACGTGCTCCCCTTGAACTTGCCCTCCGAGAACCAATAAGTGAGAGTCATCAACAGCGCCAAGTTTGTCTGGTCTGCCGAACCATACAACCCCTGAGCCCGGCCTATCACCTTGGAGGTGGGTTCGGGCCCTTCAGTCAGAGGGTCGTCCATCATCATGAGCACACCGAACTCAGTCGGCGACTTGGCCGTGGTGGGCGCGCTCGCTATCTGCAAGGCAGTGGGGTGCTTTCCGCTCACTATGTCATGGAAGTAAAAATGAAGGTTGGTCACCTTCTCTGCACCCAAACCCACCATCCTTCGCCAATGGCGCCGAGCACTGGTCGCCTCAGAGCCTGGCCACAGAACCGTGGTGACTGTCAAGACCAACATGAGAGAAACACAGAGCCTTGCCATGATTTCGCTCTCTCTCTCTCTCTCTCTCTCTCTCTCTCTCTCTCTCTCTCTCTCGATGGGTTTTTGTATTTGGGTACTATGTTATAAAAGGAAAACGACGGCCGTTTCGAGTGTGAGGTGAGAAAGGTGACATCAAACTGCTATTTTGGAAATTAGATAATGAGCGTTAGGTGATAGTAATAAGAAGCAATTCTGTAAGGATCTTGTCGAATCAACTGTTATGAATTGAATTAACAGATTTTATGCCTTCGATTCAAGAGAAGAAGAAGAGACCAATTGCCTGTGTGACCTTCGGACTAAGCAGGTTTTTAAAACCTTTTAATCTGCACAATGAGCAATAGCTCACCTTGGTGGGTAGTCGACTCAGGAGTTGATGGTCATGAGTTCCATGACGGGGCGTGCATCTGGCTTCTTCCTCCCTATTCTTCTAAACTTTCAATCTGATTTTTTTTTTTTTAATTTGAATCGCCGGTTTAGGCTACACTAAGAATTATAGGCAATTCCTTTCATGGAGGAATATCGAGTTTTTTTTCTTAAATTTCAATAATATAAAGGTATAATTGTTTTTCCTTATATATCTTTTTCTCTATAAAGATTATTGATACTAATAATCGTCTTTCTATGTTTAGGTCAAGATCTTTCTTAAGCTTCACAGTGAGAAACCGAGAAAGATTAGAGCAGTGAATGTGGGGTGACATGCTTATGGTTGAGTAGAGCAACTAATACATCGACAAACACACACACAAGCAGGTCACACGGAAGACAAGGACTCCTTTACAAGGAGGAACTGTACTGTATTCTCAAGTGCAATGCAGTCCAACTAAAATATTAAATAGGATGCATTTCTGCAAAAGAAAACGTACAGATGTGATCCCACAGTAACAAAAACTTTAAAAGTTGACTGCTACATGTTTTCCTATAAGCTTGAATACATTTAGTGACTCTGGTCACTAGTATCTGAACAATATATATTGGAAAGTTTGAACAGTAGAATCCTTTATCCCATCACTGATGTTCCACTGATATTTCACCATTCAGTGAGCTTGTTAACCTTGTGTAACGCTTTATATTGATGTAGTACACAACTGCTTCTTCAGGGTAAAACTGATGGTAATTTATTTATAACAACTAAGCCTTTTTCCATACTAGATAGGAGCGGCTACATGGATTCTTTGTTTCCACATAGCCCTATCATGTGTCATGTTAGCAGTTAACTCACAATAAGTTAGATCATTCTTTATTGTTTCTTTCCAACACTTTTGTGGTCGTCCTCTACCTCTTTTAATATTTTCCAAATTTAGTTTTTCATATATTCTTACAGGTTCTTCTTTTGACCTTCTTTCTATATATCCAAACAATCATAAATGATATTCTCTTATTTTATTCTTTATTAGTGTCCCTGCTAATTTGTTTCTAATAACCTCATTATGTATACGATCTTTTCTTGTATAACCACTCATCTATCTCAACATCTTCATTTATGTCACAGACATTTTTTTATTACATGTTGATAATTAACTGTCGAATTCTCACTCAGAACCATAAAACATGACATGTCTAATTAATGCTCTATAATATTTACCTTTTAACTTTAATGGTATCTTTTTATCACAAAGAATACCTGATGCTCCTCTCTATTTTAACCAACCAGCATTAATTATATGCATAACATCTCCATCAATTCTTCCATCACTCTCAAAAATTGACCCTAGGTATTTAAAACTTTTCTTTTGAGGGATGCAATGTGTGGTAATTTTAATTTATATATCCTCGGAAGTAATCAAATGATTAAACTTACATTTCATATATCATGTCTTTGTTCTACTAAGTCGGAGGCCTTTGCTTTCTAATGTTTCTCTCCATAGTTCCAATTTTCTATTTTTCCTTGGACTCCTCCACTAACACAATGTCATCTGCAAATAACATATACCAAGGTACTTCATCTTGAATATGTTTTGTTAACTCATCAATCACTATTATAAATAAGTATGAACTTAAAGTTGATCCTTGATGTAACCCAATATTAACTTCAAAGAAGTCTGTCATTCCTTCATGAGTCCTCGAACATGTTTTTGCACTATCGTACCTCAGTACCATAATTTAAAACTTGTATCCTCAATCTCCTTTGCTTTTTCTCCAACTCACTTTGTCTCTTGTAAACATAGAATATGAATCTCCGAATCATAGCATCTACCACCTCCATTAACTTACTGAATAATGTTATGATATTTCAAAAATCAATACAAATCTTATTCCTTACCCCCCGCATCCATTCACATTGAAAATGTGGAGACCCTCTGTAAATTATTTACTACATTCGGGTGACAATATAGCGAGACTAACTTCTTTACCTACACCCGTCCATGATGTGAGAACCCTCTTTGTAATCGATTCACTACATCCGAATGAAAATATAATGGTCCTTGCTTACTTATCACTGCATTCGGGCTTTGCAACACGTTACTAGACAAGGACGCCCCAATGCAATGCTCATAATTTTTGTAATCTATAGTATAAAAATCCAATAAAGTTTAAAGCCTAACACAAATCTCCTCCTTTATGAGCTTGGGACCGACAATGAAAGAGTGATCCCTTACATAGGTGGAGTTAATGATGATAATTTATTTATTTAAAAAAAACAAAAAAAAGGTATTTATATCTTGTAAACGAATTTAAGGGTTATGAAACAATTTCTCGGAACTTGTTTTTATGGCTTCTGCAATAGCTTTGTACCCCAAGCACCAGGAGGGCTGATCTGCTGCATTGGAGGGCTTTATGAATGGTAACATGGTCAAAAGAAACCTTGATAAGATTTGAAAAATGAACACCATATATCAGGTAAACCCAGTTTCAACAATATGGGTAGAGCAAAAGCATGCGTACATATAGATAATATATGGATAGAAAGAAGGGCTGCGCCTTCAATGGGATTGCTTGATGCAGAGTTCATATTTTCAAAAGGAGCTTGATGAAGCACCTGGTGCTTCTCTAGGTAACTGGGTCAGGGTGTGTATCCCCACAGCAAAAGGGGTTTAAGATCTCATAGGTATCTTAAATTCAGATTTTCACATTATGCTAGGACAACATCCAAAGATCGCAGAAGGAAATATTTGCTGAGAACCAGAAAAGCTACCACCAATTTTAATTTTTCCATTGTATTCCTTTTAGACATGCTGTAAATGAATTTAGACAGAGATCGGCAATCAATGCGCATGAATGACGTCCAAATCATCTTTGAACCATGGATTGGCCACAGGTTGAGATTCTTGACATAAGCAGACTGCTCAATAAAAATGCAGTCTGATTCTCTTCTCATATACGCAATCTCTCCTCTGTTAAGATAATCTTTCGGTCAAGAATTTCAGTGTTGGACCCCTCAGAAAGCAACACTACAGGCTACAACCTCTGGTATGACCTGTTAGTAACTGGTTGCCCTTATCATGACTTCCGTTCTGAATGAACAAGACTATGAATAATAGTCTGAACCTTGTAAATTAACAAAATGGTCATTTCCCAGAGGTTTAGTTGACTCCCCGCCACCGTTGCATAAGTACCATGACAATGTTCCTGCATTTAGTACAAAGAAAACATAAGAAAAGTAGTCCAATGATAATTATGGCATCAAGGACATCAAAACTCAGCTTGGCTGAAGCGATCTATACACCTGATGCTTCTCAAAATAATGTCAGAGAATACAGACCACAAAACCAGACAAATTTCATGGGATTCAATCTAACAAACTCAAGGTGTCCCAGAAAACTGTATGCATAGGTCAGCTACTGTCACATAAGTGACAATAATATAGCCAAAAAAGTCTCGACACATCGATTGGAACCACAAGATACGCTTCAAATTACGGTTGGGTGAGATCACTAGTGTCCTGATTTGCTGTGTGACAACACTTGATACATCGCAAACTTCCAAGGAGATTACTCTTGTCAAGAGGTTTGACTTTCACGAATTACGCATCACCTCTCAGGTTAAATGACTTGACCCCCACCCCCTTTACTTCTTGCTTGTAATTAAGCTATGAGTTTACCCCCATGTGATGCGACTCAACATAATATGCCTCAGATACGAGATTGAGACACCTAAACCAGATGTTATATCTCTCCCCTACGCTACCACTTAAGACATTTTTGTGAACCCGCTTGAGGCTCTTGAGATTTGCCTTCCTATTATATACTTCATTTCAACAGTACACTGTCAATCATCTACGAGGAAAGCCAGGAATAACTTCATCTTAAGACCCAGCGAAGTCACAAGATACAGCTACTTCCGGAATTTTCTGTTGGAAATTATTATAGAAAAGTAAATTTGACAGATGCATTTGTCATCGAAGTTACCTGCCACGGGAGTTGCTTCCAGCTCTTTGGTCGAATGCAATATGATTGTCCCAGAAAGTATAGTAATGAACCCACACAATTCAGATACGATACTGCTCAGGTTCTGCCCATGCCAATCCTGCATTATAACAAATGAGGCCATAGGAAGCAAGTAGAAATGAAATTATGAAAGATCTGCTAAACATCATTCATACCTTAAACATTATCGCACTAGCAAGGATTGTGAGGGTTGTGAACATAACGTAATAAATCGGAGAAACAATTGCAGTGTTGAATGTATCTAGTGCCTAAAGAGAAACTTAAAGTCAGCAAATAAGTTCAAATTGGCAAAGAAATATTTGTTCAGAATAAAAAAGAAGAGAAAAAAATTTCACCTTTATGTCAACAAACAAAGAAGATGAAAGTTACTATTATGAGGTAATAGAGCTTCCAAATTTGTTGATATTGCAAAGTTTGATTTCAGTTGACCATGAGAAGTGCTTGTGTATAAAAGTAAATTTTGATGAACGTACATCAAGGGCACCTGTTCACTTGCTCTATAGTTTTATCTGTTGTTTAGCAGAAAACCTCCGGCCTTTCAACTGACAACCGACTTAGTAGCACGCATATCGATGTTCCAACGAGAGTTCACTAAACCAATCTCACACCAATTACACTGTTATTACATGGCATGCAAATCGGACACAAGAGAGGTGTTTTTTTTTATTGCATGCTACTTGAACTTAACGGCAGTTCATCACAGAAACACCAACAGATTGAAGCATGCATTTTTCATTCCTAGAACCACTGCCTAGCCATCACCAATTATTTAGTCCACACGAAACAAAATAGGATAAACCTAAAAAGGTTGTTCAGGGCGTCTTTGACCAGAAAATTACAATGACTGAACATATCATATCAGCTCTAGCAAGCAACAAACCTTGTTTAAGTAATTCAGCTGGGTGATGACGCAGAAGACTGCAACCATAACAAAAAACCATGTCTGAGGGTAAGCCAGCTGACTAACTCCCTCTAACGTAAGTTTTATTGCAATCCCAATAGCTTTTATGCTCATAACCTGCACAGACAAATCAAAAAGCATTGCACAGTGAATACTCTGTAACAAGCAAACCTCAGAATGATTTCAGCAATAATAGTACGTACAGTAAGTGAACCCATTAAAGAACAGATGCCTAAATAAACCATTATATTTGTCCGTCCGCAGCGAGGCTCAAAATGCAGCATTAACGTCAGTGCAACAGAAACAGCAGAAATGGCATAAAAAACAAATGCTGCAGAAAAAGAAGAATTAGAATCTGAGAAGCTAAAGTGGGAGGACAAGAAAGGGATTACTATGAGTTCTTTAGGCAACCCAATGGCAAAACTATGAAAATATTGCGATAAACATAATCAAGCATCTATATTCGAAAAACCTGCCTGGTTCTGTTGCCAACGCCCAAATCTCTTCCACTGAAGTAGGGTTCTGTTCCTGAGGTGCATGAATTACGATAACAGTGGAGCCAACTATGCATGAGACGCACCCAATGACTCCTATTTTCTGCAGCCTTTCCTTCAGTATAAAGTGCGCCAACACGGCACTATACACAGGCAACAATATCTTAGTTCCAAAATATCACATCTTTCAAGTTCCATAACTACCACGTTTAAGACAGAATCACTCTGGAAAAACACTCCAATGTTCACCTGACTATTATACTCAATGCACCAAGAGGAGTAACGAGAACTGCTGGAGCAAAAGCGTAGGCGACAAAGTTGGCAACCTCCCCAACAATCACTGCTCATCAAGAAAATTTCAACCCTAAGATCAGAATGCGCAACATGTGCTCCCAATATGAAATTATATCTCTAATGGAGATTTTGTAAAGAGTAAAGCAAATACAGACAAATGAAGGACGGCAGAAAGTTCAAAATCACTTTCAATGGAGTGCAATTGAGGGCCATGAGACTGATACCTGGGGTACGCATCTGGATTCGCCCCTTGCATTTTACCAATAAATAAGAAGAAGAATTCAAGGGAGTGCAGTAGACTTACTGGACACCATTCCTGCCCACCATAGAGGCTCCAACAGATAAGTATAGCCGCCAATGCCTGTTTTGGAGATAAGACAACATTAGCAATGCGAAATCTTAGTTCAACTACATAAGCAAAACATGATTCAAACCATCCATTTGAATTCAAATGTCATCTAACACCACGGAATCTGCTGCGCAGATTTACATCGCAGAGGGCTGCCAACATGTTGACCTTGACATCAGGGAAAAGCACCAGTAAAAATGGGGAAATACAACCAATCAACTCGAAAGAAACATTTGCACGGAGTCCCAGAAGATAAATCCCCACTTGGGGGAAACAGTCAGCTTTTTCCCCAAAAGTATATACAACCGAAGACCAAAACCAAGCCTTTCCTCACACTAAACGGGGTAGCCTACATGCATACTTAGTTGCCAGTCAGCTCCATCTTACGCCATATCAGCGTAATTGATAAAAGCAAGATCATGCTTTCTTGTTTCCTTTGAACATATTGCATGTCCTTTTCTCCCTCTTTTGTGTTCACCCTCCAACCTTTCTCACTGGAGGGGAATGTGGCAGCCTCTACAAATCTCCGAACTATCTCAATGTGTCGCATTTTATCTTTCACTGATTTCACACGATACTCTTTCTGTGTTTCACTAGTCAGGCTACACATCTACCACAGCAGTTCTGTCTCTGAGATGGGCATCTTCATATTGATTGATGACGATTGAACGCTCAAAACTCGGCACTTTGTAGCATTGCTAGTCTTATTGCTGTCTTATCAGATTTACCCTTCAATTTACTTGATATTTACCTTTCAATTTCATGCAATCAAAGTAGGAAGAAAATAGATCCACCACGTTTGGAGAGAGAGAGAGAGAGGGTGGAAACAGACAGGATATTGAATTTGATTTGCATAATAGCATCATGACACCAAGAATTGGATGACCATCGTATTCACGAAATACAATTCTTCAATGACCCAACATATACATGAAAAAGTTAACAACAACAGTTATATTGCGGACGCCACTCCCTACATTGCCGTTAACCGATCCAGCGCCCAGACGGAACTATCAATTAAAGGAGAAACCATCCCGTCTGTTAAGACATCTTCTGAGGAAACAACGCAGAGAATAGAAGCTAACAATTCGTCATCATCTATAAAAAAAACCACGCACAATCAAGAAGAAGAAGAAGAAAAACAAGAGATTGGACTTGCCTGCGGGTGTGCCGGACGATCCAGCGCGTTTGAGGCCTTTCTTCTTAAGAATGAAGCTGGCGCCGATGAAGGCGCTAGAGAGAAGAGCGAGAAGAAGACCCCTCGCGTTGTCCGACGACATCCCCATCATTTTCTCGCTTGATCTACCGCTCTTGGCCCCCATTATCCCTTTTTCATCCTTCCTTATTGCTTCTCTCTTTTTTTCATCCTATCCTACTTCATCCCACTCCTTTGGCGGGCCAAAGAATTCTCGATTCCCGCCACCCAAATTGAACGAGGTTTGGTAGAGATAGCGTCAAAACGAGAAATGATGATACGAGAGAGAGAGAGAGAAAGAGAGAGAGAGAGAGTTCAACGCTCCCAATAATTGCAATGGGTGTTGGAAGAAACCACTGAAACAGTAAGAGACAGACACACACACACAGAGGTTTTGTTCTTCATCTTTTACGGATACGGCTGTTTCCACGGAATCGGGAGATTAACCGCAACTGTAATATTAACCTTTTTGTGGACGGTTTTACCACTCTTCGTTGTACCGATTCACGGATCTCTCCCTGATATATATCTCCTTTTTACCTTTTTGAGAATCTCTTTTTCTGATTTTCGAGCTGCGTTGTATGGAGCGATTTGGTGTAAGTTGGTTTAGGTTCATACATGGTTAGGAGCGTAGGTTGGGATGGTTTGATTTTTTTTTAATAAGCAAGTCGGGTTAAGTTTACCCTATCAAATATCTCTAGCACTGTTGCTGCTCGTAGGGAGTTTGACTCAAGAGTGTATTTGGGAGTGCATGCGTGAGTGTTAAGCTTCAACCTCCACTTGTAACAAAAGAAAAAACATGCCTATAATACCACGTACTCGAACCTTTAACTTAGAGGTTCTTTTGAGTCGATCCCTAAATCTTGAGGACAGTAGTTCCTCACGCTGCCACGGCTTAGTGGATATAAAGCAACCAAACAAAAGTGAAGAAATGGGCAACTTAGAAGTAGCTTCTATGAAAATTTTGTTCTCCAAACTATTGGCAAACACATTCATCTCATTAAGGAAAACCAAATTCTTAAACTAAATTTGAGATGAATCAACATGCTTTATATGCAATTCTATGGGAATTTGATCCAAGAACTTGATTACATGTCCAATTTTAGCAGTGACGATTCCGTGATCCTACTTCATTTCAGGCTCGTGTAAGAAACAGGTCAACAAAGATAGGATCTGGGTCTTTTGTGTCATTTTCAAGCCAATCTTCTCCTATGGCATTACATTGAAAAGCTTATATTCTGTTTCGTGTTCGTATTTTATCCTTTTCTGTTCTCGTGAACGAAAAGAAAGTCAAAACAAATACAACCCAATTCTTTCTAGTTACTTTTGAGTACAAATATGAGCTATCCGTGTTAGGTTTTCGTGTCATGCCTCATATCATTTAACTAAGAAATATGGAAGGTTTTATCTTTTTGATAATAAGCAAGAGAGCCGTTAAATGGGTGGGATGCAACAATCCGGATTTTAGCGATAAAAAAAATATTGGAAGAGACAAAATAACATGGAGAACAGGCAGGTGTCAGGTGCAATTTGGGCTTATGGTAGTTTAGGTAATAAATGAGAATACGAGGGCATTGAATAACAAAAATTTAAAGCGAGAAGTGTACAGTTAGGACAAGGTTAGATGCCAGCGAAGACCGTCTGCAGCCCGCCCCGCATTTCCAGTTGACCCGATCTTTGATGGGCAGATTTTTGTATGGATTAGATTTACCGAGGTCACATGGCTGGTTTCGGTTTGCTTGCAATCAGAAACCGGAACCGAATCGAGATCGGGTATTTTGTTCGGACAAAAAATATTAAAATTTTTGAATTTTAATAAAAAATATTAAAATTTATGAAACCGTTGGTTCTGATTCTGGTACGGTCAAGAACCAAATCAGATCCTCCTCGGTTTTGGTTTTAATTATGGTTCTGATTTCAGGCGATTCGTGGCCCGGTTTGATTCTGATTGGAACTGTCGGGACTGTTTTGAATGGGCGACGTCTACCCCAGTTTGCCCATTGTTTCAAGAGAAGGCAGGACCCTTTCGGGTTCTAGAGAAACCAGGAATTAGAACTGAACCTGGATCTGGTTGGTTCTGTGTTTTCTTTAAGTGTCAAGTCATTCAAAATGGAAAAAAGTATTTGAAAATAAGAGATCTAAAAAATAATACAAATAATGGAATCAGTGATTCAAAATTCTTGTTTTAGTTCCAACCCAATTCTCGTACAATAAAAATGGAACAGGGAATGAACTGGGGGTCCCCAGTTCAGCTTGGGGTCCAAGTGCGGTTTGGCTGATTCCGGTTTCGATTCTAGCAGATTCCTGGCTCGATTCGTTATCAAACAAGCATTGTCCAAATTAGGTGCTATCCTCTCTTCATGTCCAAATAAAAACCTATTATAAATTGCATCGTCTACTAACGCCGGTAAATGAACCAAGCTTGCTTGTAGTTGAGCTGGGTTCAGTTTGTCCGTGACTCGACAAAGCTTCAAAAAAGAAATTCTCTGTAGTTTTACCTAAACCATGTTCTTACGCACACACACACATACATATATATATGTATATATGTATGTATGTATATATATATGTGTGTGTATATATGTATGTATATATATGTATATATATATATACACACACACATATATATATATACATACATACATATATATATATATATATATATATATATGTATATATATAATGAGTTCTTGAAACATTAAGTTGACAAGTGTTGCATTTATATTACAACTAAGGTGGTTGCACTCAAGGGAGTTATTTCACCTGGTTAGGGGGCTCGAAAGGTCTTGAGTTCGAAACTTAAGGGGTGCATACCTGGCTACAGCCTCCGCATTGTAGCAACAAAGAAGGAAGAGAAAAACAAGGTGATTGAAGAAAACTGTATGATTTTCCCTGAGAACTGAGATATTATAACATTGCCGACAAATAGAGATACTGATACTGAAGGTCTTGTGATTTCATTTTGAAACGGACGGCGGAAAGACAGTGAAGTCATCTTCACCAAGAAATAGACACCGTCGAATTTGATTTCTTTTTATATTATCTTATTTCATGAGCCACTCTTTTGATATATATACATAAAGAATCTAGATTGTAAAACTAAAAAATCATAAGAAATCCATTACAATATTTTAATCTTGGAATTGAATGGCTAAGGTACTAAAAGTGAAAATATAAATATAAAATATGAAAGTCAAAAGAACTTTTAATTCAAATGTCTGTCATAAATCATATCAATTGAATTAAAATCTCTATGTAAATCATATCAATAATAAAAATGATGAGTTGCTTGTGATTTTCTCTTTTTTAAGTTTTTAAAGTGTAGGCTCTCTCACTTTATATATATATATATATATATAAAAGCATTGTACTGAGGCCTAAAAGGCAAAATTGAACCAAACAAAAATACACTAAGAAAGCAATGGATAGAGACAGCAGCAATATCTGCACAGTAGCTCCTTTTCCTAAAAAAATGTAGCAATCTAGTGAACCACGACTTTTGCAAAAGCAAAAGACGTGAAAGGTGTATATCAGACAAGCTGTGGCACTTTGATAGCAAAATTCTTTTTCTCTTCTCTCCATAAAGATACAAAATCTAAGAGAATTATATGGTATCTAATTTTCTTGCATATATATATATATATATATATATATATATATATATATATATATATATATATATATATATATATATAGAGAGAGAGAGAGAGAGAGAGAGAGAGAGGTATTGGACCGTGTTCAATTCCACCATGAATGAGATAGTGGTATATGTTCAATCCAATACATACTAAAATATGCTCGAATATCAAAATTATTTGATCGACTTGATTGAAGATTTAAATCTTAAAGAATGGATTGTATTGTTATACTTTAAATGCGAGTATCAACGGTATAAATAGTTTTTCAAATATAAATTGATTGCATTTGCAGTACAAATGACTTTTTTAAATTCAAATTGATCACGTTGATCGAAGTGTGAAGATATTTTGGATGAGAATTGAGCACGGACCACTATCTCTATATAATTATACCTGGTTGATTTGTACTCATATTTTAATGTATTTCAACTTAAACTTCCTCTGTTAAATGGAAAAATTAAACTTTTTTTCTTACAATGGGGAGGCTCAAGCCATTTGTGCATTCCGTGGGTATCGAAGTCAGGACATGCAACCCGTGAATCGAGTCTTCTAATCAGGTGAGAGCTCACTTTCAGTGCAGCATAAAACTCATTCCATCGCAGGGGATTAGAACTGGTAAGCTAACCAAATAAAGAGACGACTCTTGTTGTCTCGTCTTCAATTTGAACGCGCTAACTGTTAGCCGAGCAGCCTCTCTTCAAATTATATTCATGAATGGCTTGTGATAATTTACAAACTGAGATGAATCAAATGTAGAAAAAAGATTTTATTAACTATCCTAAATGAAAAAACTCTTCGATCACAGTCTTGCTTTGTGCAAAAAGTTGAAACAGAAAAGGGTATTCATTTACCTTAAATACTCAAGAATAATAATAACCTTTCAGAAACTTCTTTTTTTGTAAAAAAAAGATTTAAAATGATATTTATCGAATCAAGCTGAAAATACCATGTTCATGTTCATGGTCGAATTACATGGTTTAATAAACTGAATACAAACAAGCCGTAGGGACGAACTGATCTGAGTCAAGTGTGGCATGATTCATTTCATAGCACTACATTGGATACCTTGGCCTACTCGTTTGAGTCTTTACAAACACACCCGAATTTATATATTAGAGTATATTGTATATTTATTGAAATATATGATGATTCTCTTAAAATATTTTTTATAGGTTCAAGTGGGGCAGAACGGACTATACTTTTGAGTGTTGAGTGTGTATGAGGTTTGATCCCCAAGACCCACAAGGTGTTACCGTGTGCCTTGCTTAACTTGGCCCAAGGGGGTTTATGCATTTTTGTTTGGTTTAGTTTTAGGATCGTATGCTTTATTTTGACTCATGTAATAAGTGGTCTTATGTAACCCGTCATGAGTGTTTAGTTTGAGTTCAAGTAAGGGACATATTCTTAAGATACAGTTTTGTTTAGTTTGGTTTTAGTTATGTAATACACATTTCTGACACATTCCTGATCGGGTTGACCCATTTCTGACACATACACGACCCAAATCCCCATGCCTACGTATGTGGTCATCTGATCACCATTGGAGTTGCATCCTACGGTAGATGCAATAGCTCAGGTATGAATTTCAAAAGGATCTATAGAAGTTGACAACCATGATGACTTGTCGTCATGATCCTACAATCGTGCTACCATGACATATATATATATATATATATATATATATATATATATATATATATATATATATATATATACGTATATATAGAGAGAGAAAGAGAGAGAGAGGAATCTAGTTTTAGTTGACAACCATGATGTTAGATTCATCCATAAATATGCGTTTTGCATCGCTCATGTAGTCGCTTTCTTGATTTTCAAGATTTGATTTTGATGATGATGAACAACCAATGCCCCAGAATTGTTGAAGAAATTGTTTTAAGATATAATTGAGAGATGGTCGTATTGCATTGTCATTGTTCATGCAGTCTGTATTTTGCTTACATTCAACACATTATACAGAAAATATGATACTGAATATGCCCAATGATCAGTCTTGGTGTTCTGGTACTTGACTGACGTAAATAAAGAGAGCACTCCTAGGGAGATGTCGTACTATATCACGGTAGTAATATGCATCCATTCAAAGTGGTCGCTTAGTAGTTTGTATTAATAATATGTGTCTTCTCAAGTAATCTGATCTTTTAAGAAAATTATATACACCACCCGGCACACATCGCCTGAATTTCTCAACCGGAACTCCGCCTCACCCCAAAGATTTTCTAAACCCGATGGGTTAAGGGAAGTTAGCTTGATACTAGAGAGTTTGCCGTCGATCTGTCGAACAAGGCCGAACTATATCATCGGAAATTATTACGAGAACCTGAATTTCTTATTACGAGAACCACCTATCGTCGAACTATATCATCGGAAATTATAACTACAACCACCTTCTGTCGAGCTATATCGTCGGATTTATTAGTATAACAACCACCTTGCTTATCATATTATTTCAATTGCAAAATCTACATAGAAATCAAAGGCGCCATGGAGAGGACGCCGGGGCCCGTGTGCTTCTTGATGAAGTTCTCGTCGGCGAATTTGGCGCCGTAGATGGACTCGCCGCCGGTGCCGTTTCCGGCGGTAAAATCGCCACCCTGGCACATGAATCTGGGGATCACGCGGTGGAAGACGGAGCCCTTGAAGTGGAGCGGCTTGCCGGAGCGGCCGATGCCCTTCTCGCCGGTGCAGAGTCGATTCAGGGCCGGTTTGGAAATTTATAAAATTCCGTTGTTTGGTTCTGATTTGGTTTTTGGAGGTCCAAAAAAATAAACTTAATAACCAATCTATTAAAGCATCATACTTAAATAAAGAAGTAAACCCCGCTCTAATAACCTCTCTTTCTGTTAGACTATAAACCCCCATCCTAGTCCTAATCCTTCGCACTCTCTTAATCTTCTCAGTCTCTCACCCTCTCAATCTTGTTGTTGGTGTTGCTCTCTCGCCCTTCCGCAGAGCACCTCTCGGGCTCTCTCTCAGTTTCTTGCCGTCTCGCACCTCGTTCTCAATAGCAACTAAAGCTTCTTCTAACCTTCCCCACTTTGTGAAAAAGGTTTCTGTTTTCGTTTTGCCTGTACAAAAGTTTTCGTTTTTTGCCTTGCATAAGCACAAAGAACTTTACTGTAATTTGAGGAAAGAGCTAAAATCTTATGACATTGTTTTCATTTTGTATATAACATAAGTCTTGCATATGCTAGTACTTTCAAGGGATGTAATTGTTTACCACATTTTAGGTTTTCTAGGCTTGTGAATTTTGTTTAATTCTGTATGTTACCCAAGGTTGTGAATAGGATGAGGTGACACAACAAGATATTTATTTATCTTCTTCAAAATATCTGTATTATTTTCCTCTATTTTACTTTCTATAAAGAGATAACTAAGTCTTTTGTGGGGCATTATCTCCATGTAGCATGAGAAGAAGATGGAAGGTGGGTGACGAGTGTGATCAAGGATTTCTGTTGAACGAGGTTCCATCAAGAGGAAACAACATTTGCCTTTGTTCTTGCCATCTCAAGGTGTTTGCTAATTCTTCAGCTAATTCTTCAAATCCATCCAATCAAATAATCGAACCGAACTAATTCAGTTCAGGTCGGGTCGGTTAGCTATATGAATCGGTTCGCTCAAATCTATCGAATTCAATTTTTGCTTATTTTGGTTTACAAACCGAACCAACCGATGTGCATCCTTATGGTCAAGTTGTAAACAACAAATGAGTTTTTGACATTGTTGTAAAATAGACTTAGAGTATGTTTATTTAGATAGTTTATTGATAGAAATATTTTGTTAGTCAATGTACTGATAATTGATCGTTGAGATTTTTAAAATTATTTAAGTGAAAGCTATGTTTAAAGTTCCAGATCATGTCAACATGTCATGTCTTCCCATTTTTGAGCTCATTTTCATTGAAACGATAGGAAATGATTCCTCGCCCACTCTTTTCAAGAAATTGCTTTTCTTAGGCTTCTTTTTGCTTGATAGGGAACGCTCTTGAAGGTAAACTTTTGGCAAAAATGCACAATAGTGTTCAATGTGTCCCCACCTTGTAAAGCTAGATTCCAAGACCGGAGAAGATAAGCTCCATTGCTTTCAACAAAGCACCTTGGTGGTCATATCTTTGATGACATATAAATTTAAAACCTTCTATGTTTTGGTTCAAGAGAATTACTTTTGATGTGAGGAGGTGCATAAGGTGTTTTATGTGACAAAAATATATAATTCAAATTAATGATAAGACCGCTAATGTGATGATGTTGGCTTGTTAGAAAATCCAAAAATATATAATTCAAATGATAAGTACGTTGAGGAGGATGTGTGATCACATAAGGAAAGATTGGTGGATCCATGTGGAGTTTATCTTAGCAAAGGAAAGGTAGTGTGATACTAATAGAAGATAAATAAAAGAGATGGACTTCAGTAAAGTTTTACTATTTGTTAACACCGAAAAATCCACCTTTTGTTGACAACACTATTAGTACAATCTTTGTGCATGTAATCAAATTGAAGGTTTTGGGAGAAGGCAAGGTTTTGGTTTCTCTATCTTATCCAACATCATGAGTTCGATACATGGTTCGTGCATGTGGCTTTACCCTTCCATTGTACCAAGAATTTTTGTATATCATAATGAGATTTTGGATCACATGTAGGTTTGTTATTTTCTTTTAGTAATGCTCCATTTCTTACTTGGGCCTTGTGGGACCGATCCAGATAATGACCATTTTATACCAAGATCACTCAACTCAAAACTTGTTTTCGAAGTAATGACTATTTTATAAATGCCAACGATGTCGGATTAACAAAACATAATCTGCAATTATGGCTTATAGTAGAATTATGTTGGCATATAACTTTAGCATTCATGTTTAAATACTATGACCTCGACCGATTGTGACTAAGGCTGGGAAATGGCAGATTACTTGATTGGCTTAAGATATCCGACCCGAACAAGCATTTGCATCGGTAGGGGAAAAGGGCTCCGTAGTTGATAAGACCCAGGCTCAACTCAACCCACTTTAGCAAGTGGGGTGGGCTTGGGCCTGGTTAAAGAATAACACAAGTTGAGAATCACAATTATAAGTACGAAGACCCTGGCTAGATAACCCATGCAGCCCAATCTTAATACAGTTTCAGGCCAAATGTTGTCATCACATCTCTTTCGGATGCATCTTCCAATTTGAACTTCATGCGACGATAGGGATAAAATTCATGTCAATTGTCAAACAACTTATGTTAAAGAACTCTCATCATATAGTTAAGACTCCATAGACAAATGAAATCATTAGTACAACGAATCCATCATAATAAAGTCGATAAAAATGAATCAAATCAACTGAGTTCTCGAGTAGTTTAGATCAAACAACTTATGGACCAAACATCTTTAACTCTCATAATAAAGCCAATACTCATATCCATCACAATAAAGTCAATGAATCAAATGAACTAAATTCTCTTGAATTCATGTCAAACAACTTAATGGGTAAATATAAAAAAACTCCCATCATAAAGTTCAGACTTCAAAGACATATTGGAATCAATAATACAAGGAATTAATCATAATAAAGTTAATACAAAGCGAATCAAATTAACATTATAAGTTCCTCTTAAGTAGCAGACGAACCTGTAAAACAAATTTATAACAAAAGACTTCAATGTAAGGGTTCTTTTGATTTAAGCATTTAACCATCACCAATAAAATAAAGCTGAGACAAAATGGAATCAAGACCTTGAGTAGCAGTCTTACAAATGGGGATGGCTTTCATAAATAACCTATTAGTAGAATAAAACGGCTTCTCCAACATAGAAAAGGGCCTTCATAAAGAATACGATAAGAAATTTTGCAGAGAATAAGTATAACTAGTCTAATTACAGGCATGCACATGTGTATATATAGATTGAAAAATAAATGTGGAAATATGAGTATGATCTCAACCAAAATATAAACAACATATTCTGTTACTATGTGTCAAAAGAAAATCCTCAAGGATAGTGAAAAAAAGAGAATCCTCAAATATAGTGGAGAGTATCCTCCTCAAGTAAGCGAAATTTCAACACACTTTTGCTTGCATGTGGTAAACAACCTTAAAAGATCTACGAATGGAGAAAAAGGTAGATAACAAGGTATAAGTACTTCAAGAAGCTTGGTCAAATAAGAACAAGATATACCGATGAGAATTGATACATGTAAAGGCAACTTATGACATGTAAAAAGAAAAAGGAAATGGATCTAGGCACTATGTAAACCAATCAAAGGAGATTGTGAGGACACTAATAAACAAAATAATGAATGAAAATTAGCGACAACAAGAACAGGATTTACAAACCCTCTCACAATATTGGCCAACATAAGCAACAAATAAGCAATTCTGGCCAACATAAGCACGAAAGCAAAAAGAACCACAATTATAACATACCAATCAAAATTTGTCACAATTCTTCCACATATCTAGAAACAAAAACTCCATATAATAAATAAATATAAAATAAAATCACATGCCACAAAAAATAACAACAAGAAGAATGAAAAAGTATTTCATGACACAAAAACAACAAATATAGACTAACAATAACAAGCTTAATGGCATTCATGTGCTCCTTTTCATCCCTACATGTTATCAAACTAATTTAATAAAAGTGTGTTTCTTATAAGATAACATGATACATTCAAATAAAATAATACACTCCATGAAGGTAATAAATAAAGAAGAGAAAATCTTACACAAGGATAATACTTCATTGATTTAAGGTATCAACTTCTTGAGCTTGTGTTAGTAAAGCCTCTCTAAAAGTACAATAAGAGAAGTTAAGCATCCATTAAAGTTAACTATCAACATAAATCATAAAAAAATAAAAAAAACTTATTTTAAAGTTATACTTGATTCATACTCAAGTATAACTTTAATGGAAGATGAAGTGCCTTGGTGTATGTTATTTGGATGACATTGTGTTAGTGGAAGAGCCAAAGGAAAAAGTTAATAGAAAATTGGAACTATGGAGAGAAGCATTAGAAAGCAAAGGCCTCCGACTTAGTAGAACAAAGACAAAATATATGGAATGTAAGTTTGATCATTTGGTTACTTCAGAGGACATAGAAATTAAAATTAGCACACATTGCATTCCCCAAAAGAAAAGTTTTAAATACCTAGGGTCAATTTTTCAGAGTGATGGAAGAATTGATGGAGATGTTACTCATAGAATTAATGTTGATTGGTTAAAATGGAGAAGAGCATCGAGTATTCTTTGTGATAAGAAGATACCATTAAAATTAAAAGGTAAATATTATAGAGCAACAATTAGACCTGCCATGTTTTATGGTTCTGAGTGTTGGGCAGTTAACCATCAACATGTATAAAAGATGTCTGTGACAGAAATGAAGATGTTGAGATGGATGAGTGGTCATACAAGAAAAACCGTATACATAATGAGGTTATTAGAAACAAATTATGAGTGACACCAATAGAGGATAAAATGAGATAATATCGTTTAAGATGGTTTAGACATATAGAAAGAAGATCAGAAGAAGAACCTTTAAAAAGGTATGAAAAACTAAATTTGGAAAGTATTAAAAGAGGTAGAGGATGACCACAAAAGTGTTGGAAAGAAATAATAAAGAATGATCTAGCTTATTGTGAATTAACTGCTAACACGGCACATGATAGAGCTCTGTGGAAACAAAGAATCCATGTAGCCGACCCTGTCTAGTATGGGAAAAGGCTTAGTTGTTGTTTGTTGTTGTTGTTGTATACTTGATTCATACTTCTCCCAATCTTTAGTTTGATCCAGAAAAAAGCTTCTTATTTAATCTCATAACGTAATGAATCTTGAGTACAAATAAGGGCTTTAACGATTTTAGGAGTAAGAAAGCTCTTAAATGAATCAAGCACCCTATTGATTTTGAGGAAACGGAAGAGATATGAATAGCAAGAACATGTTCTATCATTCCTAGTATTTTATATCTATTGCAATTTGATGTCCACCAACTTAATATATCAAAATCACTACATTCTACCTCAACTTTTTATGCCAAGTATTTCTCAAACTCTGACTTATATTCAATTGCATCATTGTTTTTAATATATTGTCTAAACATATTCATACGAAGAGAGCAAGAATCTTGTGGAGTATTACCTTATTCATTCATTGAAAATGAATTCACACGGTATGATGTGCTCTCTTTACTTCCATACTTTTTCTTATAATCTTAATAGAAATTTATCAAAACCTCATGTACATGCGCACATAATTGAGAACTCACTTCTTTTCATATATGACTAAAGCTCCATGAACGAAATTCTAGTTTATAACGAGCATCAAGCAAAATAACTATAAATAATAAAACATTAATCTTCTCGGGTTTTCCCTAATATTTATCAAACTTCTTTCTAATTTTCATAATTATAGTCTTCACAATATCATCATATATATCACATAATTCCTGTAATACCAAATGAAGTGAAACAAACTCATAGAGAAAGACATTGATAGTGACATAGGTAGAACCTTAATACTTCAAAGTCATCTTATAAAAAATATATAGAAACTTCACAAGAATGTTACCATTATCCCAATCTTCCTTCTTAGGTAATGCTCTTTCAAATTAATAGTGAGTTCAACATTAAGTAAGTAGAATTATGCCTAATCTTAACATCAAGTGATACAAGACCGCTAGTTGGAAGCTTTTCAACCTCGACGCACTCTCTAAATGTTTTCAACAATAATGGGCAAGACCTCACATATTTGAGTGCATTAAGGATGCTACGAATAAATGTATCAAGATCTTTTATATCCTTATACACAATTAAATTAAGTATATAATCAGAACATCCGAATGCATAAATTCTCCACTTAAAACATTATTTTCTTAAGCATTTACTTTTTTTTATAAAAACAAGAGCAATATCATTAGAAGCTGCATTATCTAGAATAACAAAGGGCTTCCTTAATACCCAATTCAACCAAACAAGATTCATTAAGTTTGTCAATTGTTTGTCTTTTATTATTGGTCACTGGACAAAAATTAATGATTCTCTTATGGTAATTCTAATTTTTATCAATAAAATGGACTATCAAAATCATGTAAGAAATATTTTAAATAGAAGTCCATATGTTAGTTCTTAAGGAGATTTCTTGTAATGACTTTATCAACTTATTCGATTTTTGCTTTTCTTCTAAGTATAATTAAAAACAGTCTCTTGTAATATTAATACTAAATAAAACCCAAAAATAAGGAACATTTTCTTTAGAGAATTACCTAAAACCTTATTTCTCTACAAAATTAAATGAAAGCTCATCTATAACAATCATTTTATCTAAGGAAGTTTTGCATCTCTTATTATCAAAACTATGAGCAACAATTTCTTTTCCACTTTCTTCATTTCCATCTATAAAGGTTACCTTCTTAAAAACAAGAGTTTGTTGATTATGTATTATAGACCTTTTATATAATAAAAATTTATTGCATTGTGTTTTCAAGTGCTTCCACTTAGAACTAGCCATCGATTTTGAGTTAGAAGAATAACATCTACCGCAATAATTATAATAACATTTCAATGACACTTCATCAGCAACATTTTCCTTCTTAAAATGATTATAAACGTTTGAACCTTCTCTTAAAGGTTTTCTTTTTACTCATATTTGATTAGCTATGAACAGACTCAGGATTTCAATTTCAACATTATAGATCATGCATTTTCATCTTGGTTTCCCATCTAAAGAAGGTAATGATAAAAATATCACACAAAGTATCGAAAATTCAATGCATTGCTATACATTATATAAGACAAGTAGGAGTATATTTTTCTCGAAAAACCATTAACAAAATGATCTAAAAAAAAGAAAAACTTTATAAACAACAAAACTATTATATGAGCATAAATGTTTGACCTTCATAAGCAACCCAAATGCCAATAAGTATTTATTATATAAGCATTAAACTACAAAAATCAATCAAAGCTCCTCATCAATTTCATAGGCAACATGTACTCACTATCCTAGAGTATTTCTATTTACAATTCCTCTTTTGTGAAAGAAATACTTAAAACTGAGAATACCACACAAGCAAATTATTCTACAAACAAATTATGCACAATTCTTAACCTTCAGGAGTATCCTAGATGTTGATTTTCAATACCTAAAATCCACAAGCTCAGGAAGTGAAAAAGAGGATACGAAGAAAATAAATACTAGTTGAAACAATAATCTCCAGCATGCACACTTCAAGTATATAACTCATAAAATTAAGAACGGAAAGAAAAGAAAAATCTTAAGTGTCTGACATCAAGAAATCTTAAGTCATAGAATTGTGAGTAGACTCCTAGCCGGCGAACAATAGTTACAATACTAATCATCAAAATAACATGAAAATGAGGGTATTAAGGAAAAAGAAAAAAGCTGAAACATCAATCCCATTATAAAAACTTCAAGTTTTCAACCCATAAAATTAAGAGCGGAAACAAAAAAAAAAGAGCACTAATTTCAAACCCTACATCAATAGGAAAAGAATACAAGAAGAAAAAACAAAACCCCAAAATTTCTTAAGCCCTAAAAGCCTAAAATGATGACACCTGAGAAAATCACATGGTAATCATCCATAATCATCAAGATTCAAAACATCCTAAAATTTACTAAAAACTAACGTTAAACTTATAAAAAGAAGCAAATGGAAAGAACATACATACACTTTTGACTTCCGAATGAAAGATTGTATGATAAGCACCAAATTAGTGAGAGAGAGAGAGAGACAGATTTACAGCCTGTAGCCAATGGCTGTGCCGCTCTCGGCGGCAACCTTATGGTTCAGGTTAATACAGTCTGAAATGAACTCTAAATAGAATAGGAACCGGAAGAGATGTTTTAATTTTAGAGTTATGTTAATGGTTCCATTCAGTTCTTAGATAAGAACCGGAACCAAATCAAAGCAATTGATTTCTAAACCGAACCAAGTTTAATCGGTTCAGTGAACAGCCCTATTCTTTGAGGATGTCACACAGGGCGGGTTTGCACCCAACCTACACAAAATTGTTTAGACGTGAACTCAACCAGTAGAAGGACGATAGACTACGCATACTGTGTATTCTTCCCAGTGATAACTAATTTCATAAGCTAAAAAAAATCTAACTAAATTGAATTCAAAATTACATATTTATTTCATTATTATATCCAGTAAATGTAATGCAGGTTAATGGAAATTGAATGTCTTACGGGTCCCTGAAAACCTGCTGCCTTGACTTTGAAGTACATTCAATGTTTTACAGGCATGACGCAACAGCACATACTTACTCTCTATACTCTCGCTCTCTTTTTCCGAAAATAACGTCTCTCCCCCTCTCCTGTGTGGCGAAGTACTCGAGAACGCAAGCGCTTCCGGAATGATTTCCTTGTCGGAATCGCCACTTCTCCGGCGCGGGGAAGGTATGTTCTCTCTCTCTCTCTGTGTGTGTGTGTGTGTCCATGATTGTACTTTTCTTGGGTTGCAGATCTCATGGATCAGTGGTTGAGGGTCATATTGTTATGCATGGGTTCCGTGAAATTCGTTGGAGAGGGAAATCATATGAGAGAATTCCAATTTCCATACTGGTAGCTCGGTGTTGTTTGCATGTTCTACTGATTGAATCGATGGTCGGTCCTTGTTTTGATTGAAGGGATTTTAATTTCGAGTACGCGTTATGCAAAATTTGCATGGATATTCGGTTTTTGCTAATTTTATGCCTATGCACCCGACTTTACTGTTGACAAGTATTACTGTTTCCGTTAGGATATGCAATTTGGGAATCCAGTAGAATTAGGTCGCTTACAACCCTAACATCCCAGTTAAATTGTTCTGAATAAAGGACGGACAGTTGGTATTGAGTGGAATTGAAGGCCTACTTTGGTGTCCATACATCTTGGGATACTTTTTTTCTTTCTTATTCATTATTCTTTTTGTTGGTTTATTGCAGGACTTCTTCATTAGAACTTGAGGGCAGTGAAAGATTATCTTTTACACTTCGTATGTTTTTCTCCATCTGACATCATCCATAAGGAGGAGTGCCTCTTATTTCGTGCGGTAATCATGCCTTCCCTGCAGCTGTTTCAGCTGACAGAGAAGGGTCGACAGTTTGGGTCGTCAAGAAGGTGCTTCCCGTTTTCTTCGTGCATAGAAGTATTGTTAGATTTATGACTCGATCTTAACGCTTTTGGTGTTTTTTGCTTCATTGCATTCAGTTGGTAGACAAGTAATTAGTTTATTTGATATGCTTTTTAAGTCATTCACTTTTGGCTTTAGAATGAGTTGCATCACATTGTTTAGAATGCGGAGTTGTTGTCTTGGTATGCCCCTGAAAATGTTGTGCCCAAGATGAGATGCCATGGTACATGATACGATATATAGGACTTAAAGTTGTGGAGAGCTTGTTTCATAGCAAAACGGTAAAGTTTAAGTCTCCAATAATACATAAACGTTTTTACAAAAGCAAAAAATATATGAGTATTCTTTATGCAAAGCATAATTTCAGATACTTACAAATTCAAACTTGTGAAACCGTGTAATTGTGTTAGTCAAATATGCAGACATGACATGGTCAGCAAGAAACATGAGTATGACAGATAGCGCTCATGTTGGCTAGAGACGGAGATCAGTTCAATATGACAATGGGTGTAGACCAGGCTCATAGACAAGCCAAACATGGCTGCATCTATGCAATTTATGACCTTATTTAGATGGTGGGGCAACCTAAATGCGCATTCTGTCATGTGTCAGAGTATTACAACCGAAGGTGTTCATTGAGTCATGTCTTTTGGGGATCATCATTAACTCCTCCACTTTAGTCCTTGGAGTTTAGTATGGGTTTCTGATTATTGGGTCATCTATTTCATCTAAGCCTTTATGGCCTTTTTTTTTGTTGATTCCGATGAGGTTTATGAGATTGAAATATGCATAAAAAGATTGAAGATGGAAATCGGGTGTGTCCTTGGAGTTGAGTATGGGTTTCTTATTATTGGGTCGTATCTATTTCATCTAAGCCTTTATGGCCTTTTTTTGTTGATTCCGATGAAGTTTATGAAATTGAAATATGCATAAACAGATTGAAGATGGAAATCGGGTGTGTAGTAAGAATGGAACCACCACCCTTCTCTTTCTCTCTCTTCTAAATTACAATCCGTCGGCTAGTAGGGTTTTCCACTTATAACCAGCATTACAAATGACTTTATTACATAAGTGCCATTAATGAAATCAAATTTAAATGCATCTTTAATAACAACAACTAAAAACATAAATTAAACATTAATGACAATCCTAAGAACTTAAGGAAGAAAGAGACAACAATAAAAGAAAACATCAACTACCATGAATTTGATCCTTCTAACGCTCCCCTCAAGTTGGGTGTAAATATTGTTATTATACCCAACTTGTCACACAATCTTCTTAATATATTCTTGCAGATTGCTTTAGTTTGCATATTTGCACATTGATTTTATGATCGCACGTGCTCCAACTTGAACTCATTATACTCACACTGTCCCTAATAAAGTGACAATCAATCTCTATATGCTTGGTCCTTTTACGATAAACTAGATTAGATACAATTTGGATAACTGTCTTACTATCACAGGATATAGGAATAAAATTCTTCATGGGAAATCCAATTTCCATAAGCAATGACCGTAACCACTTTCCTTCACATATACCAGAAGAAATAGCTCTATACTTGGCTTCAGTTATAGATCTTGCGACGATATTTTATTTCTTTCTTTTCCGTGAAATGAATTTCCTCAAAAGAGAACACAATATCTGAAGTGGATCTTTATCACATGGAATCTGACCCAATGCATCGGTGTGGGCAATAATTTCTGTATGCCTACATTTTACGTATATTATCCCTTTTCTAGTGATCCTTTAATGAACGCAAAATTCGGTAGTGCGTTCCCGATGATCGTACGGGGAGAATTTAGGAATTGACTCACTACCCAACGGCAAAGAGATGTACGGTACATTAACGATAAGATAATTAAGCTTTCCTACTAATCTTCGATATACGCAGATTTGAAAATAATTAGCGCTTTATCGGGAATGAGCTTAATATTCGGATCCATGGGGTTTCAGGCGGTTTTACAATTCCTTTCTAGTTTCTTCAACAATATCAAGTAGCGTACTTCCTTTGGGAGAATAGCAATGCTCCTCTTGCCTGATTTTGGTGTACGTATCTTGAGGCCAGAAAGTATCTCCAAGTTTGCCCAAGTTCCATTTTAAATTTCCAATTTCACGAAATAGAATGCTCCTTCAATTGCTGAATTCCTTGGGTGATCATTACGGTGAATATGACTATATCATCTACATCCACAATAAGAACACAAGATAGATCTGTCCATTTTCAGCTTGAATACTTATACAAAGAGTGCAGGTAGATCATTCACTGCCCTACGTGTAAAATTCTATATTTTTGTCAGAAAGCAAGGCAGATAGATTTGGTGAACCAACATCGAGGAGACCGTTTAAGACACGTAAGTGACTTTGTGAAGTTGGTGAGCCAAAGCGATAGGACTCCCCACGAGCAACAAACCCGGGAGGTTGCTTTATGTAAGACTTCTCCTCGGTCAAAGTCGCCATGTATTTAGAAGGCATTCTTGACATCTAGTTGGTGCACCCCAGAGCCATTGATTCATGGCTGAAAGAAGAGGATAGAGAACACCACACGACAAAAGCGCACTTACGCAAGCCCCGGAGAGAAAAAGTATCACCATCACAGTCAATGCCAAAATGCTTCAGAGTAAAACCCTTGGCTACCAAGACTGAGCCTGTAAGGCGTATCCATATGTTTCCTATTAGGGCCAACTTCTATTTTACGGTGAAGATCCATTCGATATCCCACAAGATTTTTACACGAAGGTAAAAGGTCTACCAAAGACCAAGTACGGTTAGATTCGCTTAAAGCACTCATTTCCTCCAGTACATTGTCTTGCCGCCATCCTGGACTCTAGGAAGAGCATCACGGAACATTTTTAAGAACCTAGAGGCAGAAGACAATCTGAAGAGGTGAAAGCATATTGATTTTGGATGACAAGACGATGATAACTAACAAGAGTATGAATAAGGCTGAGGATGTACGAGTGCAAGACCCAAATACCTTTCTACGAATAGCAATTGGGAACATCGAAAGGGGGTGAAAGCGGATCTAGAGACGATTGACAAGTTGGTTCGGGCATTGAAACACTTAGGGCTCGGGATTTGGTGGTGATGTGGAAGGTTCATGATGACGGACGATGATAAGTGATCAATGGACGAGATTTATCTTCTTGAGTGGTGGTCGATGGGGTGAGAAAGAGAGCAATTAAGAAAGGAGGAATTTGATGACAAAGTTTCACATGGAAAGTATGGAATGGTTTCAAAGAAGGTAACATCTATAGACACATATTTCTTGTGATTTTTTTGATTATAACATATATATATCCCTTCTTTTCAATTGAATATCCAAGGAAAACACATCTAACTACTCTAGGATCTAACTTATCCCGAAATTGGCCATGACTATGAACAAACATAGACACCTAAATATCCATGGTGTTACATGAAATGGAGTAGCCCTAGGTTTTGAAATGGAGTTTTCCTCGAAAGAACAATAGATAGTAATCTATTGATGAGATACACAACTATGAGGATAACATAACTTTAGGCCAAAAATATTTAGGAACATTATGCTCCAGTAGTAAGGTCCTAGCAACCTCTAAGATATGCCTATTTTTCCATTTAGCAACTCCATTTTATTGCAGTGTATAGACACAAGAAGTTTGATGAATAATACCGTGAGATTGTGTATAAACACAAGAAGTTTGATGAATAATACCGTGAGATTGTAAGTATCCCTGTAAACAATGATTGATAAATTCATCACCATTATCCGATCTGAGTATTTTAACGGTATGCCCAAATTAGGTTTCAACAAGTTTATGAATAATGAGAAATATGGATGAAACTTTAGATTTCGATCTCATAAGATACACAAATGTAAGTGGAATAGTCATCAATAAAGGTGACAATACTGATTCCTAGTGATGGAATAGAACAAGGCCCCCCTACACATCATAATGGAACAAAGGACTGTGACTCTCTGCTAGGAAATGACACTATATGATGTTTGTCCCTTTGATATACATCACATCAAAGGACCAAATCTCTTTCACACTCGATAGAAATTAACTCTCTAATTTTTGAAACTGAAAAATGTCCTAATCGACTATGCCATAGCATGAGCTTCTCTTATGCTTTTGTAGCTGCGGATGCATTTTTTTGTGTTGGAATGAGGTTATCACGGAGTACGTAGAACCCATTCCTCAGTTCACCATGTCCAAAGGTTTTTTTCGTCTTCGGGTCTTGAAATTTACAACCAAAGGGAGAGAATGTTAACGAGCAATGTAAATCTCTAACTGATGAACTCACTTATAATAAATTAATTGGGAACTCTCAAACATATATAACCGATTCTAGTTGAAAATTTTGAGTCTACATCATCCCCTTTCCTTTCATTGGAATTAAGTCATCGTTTGCCAATTTAATATAGTGAGATATGGACATAGGCTGATATTCCACAAACTTGGAGTTATCACCTGTCATATGATCGGTTGCTCCTGAATATATCACCCAAAATTTAGAGTGTGTAAACCGTAAAGGAAGAGTTACCACTTATGGTGTAGGAAGTAGGAACACCTATTTCATTTTTTTGATGAAATAAGTGGTTGATTTCGGAGTTTGGACTCAATTTTTGTAATCTTTCTTTTTATTTCTACAATCTCATCATGTGCAATCTGTTCTGTTGTCTTTTCTATAGTGGCATTAACATAATTCCCATGATCTCTGGAATTTGCTAGTTCTTGAATGATTTTCCAGTATTGATCTCGAGTATGTTTTTGCCACACTGTGAGCATTATATTTTGTTCTTATCTTCACAAGCTTGAGATCATCCACCTCCTCTTCCTCTAGTAGAAGCTCTTTACAACAACAACTAAGCCTTTTCCCATACTACACAGGGTCAACTACATGGATTCTTTGTTTCCACTGAGCTCTATCATGTGCCGTGTTAGCAGTTAACTCACAATAAGCTAGATCATTCTTTATTGTTTCTTTCCAACACTTTTGTGGTCATCCTCTACCTCTTTTAATACTTTTCAAATTTAGTTTTTCATACCTTCTTAAAGGTTCTTCTTCAATCTTCTTTCTATATGTCCAAACCATCTTAAACGATATTATCTCATTTTATCCTCTATTGGTGCCACTCCTAATTTGTTTCTAATAACCTCGTTATGTATACGGTCTTTTATTGTATGACCACTCATCCATCTCAACATCTTCATTTCTGTCACATACATCTTTTGTACATGTTGCTGGTTAACTACCCAACACTCAGAACCATAAAACATGGCAGGTCTAATTGCTGCTCTATAATATTTACCTTTTAACTTTAATGATATCTTCTTATCACAAAGAATACCTGATGCTCCTATCCATTTTAACCAACTAGCAATAATTCTATGTGTAACATCTCTATCAATTCTTTCATCACTCTAAAAACTGACCCTAGGTATTTAAAACTTTCCTTTTGGGGGAAGCTCTTACACGATGAAAATTCATTTGGCCTCTTTCAGCAAATGTACTTTTTTTCCAGTTCCAACTAAGAACAATTCTTTTTTACTGATTAATCAATCTTAATAGATTCATATTGAGGTGAAATTCTTCAAAGAAGATCAAATACCTTTCTTACTTCACTATCAATTGTTTTCTCTTTTATGAAGCGACTGCATTTATTTTCTGCAATATGGTGTTGTTCGTTCTATAGCCCGCAAAGTTCTCCGTAGTAATCACTTACAAATTTATCTCCTTGGCAGCATTTTCTATTTTTCTCTAGCACTTCACATTCTTTTGCAATATTCCATTTTCTGTAATGTGTTTCTTCAATTGTTGCCCAAATTTCAATGGTTGTTGTCATGTACATAAACGTCTTACTGATTGTAGGAATCATCGATTATATTAGCCAGGAGCTTACGAGTGCATCTTCCTTTGACCACCGTTCAAAGTCTATGATGTCTTCACTAGGGCATACTTGCGTTCCCTTGATGATTCCTAACATTACTCTTGATTTGAGAACAAACTCTATTGATCTCGCCCATTCTCTATAATTTTTTCATCTAACTTTATATTGGTAATTTAAAATGATTCGATTCTTGAGTTATTTCATACTTGTCGGATTTTTAAATTCTTCTTTTAATCTCCCCTCCATTAGTTCTCGATTTCAACTACTATTACTATTCCTTTGCTGGCCGCAATTTGAAAGTTTACTTCTGAAATGCTTCAAGACACCCAAACTCCACAACTATCTACCCTTTTTCTTGACGGAATTAGTAGGCATGCTCGGATACCATGTTGATTCCGATGAGGTTTAAGAGATTGAAATATGCATAAACAAATTGAAGATAGAATTCTTCTTTGAATCTCCCCTCCATCAATTCTCGATTTTAACAACTCTTACTATTCCTTTGCTGGCCGCAATTTGAAAGTTTACTTGTACACCCAAACTCCACAACTATTTGAAAGTTTACTTGTACACCCAAACTCCACAACTATCTACACTTTTTCTTGACGGAATTAGTAACCATGCTATGATACTATGTTGATTCCGAAGAGGTTTAAGAGATTAAAATATGCAGAAACGGATTTAAGATGAAAATCGGGTGTGAGTCTCCAGTATGGAGCCGCCACCCTTCTCTTTCTCTCTCTTCTAAATTAGAAGCTGTCGGCTGGTAGGCCCACTTATAACCAACATTATAAAGGACTTTAATATATAAGTGCCATTAATGAATCTAATTTAAAGGCACCTTTAAAAACAACTAAGAACATACATTAAACACTAATGACAACCCTAAGAACGAAAGGAAGAAATAGACAACAATAAAAGAAAACAACAACTACTATGAAATCGATTCTTCAACAATTTTCTATGGGAACACTTTCCTAGGTTTTTCTTCTTTGCTGTATAATTTCCTAACATTTTATCCTGAGCTCCTTTTTAGGTTATTCTTGTACATAGTCCACGAATCCTATGTTTATGAAATAATCAAGGGGGGACAAGGAGATATACCCCATTGTAGGTATTACAAAAAGTTTAAAACAATAAATTTTGAAACCATCTCTTGAAGCAAAGTTATCTTATAGCCATTGGTAAATTCAATCTTATTGATTGAGGTATATTTGAGGACATGTACAACTCTGATTTTCTGCAAGCATAAGAGACAATATAGAACGTAGAACTGTAGAAGGTTAAATCAAAGTTGCAATTGTGAACCTATCAATGCCTTCCCTCAATTTCTTATGAGGTGGTCTGCTAAGCAAGTTCTTCCCTTCCGAATCAGTAAGGGAAGATTTGTCCTTTTATTGGTGTTAGAAATAGTGTTTTACCCTGGAATTATTAAATGCACCTTTGTGATGAGAACTTCATCGTGGTACTTTGATCTATGGGTTGCTTTTGCTTTTATGATTTTTGTTTTGCATTTTTTGTGTCTTATATGTTCCACTTCCAACAGGAGAGCCCTTGCAGTGGCAACAGCTGTCTTCATTACAGGTGGTGCTGCTGCATATTTGCACTCTCAAAGATATAAAGGTCTTCCAGGAGGTCGATTTAGAAGGAAGAAAGAAGATGACACTACTGCTGGAAAACCAAATGTTGTGACTAACGGTCTCAATCATGGGAAATTACAAAAGAGAAGTGGATTAAAATCCTTGCAAATCCTGGCAAGGATCCTGCTCTCACGTGTCAGAGAAAAGGGGATACAGAACCTTCTGTCTTTGGTTGCTATAGCAGTAAGAGTTTTTGATATTTTCTGCTGTGAAATGTTACCATCTCTCTGTTCCAGGTTTATTTATTCAATCTCTTCTTTATAATTGACGTTACTTCAGTATCTTTTGATGTGAATTGAGATGCTTTACTAGGTTTGTTGGCTTCAAATAAGAAAACGGGTCTCTCTGTTCTCACACAGAGACAGGGAGGGAGTCCAACATCTGGGAACTCGGTGCTCTAGTGAATTCCTATACTCTGTCATACTCATAGTCAAACTATCGATGGATGTTTTATCTTTATCATGAAATCTGTTATACATATGATATCATGTATAATGTATAGAATTTTTTGTTCAAATGATTGTTAACCATGCTAAATATCAGTTAGGTTTCCTGGTCGGCACCTAGACAACAGGCTATTCATGTATATATATATATATATATATATATATATATATTATGCATTTATTTTTCTTAATGTGTTTTGATATTTTTGCGTGTAAATGATTATTGAATGTTAACCAATACTAATGTATGGTGCCTGGTCTCAACTTCTAGACAGGCAGTCCGGGGTTCAGTTCTCATGTCTTCTACACCCTTGCACAAGCTGATGCCAGAATATAGCTTCTGAAAAATGAAGGGGCATAGGCAGGACTAGCTGGTGTTCTCATGATTATTCCAAAACTAAAACCAAATCCAACCCCTCTCTCACACAAGTGGCGACAGTCACATGGATTCTTCCTCAGAACGAGTAGAGAGAAGAAAATTACATGTCATGGAGGCCAATTGCAATCTTGTAACCATGATTGTGAATAAACTGAAGCATTTGAACGCATTGTAACATTTTCAAAAGGACGAATAATAGGATGCTTCTTCATTACTGTTTCATTAGTTGCTCATATATGGCCCAGCTTTAGCTTGACTGGACTAGATGACGGGAGCAGTAGTCTTGGTGGATTTGACTACTTAGGGTGCTATTGAAAATCCCATGAGCAAAACCAAACCAAAAAGTAGGTATCCTACACAGCCTGTGGTTATTTGTCCCATCACATAGCTATTCAACAGACTGTCTTGCTGGTATGTGTTGTTTCACAAATACCTACTAAACATAAATGCATTAGGTAAATATGTTCTAGATGTCATGTTTTTCATATGATAATGAGGAAGTAGCTTGTTTTGTTTGTTGCAGGTACTAAGAACTGCTACGGGTAATAGGTTGGCAAAAGTCCAGGGCTTTCTGTTTCAGGCGGCTTTTCTTGGCCACCTGCCTTCTTTTATTCGTCTTATTGCTGAAAACCTGCTTCTATGCTTTCTTCAGTCTGCCTTGTTTTCAACATCAAAGTACCTGACAGGAGTGTTGGGACTACGTTTCAGAAGGATACTGACTGAGCTTATTCATGCTGACTACTTTCAGGTGATTGTGCTGTATGCATGTGACCTGCACTCAAGTGTGGTTGCAATTCACATAATTGTAGCTAGCGCTTCATAGCTCCATCCTGTTATCGTGTTAGCATGCCATTGTTGTCACTGGTTTCTAAATTTATATCCTGTTATCTTATTGCAATAAAGTTCAAACTTGATGCCTGGCTTGAGCTGTACATATTGAAGATGCATACAATTCTTCAGCCATTGCAAGTTACATGCATGTCCGTCATAAAATACAGTGAATTGGTTTTAATTCTTTCAAAGCTATTTTGCTTGATTATTTTCAGATTTTAAGATACGATCTTTTGATTCTTCTATCCACTCGATAATACCTTCAAATCAAAGGGATATGCACATGATGGTTTTAAATTTTGAGGATCAAGTAGTTTTATCTTCGTCAGGTGAAAGGCTCTGGGATAACTGTTTGTTATTTATCTATTTATTTTTCTCTCCCTTAACTTATTTATTATTTCATGAGTTCAAAGTGCTGAATGGAAGGGGCAGTAAACCAGTGAGCTCCTTATCCTGAGCTGCTGAGATGACTCAGACCAGGATTGCTTTCACTTTATGCCTTGGTGCAAGAAATAACACCTTTAAGTACTTTAATTGTTGTTCTCTTTCATGGCAGCCTGAACACATTACTACTTCATCAAGAAATGGGTTTTATTTAAGAATCCTCAAAATGAGGTATTAATGAGTGCCTTGTTTGGACTTTGAGCCTTGTCTCTTGTCCAAAATCATCTAAAATTCCATATACAACAACAACAACTAAGCCTTTTCCCGTACTAGATGGGTCAACTACACGGATTCTTTGTTTCCACAGCCCTATCATAATTTGTAGAATCCATGGTAAATAAGTCTGACAAAGTTTTACGTTGGTTGGGGAAGCCTTGCACAACCCTCTTCCTTTATCCGGGCTTGGGACCGGCCATGCAAGGGTGATCCCTTACATGGGCGCAGTTATCTAAAATTTCATATGTATTTGGATAATTCTCAATGAGTATATTGCGAGAAATATTGTGCCTTATTTCATTGATAGATTGACTAATCCATTTCTGTACTGCTTGGTTGCAGAATATGACATATTACAAGATGTCACATGTAGATGGTCGAATTAGTAATCCAGAACAGCGGATTGCAAGTGATATACCAAGATTTTGTTCGGAGTTGAGTGAGCTTGTCCAGGAGGACTCAATGGCTGTTGCTGATGCTCTTCTTTATACCTGGCGTCTGTGTTCTTATGCGAGCCCAAAATATTTTTTCTGGATAATGGTGACCATGCTTTTCTTCATATTTCTCAATGAGGACCCTGTACTTTTAAGTGTTGAGCATCACACAAACAGCCGATAGATGGAAATACGTTCCCAAAAATTAGAACTTTGTTCCTTTGTGAAATGGTGTGATACATGGTACTCAACTGCCTGCTATTTGCCTTGAGGAGCTAGTTCTCCATTTCATGATATAAAAATGGAATCCTTCTGTTAGCTAAGTGCTCTTCATGTGAGGCATTTGAAAAATTTGCACTCTATCGTGCCACTTGTTCTTGTTGGCAGTGTTGTTAATAGTGTTTTAGCATAACATAGCAGAAGAATCATAAATATAGGGCAGCATAAGGACAAGTTACGTAACGCATAACGAAGGGTGTATGAATTAGTATAAAAGGACTTTAAAATTAATAAGAATTATGCTGCAAATGAAACATGAAAAGTTGTAAGATATGGACAATCCTAAATGCACAATAGTGAAAAAATAAATACAACATATAAAGAAAAAGCAATTAGTGCAGTTTTCTGAGTTGGAAGTGCAAAAAATATGTAAGTTATGAGGCATTACAATTTATTATCATCTCACAAACTAAAATATCAAGTCAAGATGAAATACAAAAATGTCACTTTAATTAAAAAATCTAAATAGAAATAGAAAATGAAGTGCTGTGAAAGATAACAGGTTTTACCTTATTTATTTATAGTTATATGCTCAAATTACAGTTCGTATACAATAGTCAAACAAATGTTCATATTTGCCCAACTATGGTAAATAATGTACATGAAAGGAAACTTATTTTTTAAAGTTTCTAATTTTTTCCCCTGGTATTAGAACATAAGGTAATATTATGTCTTAATTTAATTTTTGAAAATATTAAGTTTAATTAAAACATTAAGAGTCAGACACGTAATGTAATTTGGCAGTAACGCGTAACACCTTAAATTTGCTATTGGAACCTAAGAGTTGTTTCTTCAAATATTTAAAATATCATTTTTAACTACTTTTAATGAACTCAAATAAGAGGGTATTTGCTTATTTACATGTAATGTCTTAAGTAAAGGAGAATACAATGAAAACAAGCCATGTATGAATGGTATTACATGCAAATAAGCCATGCATGAATAGCCATAAACATCATGTTATAAATAGCAATAAACGTTATCATAGTATGATATACAAATATATAAAATAAACTACAGAATAGCATGTGCTATACACGCTATCATACCACAGGTACGTAGCATGTTCTACATAGCTCATATAGCCATGCTATAGTACAAATGTGCTTTAGCAGTGTGCTATATAACGCTTTGATGGTGTAGCATGCTGTTAAGAACATTGCTTTTGGTACCAAATTAAATCTTGAACTCTTCAAATTTGGAATTGTTTTGCATGATAAATGGCTTTAAGTTCATGCCAAACCATCTGAATTGTTATTTTCCTCTTCTTGCTTTTATGATGAATGGTTTAACCTTTTCTGTCATAAATGTCGTAATAAATGGTATCATGCAAGATATGATTGAGAAAATTGCATCAGCAATTGATTTGTATTTGCAAGGTTTCCTGTGCCTATTCTTTCCCCTGTTTTAATAGTATACCCTGGAATCTGATACTTCTGCTGGTTATGTAGGCATATGTGCTTGGTGCAGGGTTTGTTGTAAGAAACTTCTCTCCTGCTTTTGGCAAACTGATGTCAAAGGAGCAGCAGTTGGAAGGGGATTACCGGCAATTGCACTCTCGGCTAAGGACCCATGCAGAAAGTATTGCTTTTTATGGGGGTGAGAAAAGGGAATCAGGCTACATACGAGATCAGTTCAAAACACTTGTTGGTCATATGAATCTTGTCCTCCATGACCACTGGTGGTTTGGCATGGTTCAAGACTTTCTTTTGAAGTACCTCGGTGCAACAGTTGCTGTAATACTGATAATTGAGCCGTTCTTTTCTGGATCTCTGAAGCCTGATGCCTCTACTGTTGGACGAGCAGAAATGTTAAGCAACCTTAGATACCACACAAGTGTGATTATTTCGCTTTTTCAGTCGCTCGGAACACTTTCTGTCAGTGCACGACGGCTTAATCGCCTCAGGTTACTGGTTTTCTAATTTGATTAGTATTAGCATGTATCTTATACCATTTTCCATGCCCATTGTTATGTCATACAAACCTTGGTTTTTCTACTTTTTTTCTCTTTAAAATATATGTAGAAAATCTAGTAGTATCAACTTTCAAGTTAAGAATCGCTTTGTTGACCAAATATGTGTTGCGTCAACTGCTTTTTCTTTTGAATCATGGAATGAATGATGCGACTTGCTTAGCAATTTTCTCGGTCTCTTTGTCCATTCCTCTCTCTCTCTCTCTCTTTTTGTCTCTGCAATTCATATATTGTATATCGCTTGCTACAGAGGCATTTTCGTATCATTGAGTGATGTGACTTGATTTTAACTTTATCATCATCATCTTCTTCCTTTCTCACTCTCACTCTTCTTTCTTTTTTCTTCTCCTCCATCGCCTCTCTTTTCATTCTTCATTCCTTAATATCCTTATTTATTACCTTTTGTTCATGAACTTTTAGTATATAATATGCTACACCATTTGCTACGTTGGCAGTTGGTGCACATTGATAAGCCTTGACAGTATTACTTCCCACTTGATTTTTTTCCATCATTTGGGTTCTTTTTTGGCAGTGGTTATGCTGATCGTATCCATGAGTTAATGGTAATTGCGAAAGAGCTTAGTGCTAAAGATAAATCTCTTCAGAATATTCTATCCAAAAAATATGAAAGTGAGGGAAACTATATCGAGTTTTCAGGTGTAAAGGTACTTGGTGTACTATTCGTGTGCTATGTTTATTTCCTTGGTTGCTACTGAAAACTTTGTAACTTGCTACTGATATCTGACTATATTTAGGTGGTAACGCCAACTGGCAATGTCCTTGTGAAAGATTTAACTCTTAAGGTGGAGCAAGGCTCTAATTTATTGATCACAGGTATGTGCCTTTTGAAAAGTTTTCTTTCTGTTTCTTTTATTTACAAGTACCTAAATACACTATATGTCACTTGAGAGTAATGTGTTGGTATTCCTAGTTCATGTGTATAATATTGTGTGTTGTATGTGTGTATAGTGAATCATGACTCTGATTTGAATATGGTTTATTGTCATGAGGATAACCAGACCTGGAAATGATGAAGTCTGCAGTTAGGATCTCTTTTTGCTGGCAAAAGTAGTTAGTCACTGAAGAAAGTCAAAATGTTAATGCTTGTATTTGTTTTGGAAGCTAATACTTTCTTTCTTGGCAAAGGACCAAATGGAAGTGGAAAAAGTTCTCTCTTTCGAGTCCTTGGAGGTCTTTGGCCATTGGTTTCTGGTCATATTGTTAAGCCCGGTCTTAGTTCAGACCTCAACAAGGAGATATTTTATGTGCCTCAAAGACCATATACAGCTGTGGGAACGCTTCGTGATCAGTTGATTTATCCTCTTACTGCAGATCAAGAGGGTTGAACCACTCACAGATAGTGGGATGGTGGAGCTATTGAAAAATGTATAGTTCACATCTAATCCCATGTCTTTCTCCAGTGTCACATAAATATGTAGCAGACTTTATTTATAATTTTTGACGTTATTATTCATTGGAATTGCATGTATATGTATTCAAGGTTGACCTTGAATACCTGTTGGACCGTTACCGCCTGAAAAAGAGATAAACTGGGGTGATGAACTTTCATTAGGTGAGCAACAGAGATTAGGCATGGCTAGACTTTTCTACCATAAGCCAAAATTTGCAACTGACATGGAAGAACGCTTTTGTACAAAAGTCCGAGCAATGGGGACATCATGTATTACGATATCCCACAGGCCTGCCCTAGTGGCTTTTCATGATTTGGTATTGTCCTTGGATGGGGAAGGTGGTTGGGATGTCTGTCGTAGGAGGTAATCTCTCTACCTAGCTTGGTCCCTTTGGGGCGTCCTTTGTAATAGCTCGAATGTTGTTAACTTTTTGGCTTTCAGGGAGAGTGTATTTAATGCTAAAGATCCAAGGGTTGGCCTCCTAGAAGCATCTGGAACAGATCGCCAAGCAGATGCAATGGTTGTTCAAAGAGCTTTTGCATCTGAGAATAAGGTTGTGGTGAATCTGGTGATTATTTTTGGTTCCCTTATTGGATTTCATTTAAAGCAAGCATTATCTTTTAATTAGCTTACTTTAATATTGGTGCTATGGGTTTGTTTCGATTTCTCAATTTGTAGCAGGAAACTTCAGTTGGTAGTCCAAAATTCGCTGATTCATACATAAAGGAGGTGTTAGCCAGGTCACCGGTTGCTGACTATCGGTTTCAGTTACCTGATGTACCGTTGTTACAGAAATCTCCAAGACCTACATCAGTTAGAGTAGCTAATATGCTTAAAATACTGGTATGGCTTCTTCTTGATTGGTAACATTTTGTTGCTGAATTTTTTATTACTATGTTGAAGCTGTTCTCCACTTCTAGCTACTTGTAGAATTCTTGTTCGGGACTAGTGTTTTTACTTCCTCCTTCCTCTCCACCTCTTCCCTTTTTCATATTCTTTGAATAAGAGCTGGTGCAACGATCACTTTCAAGTTTGGTTGCAAACCCATTTTTCTTTAGTTTATCTATGCCTTCTAGCTGTTTGCTGGATTATCTTTTGGTGAATTTACAGTTTCTACTTTTCCCAATTAATCTATAGTTTTACCCTTCTGTTATATAATATTTCAGGTTCAAAGATATTGTCATTTCATTTCCACCTGACTGTTTGCCACTTTTGCTCCTACGTGATTCTTTTAATTTGTCTATATATAAAAGCAACAGGTTGAATTGGTTCCTAGTATTTTGTTTTTTTAATCCTGAGATAACTGAATCTAGTGTGCACCATAGCTAGTTACTCAAACCAATATATACATGTGTTTTGAAGGCACTAAGTTGGAGATAAGAGTTTTGAATATGCCAACATGTAGGATTCATTGATCTCTGCAAGTCTATTTGGTGTTACATTTACAGTGTCGGAAATGATGCTGAATCATGTTTGTCTAAGGTGTATTCATGTGCACATGAAAGCTAATTCCCTGTGGACACTGGACAATATAAGATAATTGCAATGCAGTTGCTCAAGCTTGTAATATATGTGGATAAAAAAGGTTTCATTAGGATATTAATTTTAGTTACGGGAACTATGTGTTGCAGTGCAATAGCCATAGTCCCATGTACTTGCCAAAGGGCTCCTTTTTCACTCCGAGACTAGATATTTTGAGGTTTGGGTGCCATTAGGTTGAGATATTTTGAACAAAAAGTCAGTTGCATCTTGAAATAGTTCACACAGCAAAAATCCTGAAGATGTGATTGAAGAAGTCTGCCAAATAAGAAGCACAATGCATGTATAGTCTGGTACAGATTGCTGCTACTTGAGTTAACTTGCAGTTCAGCAAGATCCATTTAGAGATAAAAATCCTCTGAAGCATCTAATGTTGTAGACTTTTAGATAAATGTGCTTTTCAAGTTTCAAACAATGTGGCTATATGTGGGTACTCTGCTTCTGAGTTGAAAGTAAAAGAAAAAGGTAGATTGGTATTGCTCTGTTAAGGGAAATTGAAACAAAACAAAGGAGATGGGCCCAAAAATGCTGCCTCCTGATCTGAAGCGCATGGTTTCTATTCATAACATTGAAACACTGTCATGGACAAAGAGCACAATGAGCCACAACTCACCTGGGTAGGGGGTTGACTCATAAGTTGAAGGTCATGAGTTCGATACCCAGGGCATGCATTTGGCCTCCCCACTTTAGAAAAAAAGGGTCATAATGGACTAAGACCCAAACAAATCAATCTTGTTGGGAGAAAAGTTTATTTCTGGATCTGGAATGGTAAATAAAATAGGAAGTGGATAAAGTCATTGGTTGAAGTGACTTTTGGCATCACAGGAAGGATGAAAGACACATTTGTGTTTTCTTAATAGATGGAAAGGTGACAGTGTTTCTTCTTGAGGAGTTTCATTTGCTTGAGTAGGAAGAAGTGGAAGTTACCTTGAAGGGTAGGATGGGGCTCTTATGAAAGGGCTTATGAGTGGGTGTTCTATTTGGGACAAAGAAGAGTTAGACTCTGAAGAGGAGGTGAAAAAGAGAATGCTAGGAGCTGCGAATATGGAGAAAGGCTTCATACATTTGGTGTTTGAGTGATGTAAGAAAAGGGAAGGGCTTCGTGTGTCTCCAAGCTGTCTGGTTTCTGTGATGATGTGTTATCCCTGTTTAGAAGTAAATCCCTCTTGTAAACCCTATCTCCTTATGAATTAGGGGATTTTGTCGACACCCTGTCAAAACATGCAGTATGTTCGCCTAGTTTTTTGCTTTCCATTTCTTAGATGCATGTATACCCACCTCCAATCTCAAATCTATCCATCATTAGGAACTGGGCTAAAGTCCTCAAAATCATGACAGGCTTATCTACGTTGTATTGGTGAAAAATAGAGTATGTATGAATAGGTTTATGCAAAATTTTGAAGTTCTGCTAATAGATAGAGTTTGTGTACAAAAGAAACAAGTAGAACTTTATCTTTACTCTCACAAACTCCTCTAAATGGTTACTTGTTAATGGGATGCATCCATTTGTACGGTTGTGCATATGCATGTGTAGTTACTGTCTAAAAAGTGAAATAGATTTGCAGTGACCAGGGCCACCAACTGAGCTGAAATAATGGATGCAGTGATTGATTTAACTCGAGACGTATTGCAGGTCAACCTGCTGGAAAGTTCTAAAGCTTCCTGTGCTTCATATACCAAGGGATACATAAAACACTACCTACAATGTAATGCTGTCATTTTGTAGGTACCCTCTCTGCTTGATAAGCAAGGATCACAACTGTTTGCTGTAGCTTTACTTGTCATTTCTAGAACATGGATTTCAGATCGTATTGCTTCTTTGAATGGTAAGTTTTTTGTCATTCCGTATATTCTGATGCACTTACAATTCTTGCAGCTGAAGCTTTGTTTTTTAATCTATTGGTATCATAGGCACTACCGTAAAGTATGTGCTGGAGCAGGATAAAGCAGCCTTTATTCGGTTGATTGGCGTTTGTGTCCTGCAAAGTGCTGCATCAGCTTTCGTTGCCCCTTCCCTTAGGTTAACTATTTCAATCTTGGTTCTAGTTCACATCCACTTCATGACATTTTCATCATTCTCAACTGATGAAGTTGTAAAATCTCAGACTTCATGTACTACTAACAAATACTGCTTGCTGCATGCTGAAAAGGAAACAAGTACTTTTTCCCCGTGCCTGGTTTTCTTTTGAAGTGTTTTCTCTTGTGGTTTTAGAAAGCCTGATACATAATATTTGAGAAAGTTACAGTAATGGTTTATTTGGCATAGAATATTTTAAATTGTGCAAGTAATGATGTCCACAACTTTGGGATGTGTGCACCTGAATGTCTTTTTCTATTTATTATCTTGTGTAGTTGTCATGTTTATGGATGTTGAATTTGTCACATGAGAAACCTGTTGAGAAATGTTGAGATCTGCGTCGGGTCCCAAGACTGGACCTGTGCAGATATGTTATCCCTGGTTTGTATCAGCTTTATTTAATAGGGGTGAATATGTCTTTTAAGTTAGAACAACCTATAAATTAGAATTAGGGCTGTCATTAGTTGTGTAAATGCAACTGCCAATGTAAGGGGGCGCATAACACAAGGTTGAATGCAGGCAAATCTGAGTAATATGCACATTTGTAAGTGATTTCTGATATTTTTATTCAATAAATAATTCGGTTTTAACATGGTATGAGAGCCTACATGGCTGGCGTATTGATGCGCAAACATTGATTGATGTGACAGATATGTGGGTTCAGTTTTTCTTTATCGTTTTTTATTTTTTGTGTGAATCATGATGTCACACAAGGGAAAGGGCCCATAAATACCATTTCCTGTCTATGACACTAATGGTAGTGATAAAATAGACTCCTTCGACATCACAAGTGTAAAACTTGATGGAAGGAATTATCTGGAATGGTTCAGATATGTTGAGTTAGCAGTTTTGGCAAGGGGGAGATGGCCATACTTGACGATTCTAAGGCCCGAAGAATATGATTTGGCATACCCAAAATGCTGGAAAGAAGATGCCCTAGTTTCATCCTGGTTATTACAATCTGTCTCCAGCAATTAGTCGCACCTTTATGTATTTAAATTCTGCTTCCGAAATCTGGAGAGTGACTTTTGAATCCTACTCCTGACAAAAGAATGTTGCTAAATAATATGAGATCCTCGAAAAGATTCAGAAATGTAAAGAAGGGGTCAGATCCATTAGTGACTATTATGCTGAGTTGAGAGGTCTCTGGGATGAACTCCAATTCTACACATCATTAAAATGTGCGGCATGTTGAAGACAATGAACAATTGATGCTGAAAAAGGAAAGTTTTGATTTGCTTTGCGGCGTCTCAACAACGAGTATGAATCTCTTAAGGTGCACATATTAGGTAGAGAGGAAGTTCCCCCCTTAGGTACATTGTATTCTCTACTCCTACGTGAGGAAGATTGAAGGACATTAGAGAAAGAGCCTACACTCAACATTGAACAAACTGCATTTATGGGTAAAACAAAAGTTCAATCAACAAGGAGCCGTGGAGGTCATCAAGGTACATGCCATGGCAAAATGTCTCTAGACGAAAAGGAGAAATTGAAATGTACACAATGTGGAAAAACTCGGCATACAAAAGAATATTATTGGGAATTAATTGGGAAACAAAATTATCCCTAGAATCTTGGCAACTCAGCTCACATATCTGATCTCTGAACATCTTCACGAAATTATGAAGAGACTTGAAGGTCTTGAGTCACGACTAAGTGATAGAAGCCGTACTTCCACTTCCTAATCTGCCATGGCACATCAGTCTTCCTTCTCTAAGGGTAATATCTGAAAACCCACTTCCTCTAGAGTTTGGGTTATTGACTCGGGAGCCACATACCACATGGTAGACAATCAGTCACTTCTTTCAGAGTACACACCACTCCAATCTCAAGACCTCATTCGACTGGTTGATGGCTCACACATATATTGTGGGCAAGGGCAATGTGCAAACTTCATTAGCTACCTTGTCTAATGTTCTTCATGTTCCCATTTTTCCTATTAACCTTCTTTCTGGTAGTTCTCTCACAAAAACTTTAAACTTCTCTATCACCTTCTCTCTTCTTGGTTGTGTTTTTTATGATTTGAAGACGAGGAAGGTCTTTGGTCATGGTAGTTTACAACGGGGTCTTTATATCATGGAGACTTCCTTAACTGGCAGATCCTCTCTTGTGAAATCATCACGTGGAGCGGACATCCGACTGTGGCATACTTGCTTGAGTCATTTTCCTCCCTCCAAACTTAGTTATGTTGTCCTTGATCTACTTATTGAGTCCAATAATGTAACCATTGAATGCGATGCTTGTTAGCGAGCTAAGCATCAAAGAGTCCCATTCCCTCTTAGTGAGTCTAGGCAGTCCGAATCATTTGAACTAATCCATTCAGATGTTTGGGGTCTCATATGAGTTCCTTCCATTTCAGGTCATCGATATTTTGTTTCCTTATTGATGATTGTACTCGTCTTTCTTTCATCTACTTAATGAAATCAAAGGTTGAAGTTTCAGTCATTTTTCTTGCTGTCCACAAATTTATCATTACTTAGTTTAATGTCTCAAAATTCTTCGTTCTAATAATAGGAGGAGTTTACGAGTGAACCACTCAAAGACTACCTTAACATTCATGGTATTCTTCACCAAACTACATGTCGTAATACACCTAAATAAAATGGGGTGGTTGAAGGGAAAAATCGTTATGTTCTAAAGGTTGCCCATACACTTCTTTTTGGAAGTCACGTTCTTAAGCCCTATTGGGAGGAACCAATCTTACACTTAACAACTATTTATTTGATTAAAAGACTGCATGACACAATCTTCCATGGTACAAGCCCCATGAAAACCCTTATACAAGACTTAAAATCATTTCATGTTACTCCTCGAGTCTTTGGGTGCACATGTTATGTTCATGTTCAATCCTCATCACGAGATAAATTTGATCCAAGGGCAATTCGGTGTATCTTTCTTGGTTACTCTACATCACAAAAAGGGAATAAGTGCTATGACCCCATCCATAGAAAATTCTATGTTTCTATGGATGGCACATTCTTTGAAACCACCCCATATTATTCTTCTTACGGGAAGCATGCTCATCTACAGGTAGCGGAAAAAGAGAAAGACTTTCCTAAGTCTCTTCTCCCCTTGTCCCGGAGATGAGTAAGATGCAAATGATCTTGTTGAACAACAAACAATTAAAGAGACTCTTATGTATAAAAGATGACCACATAACATACTTGTAAGGCCCGAACAACTGGCAACTACTGAGATCAAAGTATCAACTTCTGATTCAGATTCTCAGCCCACTACCAACTTTGATTTGGAAATACCTATTGCTATCAAGAAAAGTAAAAGAACTTCACACATTATCCCATTTCTCAATAGGTTTTCTATAACCGTAAATATAAAAATTATAAAAGATTTGTTATGAAAACTGAGATTTATAAAGTTCCTGCAAGTTTTGAAGAACCTAAAAATGTCAACATTAGAATACAACAATGGAAGATGAATTGCAAGCACTTACCAGGAATCAGACATGGTCTATTGTTGATTTACCACCTAATAGAAAATGGTTGTCTGTTAACATTAGAATACAACAATAGAAGATGAATTGCAGCCACTTACCAGGAATCAGACATGGTTTATTGTTGATTTACCACCAAATAGAAAAGCGATTGACTGTAAATGGATTTATACAATTAAATACAAATAAGATGGAACACTAAAGAGATATAAGGCGAGATTAGTTACAAAAGGGTATAACCAATCTTATGACATAAATTACCATGAGACATTTGCATCGGTTGCCAAGTTGACTTTCATTGGAGTGATTCTAAGCCTTGCTGCCATGAAAAATTGGAACTTATGACAATTGGATGTCAAGAATGCATTTCTGCAAGGAAGTCTAAACGAAGAAGTCTATAGGGAGCTGACTTCTAGGATGCAAGTCAATATGAACTCAAGGAAAGTCTGCAAATGACACAAGGCCATCTATGGACTTAAACAATTGCCATGGGCATGGCTTGAAAAATTCAACGAGTGTTTATAGCTTGGGGTATAAAAGGAGTGTCAATGATCACACACTGTTTTTCAAGCAAGGTATCAAATTATCTCTTCTTATAGAGTATGTATTGGCGATGACGTAGAAGAGATTTCAAGATTAAATGACAATTAACACCAACTATTTGATTTAAAAGACCTGGACATACTTCATTATTTTTTGGGGATAGAAGTCTTACATTTTAATGCCGGTATATTTCTAACTCAAAGGAAATATACAACGGATCTATTGAAAGACACCAATATGACAGATTGCAAGAAATGTGATACACCTATAGATGTGAATCACAAACATCTTGGAGACATCACTAAGTTTCAAGATATAAGTATCAAAGGTTGGTTGGAAAATTGATCTACCAAACTATTATAAGACCATATATCTCATATGCCGAGTAGGTTCATGCATTCTCCCACAAAGAACCACATGGATGCTGTCTACATAATATTAAGATACCTAAAATCTACTCCGGGTGCAAGCATATTATATTCCAAATCGAGTGAACTACTTCTAGAGGTATATTTCGATGCAGACTGCTCTGGGTCACTGGATGATCGCAAGTCTACAACATGCTATATTATATTGTTGGGTGGTAATCTAATTTCATGGAGTAAAAAGCAATCAATAGTTGCCAGATTTACTGTAAAGGCCAAATATAGAGGTATTGCTTAATTCATGTGTGGCGACAAGTGACTGGCTTCCTTAATCCTCGAATTGGGATTCAACATGATCTCTCCCATCTCTTTATACAATGATAACAATGCTACTATACAAATGACATCTAATCCAATTCAGCACGAAAGAACTAAACATATTGAAATTGATTGCCATTTTATAAAAAAAAAATTATCAGCTCAAGAATTCAAGTTTATTCTAGTCAAGTAAGAAGATCAAACTTTCTCACCAAAGTAGTTGGTTATAAGAGTCTTGTTAGCACTTTGGGCAAGTTGAGTGTTATTAGTATCTTTCACTCAACTTGAAGGAGAGTGTTAAAAAATGTTAAAATGTTAAGATCTGCATCGGGTCCCAAGACTGGACCCATGCAAATATGTTATCCCTGGTTTGTACTCAGCTTTACATAATAGGGGTAAATATGTCTTTTAAGTTATAACTACCTGAAAATTAGAATTAGGGCTGTCATTAGTTGTGTAAATGCAGCTGCCAATGTGAAGGGGTGGAGAACACAAGGTTGAATGCAGGCAGATCTGAGTAATGTGCACATTTGTAAGTGATTTCTAATATTTTCATTTAATAAATAATTTTGTTTTAACAAAACCATGTCTTCAACTGCTTTCTTTTTTAAACTGTTGATGCAGTCTGGAATTGTTAGCATCACAAAATATTTGAGCCTCAGAAAAAGAAGAAAAAAGAAAGAACAAAAAGAAGTGAAACTGGTTTGGTTCCCTAATTGCTACCAAGGACTTTCTGGATGAACTGTTCCAGTTATCATTATTCAACCCATTGACATTATCATTCTTTTTTTAATTTTTACTAGGAAAGACTAGAAAGAATGAATTACTGTTTTATGTTAACGCAAATATGATGTGACTGTCTTGAATAAGAAGGAACCACAGCTTCCCACATTATTTAACATTTCAAGTGGTGGAAGCTTATTTATTCAGGTTGAATCTATTTTCCTCATAGATCATAAGCCATCTAAATGGAAAGATATGTGTTCTATCAAATAGTTTTAAGTGTGACCTCTTTTGTTTTAATCAAAGTGTATTGTTTTGTGTTTAATTTTCTTTTCGGATGAATTTTATATCTTTTGCAAATGTTTTATGAGAATTGCAATTACAAATCTGTGTGTACTTTGAGGTTTATCTTGTTTGTTGTCTCAGCTGGTATATGTTATCAATAGCAGTTGCCCATAATATAGCAGTAATGGGATATCGGATTTAGCGATACACTCTCATTTATGATTAAAAATAGTATCTATATATAATGGATTCTCTAATTTCTAAGAAATATCAAGAAACACATAACCATCACATTCATAAATATGAATCAAACTAAATAAACAAATTCGAGGAAGACAAACAATAGATATCATGTGTCATAAACTTAAATTAAAAACAAAAACATAAATCTAACCAAGTTATTCTAAGTAGTAAGTAGAAGAATTAAAATGAACTAATATATTATACTTATCTGCTCAAGTGTGGTGACTAATTACTGTGGTCCAATCTAATTTGAGCAATGGACTATACTTACCTCACGTGCAAAGGATATTGTTAGGATGAAAAAAATGCTCTTAAACCGTAAAAAAAATCTTCAAGATGCGTGAGAAAATATAACACCCACTAAAAAATCACATGTTTAAGAATCAAAATATAACATTCACCAAATGACCAAAATATTTGTAATACTTTGGTGGTGGTGGGGTGGTGGCGATGGAAGCCACACGAGACAGAGAGATGGTGGTGGTGGTGAGATGGCGGTAATGGAGGCCACAAGGGAGTCTTAGTGGCAATGTTATAAATATCGTATGATATGATACGATACGCAATACGGGTGTATCAATACCTAAATTGATACAATTATGATACATGTATCGCACCCGTATCCTACGATACACTGCGATACAAATATTGTATCATACGATACATCCCGTACCGCATGATACGGGGTATTACGATACATGATTTTTTATGAATTTTATTTTATTTATTTTTAATTTTCAATATTTTAATATATCGTATCGATACAATTATTGCGGTTACCGATACACTAATTACAACATTGCTCGGTGGTGGTGGGGTGGTGACGGTGATGGAAGTCGCATGAGATTGAGAGAGAGATGGTGGTGGTAGGAGAGAGAGTTACCGATGGTGGGGCTTGTCATTGCCGGTGGCAATGGAAGGCGCATGAGAGAGAGGGGGTGACTTGACCCGATTAGGGTATACATTTGGGAATTGGGTCGGGTCGACCTATATCCATTGGATTGATCCGACCTGTACGCTATCGCCAATATAATGGTCTGCCGCTAATAGCGTTCATGTTGGATGGCCGTTAAGTTCGAGCTGTTATAGGAGCCAAGGAACCACTAATATGCTATAGCTCGCTATAGAGGACACTATAGCACACTATTGATAACATTAGTCTGGTAATGAACTAAAATTCATAGCCTTCGAGTTTGCACCTATGAATGGCCTTGGGAAATCAGCTTCACCCTGCATGATCGATGATCCTGATCTTTTTGATTTGTTTGTCAAAATATCCTTCCTTAAATCTGAAAAGAGTCAAAAGACAACCATTTTCCATTGATCTCTTCATCCAATAGATGTTTAGCTCGTTTTCAAAGTTGCATCCTTTATTTCATTGCTAAAACAAAGCGGGAAGTCTTTCTCTTCTGTGGTTCCTGATATTAGTGAAAATTCAATTTCTCTCTGGCTATTTATGGGAGTTTTCAAGTAGGCATATGAAGGTTGGCTGGTTTTGATTAATTCATTAGGCTGCAAAGTCATGGATTTCACTAGTGTCGTAAGGTTTCTGGCCTAGCAACATAAACATCTTTAAGATAGCTCACCTTTTCTAAGTTATCTATTGATTTTTCTTGTTACTGTATGACAATATTTTCTTTTGAGCTAGAACTTATATGTGGACATTTAGCATTTTGGTGAGAGGTCCACAATGCTGTTGAACTCTTAGACAAACATGAAGCTGTCCCTGTGATTATATTTGATATTTTCATGTGTTAACGTGATACTCATATCTGCCTGTTTTCCTACAAATTTTTAGATACTTGACTGGGAAACTGGCTCTAGGGTGGCGTATCCGCTTAACGCAGCATTTGCTGAAGAGCTATTTTGAGAATAATGCTTACTACAAGGTACAGTACCGCAAAGTTGTCATGGCCTAAGTTTTCCACCTCCTTGGTCTTTTAATTCTTGTTTTTCTTTGTGGAGAGAACGGTTGTTGGAAACCTTACAAGGTTGTACAGAAGCATATGTACTTTCTTTTCTTGCATAGATTCATCGGGACGGTGAGGTTCATCTATGTAAACATAGACATTGTTATGTCTTTATTAATTAAGATGCTAAGCTTGTACTGTAATTCCTTGCTGTTAGAAAATTATCGTGTAATGGTGTCATACTTGATATGTTAGTAGGGTTGTAGACTATATTAGCCGTACTTTAGGCATTCAAAATTTCTGATTTCTTTTTTCATTCTGTTTTATGAGAAATTCATTACAACTGAACTTTTATTTGTCCCTTCTGTTGAACTTTTTGGTGTGCTATTGGTTGATTTGGTAGTATATTTTCTGAGTGCAGGTGTTTTACATGTCAAGTGAAAATTTAGATGCAGACCAAAGAATAACACATGATGTGGAAAAACTGACCACCGAGTTATCAGGGCTTGTAACTGGAATGGTAAAGCCAATTGTTGACATTCTATGGTGAGTAGTATACCTTTATCGAGTCAGTTTGGAGTTAAAGCAGGTTAAAACTCTTGCCCTGAGAGCCATTTAAATACCCAACATTGTGCCTTGTTCCATTACCATTTAAAATTTCTTTCTTTGGTCCTATTTCCATTGCTCCGTGGTTGTCTTCAACTTGCTTGGCATCCTAAATGCACTTGCCTGCAATGTTTAAGAGTCCCCTTTCTTGTTCTTAGCAATATTGTAAATATTGTGGAAAGATTTCTTCTTCTGCTATACATAGAATAATATGGATAAGTTACGTACTTCAATATGTTGAATAACGATAGAGGAAAACATAAATTAACATGTACTATTAATTTTTCTTATAACACATAAAAGAAAGTGCTTTAAAAGATCTTTGGGAAGAGAGAAATGGAAATTGTGGAAAAATGTGGTGCTTAGAGGTATTTAAAATGTTTAGATCTTGTTATAATATTGCGATAATTTTGGGAGCTAAACCTGAGAATAGAACATATTTTCAAATCTCTTGAGGAGAATAGCTGATAATATTGTTTTAATGTTTTTGGCTGAAAGCATTGTGAGAAGTTCAATTCAGAAAAGTTGTTGACTATGGTTTAAAGTTTCTGGTGAAATTCTGTATAATTATTGGTTTCAGAGAATCTTATCGGATATCTCTGGCTTTATAAGCTATGTTATTAATAGCGGTTAGCGGGCTGTTAGCGGTTGACCCTAATATAGCGGTAGCGGGGATATAGCGGATATAGCGGTACACTTTGATTTATGATTAAAAAATTATATATATATATATATATAATGGATTCTCTAATTTCTAAGAAATATCAAGAAACACATAACTACTACTTTATAAAACTAAATAAACAAATTTTAAGAAGACAAACAATAAATTTCACGTGGCATATGCATATTGAATTGTTAAACTTATATTTAAAAACAAAAACATAAATATAACCAAATTATTCTATACATTAGGCATAATAATTAAAATAAACTAATATATATTATACTTATCGGCTCAAGTATGGATACAAAGGACACTGACAATTGCCTGCAAAAGAACTCTTACTCGTCTTACAAAAAAAGAGGTCAACTCTTCGATATAATCAGAACAAACACTATGATAAACTTCTACACGCTCTTTTTGCATGCAGGGGTTTATAAACAAGGCTTTCTAAATTAAGGCTAAGATCTCATACTTCAATTTGGCATAGTACCTCCCCATGTAGAGGTTTTCTTATGACCATTTTATTCATTTATCATGTTTACTCAAATGACTTTTCACATCTCCAAGAGTCACCATATGTATCCCTTTGTAGGACACTAACATAGCTTCAACAACTATCATGCTTGATGAGATATACATTATTATTTTAAAAATACATCTTTTAGCTATTTTGATAAATCACTATACAATTCATTTTTTTTGTCTGCTTATTTGTATAATGATTTATAATAATATATAATAAATCATTATACAAATAAGCAAACAAAAAAAAAACATTTATCAACCTATGAAAGTAAATCAAGTCAAAATATAACAAAATAAGCTAACATGTTTACTCAAATAACTTTTCACATCTCCAAGAGTCACCATATGTATCCCTTTATAGGACACTAACATAGCTTCAACAGCTACAATACTTGATGAGATATACATTATTATTTTGAAAATACATCTTTTAGCTATTATGATAAACCATTATACAAATAAACAAACAACAAAATAAGCATTTATCAATGTGTGTAAGTAAATCAAGTCAAAATATAACAAAATAAGCATTGATAAACCATCTTGTACGCTATTCTTGATATAGCATACCGATATAGCGGTCATAGCGCCACTATTAGTGGCCAAGAAGGCCGCCCGCTAATCTTCCAGTGATATAGCGGTTCTCTGGCCGCTAATACACTATAGCGCGCTATAGCAGACGCTATAGCGGATGCTATAGCGCGCTATTAACTACTTAATTTATAAGTGAAATATAGTTTAGCCCTAATTGTTTTCCATTTGTGTTTCATGTGTTTGGTATTAATCCTGATTGCTTTCCATTTCTGTTTCATGCCACGTGTTTGGTGTTCTGATACAAAATGCAGGTTTTCATGGAGAATGAAAATGCTGACTGGGAGAAGAGGGGTTGCCGTTCTATACACTTACATGCTATTAGGACTTGGATTCTTAAGGAATGCCACTCCAGATTTCGGTGACCTTTCCAGTAGGGAACAACAGCTTGAAGGAATTTTTAGGTCAGTGTTGATTGTTCTTCCAGACTTAATGTGATAGTAGTGTTCCTATTGATGTTATTACCCAAGGGACTTTTATTTACTCAAAATTGGGTAAATATTAGACATTCTATTTGATGCCACTTTTTATCATTGCAAAAAAAGTTTTAGTCACGAGTCAGGTGCGGCTATGAATTTTACTTGTGGAACTCTCCCTCACTCCTAGGAAGTGCTCTGCACATTGGCTCAAGGAGATAGCCCATGGGATTCTAACCCCTGATTGTCCTTCCTATACTAAAGCCTGCTTCCTACTATGCTAAACCCCAGCAATGAGACTTAAAGTGACCGTAGGTATTGGCTTGCTTAAGGGAATATCACTCATCATAGTGGAACCTGTAATTGCTCCTCCAGCAGCAGAGGCCACTCCTGCTATATTATTGACCCATTAGAACATAAAATGGCAGCACTAAAATTCACAGATTGTTAACTTCATCAATGTGTAAAGCCTACACATAATAAAACTTATTCACGTGTAAAACTTGCCCATGTTCAAACGGTTAAGGAATGCAATCTAAAAATAATTATATCTGTTGAAAAAATGTTCCCATTTTGCATAAATTTTGTGGAAATTGGATTTTGGAAACCAATATAAGGTTACTGCAGTTTATGGTTTTCCAAATTACCAATGTTCTCATGATAATATAATGAAAATTAAGTGTTCATATTTTGGTTCTGTGAATAAAACCCGACTTTTTTGAGCATATGATCGACAAATCAAAAGAAGGAAGATGTATTTGTGGACAGAGCTATCATTAACGATATTATTGCATTTGTTGCTTCTGCTTGTCAATTCACTTTCCACAAAAGAAAAAGGTGGCAGCGCTATGTATATCTCAGGTGCTCCGAGTTTATGAACCGTATAAACTTGCGACAAAACTTGAATTTTTGTGTCAAGTTGTAAAGGACGTGGATGTTTCATTAAAATTTTGACTTGCAAATGACTTCAACGCTATGATCTTTTATGAAAAGCCTGTGATGTTTGTTTGAAAAGCATGTTCTTGCATCTGTTTTGTATGTACATTTTGTTTTTTTTCTTTTACTGTCAATTGGGTCATTCAATACTTCAGCGATACAAATTCTGTTGTTGCGCATGCAAACCTTTTCTGATTTTCTGATGTATGTGATCAGGTTTATGCATTCAAGGCTTCGAACTCATGCTGAATCCGTTGCATTTTTTGGCGGTGGTACCCGGGAACATGCTGTAATTTTCTTGGATGACCTCTTTAGCTTTCAACATAGTGCTGTAGTAACTTGTTTTTATGGAAAGATCAGCATGTTAGTATACTGATGGCTATGGTACATGGAAATAGATGCATTCATGCAAAAGGACATAGAGAATGCCAATGATCTTTACTTGGTCCTTGCTTGGAATCTTCAGCAAAACAGATAACACCATGTTGCTAAAGTTTTATGCTATTGTCTCGGTCAAAAGGTGTTGGAGGTAATCTGTTGGGAAGACATCATAAGATGGTTTTCGCTGTGCTGCAGAGTGTGGCAGTTGAATTTCATTAAGCGACACTCGTGTATAATAAAAAAGAGAAACCCTATCTTAGAGAGTGTGGTTTTTGAATTTCTCTAGGGTTATCCTAAGTACTTGTAAATGTAAGTGATAGAAACACCTGCTTTTAGATGACATATAGAAAAAGGAACAAGTGAAAGGTTAACTTGGAAATGCAACTTTAAATCTGGTGTTGCTCTTTTGTCTTACAAGTATCCATGAATAGAGCTAGCATTAAGATATTCTGAGAGCTCCATTGAGTTAAAGGGGCTGATCTTTACCTAAACCGTAATTCAACAGCCCCTAAAGGCACATGGGTACCTCAATGGTAAATCTAGAAACGTGTTTCGGGTCTGTGAAAATAGCACCACAATCTCGCTAATGATGTCCACAAAGACAAATACAAATGATCTCATACGATCTTCAACAAGCCAAAACACCAAACACTTTGTGCACACGACAAACCAAATAAGTACAATACCAAACAAGTCAAGTGAGCACAAAAAACTCTAATTTATTCACTTCACACCATCCCCTATTTATAGAGGTTATTACAAGTGAGAAGAGAGAGAGATAAGTGGGAGTTGCTGCTCCTAAGAGCTAGCGGTTGGGGGTTGACTGGCCCATGAGGGCCAGTTCAAGTTGGCCCATGCCATGAGCCTGCTTGGCTCTAATGACCCAACTCTATTATAAGTTAACAATCTTCCTTCAAACTTGCGATGCATATATTGAAAGTTTGTCTGATAAAAACATAAATCTAGGGATTAACAAAGACTTTGTCAAGAAATCTGCTAACGGTAGTTCTGAAGAAACATAACATAAAGTTAGTCTTTTCTTCAAACATTCCTCTCGAATATAGTGACAATCCATCTTAATATTCTTGGTTCATTCATAGAATGTATTATTTGAAGCAATATACATGACACTTTTATTATAATAAAACAATTTTGTAGAGTCCTCCAATGCGACCTCCATGTCTGCTAGAAGTTCAGTGATCCAAGATATCTCTATTGCTTTGGTAGCCATGACTCTATATTCTGCCTCTTTAGATGATAAAGACACCTTTTGCTGCTTTTTACATGTCCAAGAGATTAGTGAGTCACCTAAAAATACACAAAATCAAGTGGTGGAATGTCTATTATTGACATGTCCACCCAATCAATATTAGTATAAGCAGTTAATTTAAGAGAAAATGATAAGGTTAGAATGATCCTCCTTTCAAGTGTATCCTTTATGTATCTCAGAATCCGTATAACCGCACTCATGTGTATACTTGTGGAAGTTTGTTGAAATTGACTTGTCACGTGTAGTGCATGTGTTATGTTTGGTCGAGTGATGATAAGATACGTAGGCGCCTATAATTTGTCCATAGGGAGTGGGATCTTCTAATTTTTTTTCATCTATAGTTCTCAGTTTGGTCGTATTACCTCCGGTGTGCTTACCTTCTTGTTCCTAACCTGACTTGTTTACAATATCACTAGCAAATTTTGTTTGTAACATAAAATAACTTCTGTTATTACGGGTTACTTCTATTCACAAGAAGTAACTAAGTAGACCTAAACCTTTCATTTCAAATTTTTCATGCAAATCTCTTTTTATGTGTAATATCCCATTTTCAAGTGATGATGATACCATCTACGTACAGAAGTAGAATCATAATGACTGCATCAGTTTTTCTTACAAACAAAGAAGTGTCAGTATAACAAGAGTGAAAATCCCGTGCATGCATAAAATTTTAAAATCTATCAAACCAAGTCTTAGGTGCTTGTTTGAGTCCATATAAAACCTTTTTTTAGTTTAAGAACATAATTACTTGGAGCATTGATTCCAAACGAGGAGACCTATGTATCTTCACTAAGACTATCATTCAAAAAGGTATTTTTATCCAATTGATACATGTCCAGTATTTAATAGCACAAATAGAGATCAATATACGAACATTAGTCATACGAGCAAAAAGAGCAAAAGTTTACTCATAATTAATCCCACCCTTAGCTATAAGTCTTGCTTGTACCTTTGAATGAATCCATCACTATGGGTTTTGACCTACCCACGTAACCAATAATTTTCTTTAAATTGGATTTGAGAACAATGTCCCAAGTACTATTATTTTCTAGAGCTTCTAATTCATAGCTTTTCTCCATTCTAAGTTATTTTTTGTTTGGTCATAATGATTTGGTTCAAGGATACTCGATATGATTGCTATATGGTTTCAATGTTGAGGTTAAAAAGTTTTATAAGACACAAATCTTTGATGAGGTTTTATGATTCTTTTTCTAGGAATATTGTCGTTTTCTCTATTCTCCATACATAATAATGTTCAAAAGGTCTTATGATTTCTTCTCTAGTTTCAGGATTTCTAGTTGGACCATACTTTCCTCTTGTGTCTCCTTATTGTCATCTAACTTTTCATCCGTGATTTCATCCAAAAATGTATAACTATCTTTATGTGTTTTGTGACTTATCTCGATAATAATATTTATCTTCAATGAATTTGACATCTCTAGACACATAAAATTTATCTTCTTTTGGGTTGTAACATGTATACCTTTTTTTATCAATACGATACCCAAGAAAGACATATTCAATAGCTTTGGGACCTAACTTGTCATTCTTATCCGTATAAATATAACACTTATATCCAAAAACTTTTAACCGATCATAACTAAGTTTATTTGAATACAACTTTTCAACGGGAGAACAATTTTCTAGTTTAGTTGATGACATCATGTTTATCAAATACATAGAAGTTAAAGTGGCTTCGGCCCAAAAGTATTTAAGAACTTTACTTGCTAACAACAAAGTTTTAGTGGTTTCGATATTATGTCTATGTTTTCTTTCGGCTAAACCATTTTGTTTGGGAGTTTTTGTACAAGATTTTTTATGCCAAATTTTATTTTTTTCAAGATAGTTTTTGAAGTCATTTGAGAAATATTCACCCTCGGAGTCGGTTATTAAGATTTTGATATTAGTTTCAAATTGAGTCTTTATCATATCGTGAAAGATCAATTTTTTTAAATGCTTCCGATTTGTGTTTTAAGCCGACCCCGTCTAGTATGGGAAAAAGCCTAGTTGTTGTTGTTTGTTGCTTCCGATTTGTGTTTTAAAAAAATATATCCAATTGTGTCAAATGAAATCATCTACAAAAAATAAAATGATAGGTCACTCCTTTTTAGGTTATGGGAGCGGGTTCCCAAGCATTGGAGTGCACTAATTCGAAAGCTTTTTCTGTAATAAAGGTTTTTTCGTCAAATGGTGCATGATGTGTTTTGCCAAAAATATAATCTTTGCAAATAAAATCATTCTTTTTATTAGTCTTTATCCATGAATAATTGTTTATTTGGCTTACATCAAGATGCCCTAATCTTTTGTGTGAAAGCTCAAACTCATTAAAAGTAATCCCACATGTTTCAAAATTTGATATAACTAAATTATCCATGACATAAAGACCACCTTCTCTATGTCCTTGCCTAATCACCTTCTTTGTCCGATGATTCTATACCCCATATCCATTTGGTGAGAAGGTAACAATGCAACCATTATCACAAATTTGAGAAACCGAGAGAAGATTAAGGTTTAATTTTGGTATAAAATGTACTTGAGGTATTTTAAAAGAATTATTTTCTAGATTGCCAATTTCTTTAACATCAAGCTTAGTTTCATCGGCCGTAAACACTTACTCTAACTTGTGTGCATTTATCTAACAATTTATATTCATTTTTATAAGAAAAGAAACACCGGAATCTAAAAACCATGGCATACCTTGATTTTGGAAGAAGTTGATAATGTTGACCCAAATATGCTTCTTTTCTCTTTGAATATTTCTTCAACGTAGGCCTTGATTCTCGATGGTAACACTTCCTCCTTATTATTAATTGCAGACACATGAGTAAACCTCTTCAACAACATAGGAGAAGTGGTTTTGATATGTCCACTCTCCTTGCAATAATGGCAAATCGTACTCTTGTTTGGTTAATGCATTATATTACCCTTGAATTGCTCATTTCCTTCACTATTTTTGGCGTGTGGAGGCTTATATGTTTGGGTCTAGATGTAACAATAACCACTTCTTTGTTGTTTCTTATGTTTCCCAATTTAGTCTCTTTCATAACTAAATCGGCTAAGATCTCATAACTTTTGGGTCTCGATTTTTTATGTATCAAATTTGATCTTTTATTCTCAAATTCATCTCGTAATCCTCGTATAAACAAGAAGAAGTATTAATTGTCAATGTATTCTTAAAATTCATGCATGATTTGAAGTTTTTCGAATTTGTCAAAACTTTCAAGTTAGTTCCAAAGATAAAAAAACTCATTGTAATAATCCCTAATGCTTATGGAACCTTGCTTGAGCATTATCATATTCTCTATCAAATTTATTTGAAAGACAAAATCGTCTTGTGAATGAGCTTTTTTAAGGTATTCTCAAGTTTCAAAAGCATTATCAAACATGATAATTCTATTACGAAGTTTTTCATTTATATTTTTGCCAATAATCCATGTGATTTTTGCATTATACTTTTCCGATTCTTTTTTACTCTTGCTTGAATTTCTTGTGTCTTGAGAAATTTATCGCCATCAAGCCCTTCTCCTATCCATTTGGGCTCTTTGATCGCACCATCAATATAGTCCCAATAGTCTTTTGTGATAAAATATTTTTTCATGGTACGTGCTCAATTTGGATAAGAGTTGAGAACCAATAAACAACGAAATGTCTCACTTTTTCTTCCATTTTTCTCAACAATAAGAAGAAATACGAAGAATACCTTGTATTTCTCAACTTAGCCAAACAATGCCCAAATTTGACAATATTCTCACAATCGACATGAATCCCAATGTATCTCTAAATGAACTGTTCTGGCTTTGATATCATGTTAAAGTTTCACTACAATCTCGCCAATGATGTCCACAAAGACAAACACAAATGATCTTAGAAGATCTTCAGTAAGCCGAATCACCAAACACTTGGTGCGCACGACAAACCAAATAAGTACAATACCAAACAAGTCAAGTGAGCACAAAAAACTCTAATTTATTCACTTCACAACATCTACTATTTACAGAGGTTATTATAAGTGAGAAGAGAGAGATGAGTGGGTGCTGCTCCCAACGGCTAGTAGTGTAGCCGTTCGGGGCTGACTGCTTGGCCACACCATGAGCCTGGTTGGCCTTAATGACCCAGCTCTATTACAAGTTAACACCAACATGCATCATGTGTTTGGTCTTAGTAACAGTTTACCACTAGCCCTAAGGCATTCCATTATTCTGGAACTTATAATCTAAGGCAAGCCATCTGACATCCCAAATTACAATGCTTGTTTATATTCATCCCTTTTCTTCCACAATATATCCCTTCATCTGCAGCAAATTATAAACAGTATGGTGCAGAGTTAAGAATATGAAATCGTTTTCTGAATTCTCCGTGCAAGAAAATGTAAACTGTCTTCTTCATAGTATGAGTGCCTGACTTGCAGTCTTGGCCATTTGACTTTCTGGTCTATGTAATGCTGTACAAAAGTGTGGAGAGTGATTCCATCAAGAAGCACAGAGAAAGTTTTCAACCAAAAACAAGAAAGGAAGTATGGAGAAAGCAAGTGAGATTTTAGCAATCAGAAAGTCGTTTACCTTACTTGGAGGTCACTGATCCTAGTACTATTCTTCTCCAAGCATTCTTAACTTGGAGTTCGGATGGGACTGGTGCATTAATGCTGGAAACATCTCACTTCATTTAGAATATATTTTTGAAATAACAATAACATCTTTAGGTTGTTTGATAAAACTACTAAAGTTGCATTTGTTACTTTTCAAAAGGTTATCTCCACTATGGAAGAAATTCAATTTCAATCTTCAGAAAAGACAAGCCTTTAATTAAAGGCATCTATAAGACTTTTGAGATATGAAAGTAGGATGTGTTTCAAAATCCAAATTGTGCTTGGTGGAAACCAAGCTTCCACGGCTTCTAAAAATGGCTTGAGTACCTAATACTGCAGAAGCTTCTCTGCATCTTTGGGAAGAAAGTTCAGTCACGTCTATTGTTGTTCATTTACGTGATCATTTGACTTGTATTCTGGGCAGAATCTTAATCAGCCTTCCTGACAGAACATCTCTGCAGGAAGCTCTATTTTTATGTGGTTATTAACTGGATTACGCCTGTCTGTTATGCCTTAACCAAGCCTTCTCCACACCAGGTGGAGTTAGCTAGAAGTACAGGGGCAAGACGAAAGCTTCCTGGCAGGTGGTTGACCCTAATATTACCCTATTAAAGTGCATTTAACTTTGAAGTTCTTCGGTGCCTCAGTGTTGAAATGATTGCACTGCTCAAAACAAGGTCTTATTCTGTCAGCTCCTTATACTGACTTGGGATTATTATGTTTGGGCAAACCATCATTATTATGGAGTTGATATTATACATGAAGTTGCTAGTTTATTTTGCCTTGCCAAGTCCTTTTGGAAGTCAAACTTCTCTTTGCCGTTTTAAGTAATTCTATCTTGTGTTCAGCTGTTATTTTATGCTACTTTTGGACCTTTTAACTTTTTTGAATTGCTTCTACTGTTAACAGATGGTTGAATCAAAATTTAGAGAGTTGCTCCAGCATTCTAAGCTTTTACTGAAGAAGAAGTGGTTATTTGGGATATTTGATGATTTTGTAACTAAGCAACTTCCACATAATGTGACATGGGGCTTGAGTTTATTATATGCCATGGAACACAAGGGCGACCAAGCTTTGACCTCTACACAAGGTTACCATTTTATTGATCTATATTCCAAACTTGTTTGTCATGGGAAAGTTGCTAACCTGTTTTGTAATTTGTGTAGGAGAACTGGCACATGCACTAAGGTTCTTAGCTTCTGTTGTATCACAGAGCTTTCTTGCATTTGGTGATATTCTTGAGTTAAACAAAAAGTTTGTTGAACTTACTGGTGGTATGAACCGAGTTTTTGAGTTGGAAGAGCTTCTAGATGTTGCCCAAAATGGTCAGTTGATTTCTTTCCCTTCATATGCAGGCAAACGCCTCTATTGTTCTACGAGTTTATGGATTTAATGGCAGAATGCCTTGGAAGATGTACTCGTATTCGTCATAGAATTGCCCTTTTAAGAAACTGTTGGTCCTTGGTTCACAAACCAAGATTTCCATCTCCCAGTTTCAATTGAACTATAAGTACTGTGTTGATTCATTTTGATTTGGTTGAAAAGTTTACAAGATACTGACAGCTGCGTTCTAGTTTAGAGGTGAACAGTTCCTTACCGAAGGCACATGCTTTCTCCCTTGTGGCTCTTCACCTTCATGAATCAATGTAAAATGTTGGTCACATAATATTTTAGGCTGCTATGATGATGAAAGAGGCAAACATACTTTGTGAATATGTAGCCAACAGCCCAAGTTTGGTGCATTTGTGCTGCTGGGTGATTTTTGCAACTGAAGTTGAAGGATGAATGGCTATATATCAAAATAAAACAATTTTACCAGGACCTTTGTTCCAACAAATAAGACTAGATTCATAGCAAAGGTTGTGCAAAATTGCATCAAGAGGAAAACTGCAAGAATCTACAAAATCTATGATATCCAAAACATCACCAAGCCCAGTCCCCTTATACCTTAAAGACACAATACTAAACCAATCCTTGGTATATGCACGAAAGTCTCTTCACCCTCTGGAAATACCCTTCGATTCCTCTCCTTCCGCACTGACCAAAACATCATAAAAGGTATCTGAAGCACTATAGCTTTTACTAGGACCTTAGGTCCTTCGGTATCATTATATACACAATTATCATTATTTAGGGAGTTGTGTGTTAATAGAAAGTGTTAAACCTTTGTAAAACCCACTTTTGTGGAGACAATTGTTGTGGGCTGATCATGGTGGCTTGGACTCTGATTGTTTGTGCAACATAGAAGGAAAGTAGAACTTCCATTTATATCTAAAAGCAACAAGTTAGATATTGGATTTATCTACCATGGATTCTAGACATTATGAGCCTTGCATTGGGGCATCTCCTCTTAGCGATATATTGTAGTGCTCAAATGTAGTGAAAAGTAAGCAAGAACCTCTACAAATCAATTGCAGAGAGGGTTCTTACGTCTTGGACGTGTGTGGGTAAAGAAGTTAGTCTCGCTACATTGTCGCTTGAATGTAGTAAATAAATTACAAAGAGGGTCTGTATTTTCAGTATGGACAAATGTAGGGGTAAGGAAGCTAGTCCTAGATAATAAGATTCATGTTGCTACTTAGAATATTAGAACCAACACGCTAATAGAGGTGGTAGATAATATGATTAGGAGAAAGATTCATATTCTATGTTAATAAGAGACAAAATGGGTTAGAGAAAAAGCAAAAGAGATCGGAAATACAAGTTTTAAATTATGATCCTTAGAAAAGGAAAAGACTCGAAATGCCATTGGTATTATTGTAAATAAAAACTTAAGGGATATTATAGTAGAATACAATGATACAATGACCGAATTATGATGGTAAAATTAGTGTTAGGAGTAGAGGTTTTGAATATAATTTGTGCTTGTGCACCTTAAGTAGGACTAGAAGATAGCATAAAGAAAGCATCTTGGGAGGAGTTAGATAAGGTAATTCAAAGAATTCCACAAAAAGATGATTTGTTTGGGAGGAGATCTAAATGGGCGTGTCATTAAAGAGGCATTAGGATATCAAGTTATTTATAGAAACTATGGTTTTGGGGGTTTAAATGAGGAATGTAAGAAAATTTTAAATTTTGCTATGGTATATGATCTCTTTATAGTATATACAAATTTCAAAAAACGAGATGAATACTTAACTACTTATAAGAGTGGCTTGTCACAAAGACAAATTGATTATTTTTTCTATAAGAGAAAAGATGGATCGTGTTGTAAGGATTGTAAGGTAATTCTATCAACTTTTAGACTTTTAGTTATATATTTATAGGTAAAGAAATGGGCAAAGAGTGCATACAACTACTCGGATTAAATGGTGGAACCTCAAAAATAAGAAAGAAGATATATTTAAATAGAAAATATTTGAAATTATGTTTCATATGATATATGGAATATGTCTATTCATATTAAGAAAGTGGCAAAAGATGTATCTAAGGAAAGCGTAAGCTGGGTGGTGGAGTGAAGTGATGCAAGATAAGATCAAGACGAAGAGGGCATGCTATAAATTACACTATACTTGTGAGGCTTATAAGAAAGCAAAGAAAGAAGCGAAAAAAGCCGTGAGTGAAGCAAAAACTAAAATTTGGATGGATTTATGTAAAAAGTTCAACTCAAAAGAAGGTGAAAGAGATACTTTTATGATAACTCAAGCTAGAGATGAGAAAACTAAGGATCTTACTTATATTAGATGCATTAAAGATGATGAGAAGATTCTAGTGATGAGTGGTATAAAAATAGATAAAAAATTATTTTCAAAAGATTTTTAACGAAAATATAGGTGTTAATATGAGCTTAGGAGAGATAACCAAATCAGAAGAGTATATAAATTGTAATTTCTACCGACGTATTGAAAAGAATGAAGTCAAAGAGGCTCTTAAACTTATGAGAGTTGGTAAATTTGTAAGACCAGACAATATTCCTATACAAGTATGGAAAATCCTAGAAGATATGAGTATTACTTGGCTTAAAAGATTATTTAATGAAATATGGAAAAACTAAAAGATGTATGAGGAATGGAGGAATAGTACAATTATAACCATACACAAGAACAAGGGAAACACTCAGAATTTTATAAATTATCAAATTATAACCCTATATAAGAAGAAGAGAAACATTCCTAATTCCACAAATTATTGAGGTATAAGTTAAAGAGTCATACTATGAAGTTATGAGAAATAGTTATTGAATGTAGGTTGAGACAAAATATCGAGTACAATAGAGAACCAATTTGGATTCATGTAAGGAAGATCTACTCAGACGTCATATGAAACATTTTAGAGTAGAAAGAACCTTCAAAAAGCTTGCGATAGGTGTCAAGAGATATTCTTTGAAGAACTTTAGAAAATAGAGGTATCTTATTGATATACATCAATCTTATAAGAGATATGTATGATAGTGCACAAACATGTTTTAGGACCCGTGAAGGAATAACAGATTTCTTTGAGGTCAATATTGGATTACATCAAGGATCAACTTTAAGTTCATATTTATTTGTATTGGTCATTAACGAGTTAATGAAACATATTCAAGATAAAGTTCTTAGGTGTATGTTATTCATGAATGCATTGTATCGATGGATGAGTCTAAGGAAAAAGTTTATAGGAAATTAGAACTACGGAGAGAAACACTAAAAAGCAAAAGTTTTTGACTTAGTAGAACAAAGACATAATATATGGAATACAAGTTTGATCATTTGGTTACTTAACAAACGACAACAACAACTAAGCTTTTTCCCATACTAGACGGGGGCGGCTACATGGATTCTTTGTTTCCACAGATCCCTATCATGTGCCATGTTAGCAGTTAACTCCCAATAAGCTAGATCATTCTTTATTGTTTCTTTCCATCACTTTTATGGTCGTCCTCTACCTCTTTTAATACTTTTCAAATTTAGTTTTTCTAACCTTCTTACAGGTTCTTCTTTTGATCTTCTTTCTATATGTCCAAACCATCTTAAACGATGTTCTCTCATTTTATCCTCTATTGGTGCCACTCCTAATTTGTTTCTAATAACCTCATTATGTATACAGTCTTTTCTTGTATGACCACTCATCCATCTCAACATCTTCATTTCTGTCACAGATATCTTTTGTACATGTTGATGATTAACTGCCCAACACTCATAACCATAAAACATGGCAGGCCTAATTGTTGCTCTATAATATTTACCTTTTAACTTTAATGGTATCTTTTTATCACAAAGAATACCTGATGCTCCTCTCCATTTTAACCAACCAGCATTAATTCTATGCGTAACATCTCCATGAATTCTTCCATCACTCTGAAAAATTGACCCTAGGTATTTAAAACTTTCCTTTTGGAGAATGCAATGTGTGCCAATTTTAATTTCCATGTCCTCTGAAGTAACCAAATGATCAAACTTACATTCCATATATTCTGTCTTTGTTCTACTAAGTCGGAGGCCTTTGCTTTCTAATGTTTCTCTCCATAGTTCCAATTTTCTATTAACTTTTTCCTTAGAATCCTCCACTAATACAATGTCATATGCAAATAACATACACCAAGGTACTTCATCTTGAATATGTTTTGTTAACTCATCCATCACCATTATAAATAAGTATGGACTTAAAGTTGATCCTTGATGTAACCCAATATTAACTTCAAAGAAGTCTGTCATTCCTTCATGAGTACTCACACATGTTTTTGCACCATCATATATGTCTCTTATAAGGTTAATATATGTCAATGGGATACCTCTTTTTTCTAAAGTTCTCCAAAGAACCTCCCTCGGTACCCTATCATAAGCTTTTTCTAGATCAATAAATATCATGTGAAGGTCTTTCTTTTTTGTTCTAAAATGTTCTATAAGACGTCTCAAAAGGTGAATCGCTTCAATAGTAGATCTGCCTGGCATGAATCCAAATTGGTTCTCTCTTGTACTTGATACTTGTCTTAACCTACGTTCGATAATTCTTTCCCATAATTTCATAGTATGACTCATTAACTTGATACCTCGATAATTTACACAATTTTTAATGTCTCCCTTGTTCTTATATATGGGTATAAGTGTACTTGCTCTTCATTCCTTGAGCATCTTTTGGTTTTTCCATATTTCATTAAATAGTCTTGTGAGCAAAGTGATTCCCATTTCTCCTAGTATTTTCCAAACTTCTATAGGAATATTATCTGGTCCTACCGATTTACCACCCTTCATATGTTTAAGAGCCTCTTTGACTTCATTCTTTTGAATGCGTCGGTAGAAATTGTGGTTTATATACTTTTCTGACTTGCTAAATCTCCTAAACTAATACTAACATTTTTATTTTCATTAAAAAGATTATAAAAATAGTTTTTCCATCTATTTCTTATATCATCATTTGCCACTAGAATTTTTTCATCCTCGTCTTTTATGCATCTAACATAATTAAGATCTTTAGTTTTCTTATCTCTAGCTCTAGCTATCCTAAAAATATCTCTTTCACCCTCTTTTGAGTTGAGTTTTTTATATAAGTCATCCCAAATCTTAGCTTTTGCTTCACTAACGGCCTTTTTCGCTTCCTTCTTTGCTTTCTTATAAGCTTCTAAAGTTTCACTAGTTTTCTTAGCATAATGTAATTTGTAACATGCCCTCTTTGCCTTGATTTTATTTTGTACTACTTCACTCCACCACCAAGCTTCTTTTTGTGCCGGTACACCTCCCTTAGATGCCCCTAACACATCTTTCGCCACTTTCCTAATATGTATAGCTATATTGTTCCACATATCACAGGGTGTGCCAACATAATTCCAAACATCTCCTTGAAGGACTTTCTGTTTAAATATATCTTCTTTCTCGCTTTTGAGGTTCCACCATTTAGTCCGAATAGCTCGATGCACTCTTTTCTTCTTTGTCCATTTTTTTATTTGTAAATCCATAACTAAAAGTCAATGTTGGGTGGTTAAGCTTTCTCTTGGAATTACCTTACAATCTTTACAACACGCTCTATCTTTCTTTCTACAAATAAAGTAATCAATTTGTGTTTGTGATAAGCCACTCTTATAAGTAATTAAATGTTCATCTCGTTTTTTGAAGATTGTATTGACTATAAAGAGATCAAATAACATAGCAAAATTTAAAATCTCTCTACCTTCCTCGTTTATATCCCCAAAACCAAAGTTTCCATGAATCCCTTGATATCCTAATGCCTCTTTACTGACATGTCCATTTAAATCTCCTCCTAAACAAATCATCTCCCTTTGTGGAATCTTTTGAAACACCTTATCTAACTCTTCCCAAAAAACTATCTTTATACTATCTTCTAGTCCTACTTGGGGTGCGTAAGTACAAACTATATTCAAAACCTCTGCTCCTAACACTAATTTCAACGTCATGATTCGGTCACCATATCGTTGTATGTCTACTACACTCTCCTTTAAATCTTTATTTATGATAATACCAACTCCGTTTCAAGCCTTTTCTTTACCTGAGTACCATAATTTAAAACCTGTATCCTCTATCTCCTTTGCTTTTTTTCCAACCCATTTTGTCTCTTGTAAACATAGAATATGAATCTTTCTCCGAATCATAGTATCTACCACCTCCATTAGCTTACCCGATAATGTTCCGATATTCCAAGAACCAATACGAATCTTATTATCTAGGACTAGTTTCCTTACCCCCCGCATCCGTCCATAATCAAAATGCGGAGACCCTCTCTGAAAATTTTCACTACATTCGGGCGGCAATGTAGCGGGACTAACTTCTTTACCCACACCCGTCCATGATGTGGGAACCCTCTCTGCAATTGATTCACTACATTTGGGCGAAAATGTAGTGGCCCTTGCTTACTTCTTACTGCATTCGGGCTCTGCAGCACGTTGCTAGGCGGGGACGCTCCAAAGCAATGCTCATAATTTTTGTAATCTATGTTGTAAAAATCCGACGAAGTTTTACGCTGGCTGTCGGAAGCCTAACACAACCCTCCTCCTTTATCCGGGCTTGGGACCGGCAGTGCAAGGGTGATCCCTTACATGGGCGGAGTTCATTTGGTTACTTAAGAAGACATAAAAATTAAGAATGACACACGTTGCATTTCTGATAAGGAAAGCTTTAAATAACTCGATCAATTTTTCAGAGCGATTGAAAAATTGGAGATGTTGCGCATAGGTTGGTTCAAATGGAGAGAAACATCGTGTATTATGTATTCTATGCGACAAGAAGATACCATGAAAGTTGAAAGATAAATATTATAGAGCAACAATTCGACCTGTTGTACTTTATGATTCTAAGTCTTAGGCAAGATGTCCGTGACAGAGATCAAGATGCTAGATGGATGAGTGGTCACACAAGAAAATACCATATACATAATGAGATGAGGTTATTAGAAACAAATTGGGAGTGGCACTACAAAACAAGGAAAAATTGTTTAAGATGGTTTGAATACGTAGAAAGACGGCCAAAATGAAATTCCGATAAGAAGGTATGATAAATTGATTATTAAAAGAGGAAGAGAAATAGCACAAAGGTGTTGAAAGGAAACAATAAAGAATGATTTAATTTATGTTAAGTGTTAGCATGACATGTGATCGAGTTCTATGGAAACAAAGAATCCATGTAGCCGACCCCATCTACTATGGGAAAAGGCTTAGTTGTTATAACAAGTTAGATCAACCCGTATAATGCTCAGTGGAAGTAAGGAAAGTCGAGTAAAATAAAGAGAATCTCAAGTTGGAGAACTTGATGATTGCAGTCGAGAGAACTGCGCTACAGCAGGTGAGTGTAAATGTGATGTCTGACAGTGTCGATAATGCTATGTGGCTAAGGGTATGATCTATGTCAAGTTCCTGCATTTTTAGTACCAAACATCTGCAGCTTGGCTGGAAAGAGATTGGCAATGACAAAAGGATACATTATACAATAAAAGTTATCTGTAACACTTGATACTTCACTTTTCTTTGACAGCGTTTAGTCCTTTAAATGAAAGAAAAGTAGTCACAAGAAAACTAGGAAGGGTTCTCCCGTCATGCTTGAGGTCTCCCTACAGAGAGGGGGTGGTCCACTAAATTGTTAAAGTGAATATTTAAAGCTTGTTCATGTAACACAAGAAATGAAAACAAAATTGACGTATCCTACCATGGAAAAGAGAAATAATTGTGTGCAATGCAAGTATCTTGGATCAGCTCACGGTAAAGCTAAAAGGCAGAACCCTTTAAAAAATGCCATTCTTAGTGGATTACTGATATACATAAAAACATAGTATGTGTTGACAATACGAAAGAATGTTCTCTCATACACACACACATACATTCTTAGTGGATTACTGATATACATAAAAACATAGTATGTGTTGACAATACGAAAGAATGTTCTCTCATACACACACACATACACGTATAGAACGTAATACAGAAGAACACTTATGCCACTTGTTTTAGGAAGAGAAGTGGGCAAATGACAAGCATTATAGCATAATTTTTGGTGCTGCCCGCCTTGGTGGATTTGTTGCTGCAATGGCATAATAAGTGGGACCATTACCAGGACGAGATGGGTGGATGTGGAGATTAGATTCTTTTATAGGATGAGGTCAAATGGTGTGAGTGAGCTTAGTAAAGTCAAGCACATACTTTAAGAGGCCCCATAAGAAGAGGGTGATCTGGTCTGTCTTCGCAAGGGAATAAAGTAAGCAGTATCATATGGGTGCTCTGGATTGGATCCATGCCCTTCTGAGTAGCAGCACAGCCAAAACAGGGACTCAGAGGCTAGCATCTGATTCTGTTCATCATTTGATGAGTAGGTCAGGGAAGAGACAATGGCGAATGTCCCTCAGACATGACAATACAAGAGAATACACATCAAGGGGTGTGTGTGCATGTGTATACGTATGTGCATGTTTATCCTGCATAAGTCCACGTGTCTCATTTTTGTACACTGAAAAATTAGTGCTTTTACTACTTGGGCAGTTGTGTAGCATATAGTAGGAAATCAGACTGACAGTTGCTGTGTTTTCTTTGGGCTGCAGTTGTTCATGTGCCTGAGTTATCATCTGAGAATACAGCCGTCCCATCTTGTAAGGATGCAATCGTTTTTTCAGATGTTGACATTATCAGTCCTGCACAGAAGCTACTAGCTCGGAAACTTTCATTTGATATAACTCCAGGGAGAAGCCTGCTTGTCACTGGTGCGTAAATAAACTGCTTGGTTAGGCCAACAAAGTTATCACGTTGCATACTGACAAGTCTAATTCGACTTCTGTTTCTGAAGGTCCTAATGGGAGCGGAAAAAGCTCCATATTTCGAATTTTAAGAGGTCTCTGGCCTACTTCAAGTGGCAGACTCTATCAACCCAGGCAAAGCACCCTTGAAGTTATGGCATCACGTAGTGTGTTTTACGTTCCTCAGAGACCATATACATGTTTAGGAACTTTGGGGGACCAAATAATTTATCCACTCTCTCGCGATGAAGCTGAGCTGATGGTATCCAAGATGTCTACACCAGGTTAAAATGCTTAATATGATCATGTTTTGTCATATTAGAGTGGTGGAGTTCCATGGTTGTCGGTTGCTTTATCTGATTGGAAAAATTAAGTGGCATTTTCAAAACATCGTGAATATTTCATGCTGTTCAATAATGTGGCTAAAACATGGTGCCTGACGGAAATTATTGCTCTACCACTTAGCCTGGGGTTGTAATTTCATTATTTATTTGACGAATGTTGAACCTATGTATTTTCCAAACAGACCACCATGTCTTTCATTCTATTGGCCGAGTTGTGGTTTCCAAGTGGGGTAACGATTAGTTGTTTCCTGCTTGTTTTGGTTAGTTGATGCATGTCGTCTCTGCCTAGCATGTAATTGACGGGACAAATAGAGTGCTCAACTTAACATGCATTGAAAGCTTGGTGATTGCTGATATTCATGTATTTATCGGCTTTCAATTTTTCTTTAGTCTGAAATCTGATTCAGCTAAGTCCACAATTCTCTTATGTGGCTGCTCGGCAATTCTTTGTTTATTTGAAGATTTTGGAATTCCCGTCTAAAATCTGGTTTGATGATGTAACTATTCAGTAGTTCATGAAGGCAATCTGAAAAAACAGTATGGTGCTATATGCAGGTATTGTGTCTAGTCCAGCCAGCTTACTGGACAATCGGTTGAGTTCTATTCTTCAGAATGTACGACTGACATATCTTCTAGAAAGGGAGGAGGACGGCTGGGATTCCACTCAAAATTGGGAAGATGTTCTCTCCCTTGGGGAACAGCAAAGACTTGGCATGGTAAGTTTTTACGAAAAGTAGACCTTGTCAAATTTCATCATTAAGGTCTTGTCTGCTGCTAAAACGACAAGTATTTTCTGTGATTATAAGTATTTGTGTTTGATGTTCTTGGTAGGCTCGATTGTTCTTCCATCATCCAAGATTTGGCATTCTTGACGAGTGTACCAAGTATCTACCACTTCCTCATCTTTCAAAATTCTTTGTTTTGCCTCGTTTCAGTAAAAATGTGTTGGATCATGGTCCTTCTCTTTGATTACAGTGCAACAAGTGTTGATATTGAAGAACATCTCTACAAACTTGCCCAAGAGATGGGCATCACCGTTCTCACCAGTTCCCAAGTACGTATATGGTAGCACATTGGTTCTCACTTCTCATGATATTTCTACGTGATCAATTCTGAATGTCTAACATGTTTACACCTTTCAGAGGCCTGCTTTGATACCATTCCATTCATCAGAATTGAGATTGATTGATGGTGAAGGTAACTGGGAACTATATTTGATCAAAAACTGAAGCTTGAATCAAGTTCGCAAACACTACAGCTCTCTTCAGATTGAGAGGCATTAGGTAATTGAAAGGTACACATCAGACATGTATGCATCCGAGTATAGAAAGCAACTTAATTTTGGTGCATGGGAGAAAGGGCACTAATTGCATGGTGTAGCTAAGTTTGTTCTTTCTCGATGGGACTCTACCTTTTTCGCCGGTTAAGGATGAGAAGAATTGCTGCAATCTGGTGCACGTATTCTCTGTATTCGAGCATCGTTTGCATGGGAGACACATCCATATGCGGAAATAATTCTTTGCCTTTCAGCCACCTTGCCAATAAAATTCATCCCAATCTGTCCTGCAGATGCATGACAAGAGTTTGTACATATTGGTTGTAAGAGCAATAAAGTTTTCTTAGCCTAAGTTTCCGTCAGATTTGAGGATGAAGCTTCAGAGGAGAGCTATCTCCATATGTCCTATATGTAATGTTTAAAATACATGTATAAAGGGTTTAAGATGTTCATGTCAGCTTCCATTTCATTTTCCCTTGTACCCAGAATTCATGGATGCAGGCCAACGTGTAATCCTTGGCTTTCCTTGAAGTGTACAGAAGGCTGGAACATGTATTAATGGATGCCAAATTTTGCTGGTTATAATAGATTCTTATAAATCATTTTCGCCTACTAGTGTCATCTGGTGTATCATTTTAAAGATCTCTGTTCATGAGAAAGGGATGTAGTTATGAACCCGACTGTGTGTGTTTGGAGGATTGGGGGCAGTGCGGGTTTTGTAGCTCAGAACTCCATTCAAGCAGTGATTAGGCTTGAACCATTCCAACGAATATTCGGCAGTCTGATCTTGCTCAAACTGCATTTGACATACATCGAGACGCAATTAGGTGGTTCAACGGTCCTAAGAAACAATAAATTGGTTAAGCATAATCTTGGAATTAAATTCAATCATTTGGAAATCTAACTCAAATAATTGAAAATTTTAAACTTTTAAGTAAAAATTTGAAGTTCACACATACATTTGCAATCAGCGTGGTAGCAAGTTGGCGGTCCTTTTTAATCAGGAATTCTTTTGTTGGTTGTCAATGGGAAGCCAAAGCCTGAGAGACACATGCATGCTCTCCGCAAGGATCGAACTCACCACCTGTGAATGGTGTGAGAGAGCCCCACCGTGAGCTAAAGCACTAGGTGCATTTGATCAGGAAGTTTATTACTACCAAAGTAAGGAATCCAACCCCTTCCTGCAAAAATCCCGCATGTTAAGAATCGTTCTTCATTTTGATAATCAGTTGTACTTCAGAGAATACAAGCAATGGAGGATGTACCGGACCCTAATCTGGTATTCAATATCGGATCTTGTGGAAATCTAGCTTATTCAATGAGTAAGCATAGTGAAAGAAGAAAAAAAGGAAGTAAGGGCATGAATGGATTAAAACCCATCTTAATGTAGGCAAGTCCAGGTCCAGTTCCTAGTTTGGGTATCAAAGACGCTGATATGGGAAAGTACTCATTCTTGAACACAAGAGAAAGAAGTTGCGACCTAAAACAATAGATGTTATATTTCTGTGTTACGTGGAAACAAGCTATTCGTATAGATTCTTGGTTATTAGATTTGATGTTTTTAGCATAGGTAACACAATAATTGAGATCCGTAATGCTATATTTTTTAGAATATGTTCTCCAAAGTATATCTTATAGAGATTCTGACCCTATTATTGATTTCATTCCTAATCATATAGAAAGGATGATAAATGTGGGGGGGAGTGACCCTTATTATTTTGTTTTTAGAAAAGATGACTCTAAGGAAATAACTGAACCAATGAGAAGTAAACAACATAGGATATCAAAGGACTTTGGAAGTGACTTTGTTACTTAAAATGTCAAAGATGATCCTATCACCTTCCAACATGCTATGACCTTACTCGAGATTAAGTTTTGTAAGGAAGCCGTTAACGATGAAATCCAATCAATTCTCTTCAATAATACTTGAAAATTGGTAGATTTACCTCCTGATTGTTCTATTGTATGTTGTAAGTTGATCTTTAAGAAGAAATTGAATGCGAATAGAACAATCAATAAGTACGAGACCAAGTTAGTTGCCAAGGGCTACATACAGAAAGAAGTAATAGATTACTTCGATACCTATTCCCTAGTTTGTTGGATGACTAGTCCTCATAGCATTAACATCCATATATGATCTCACGATCCATCATATAAATGTGAAGACTGATTTTCTACATGATGACCTCAATGAAGAAATTTATATGGATCAGTTATATGAATTTGTGGCTCATGGGAATGAGTATAAGGTGTGTAAGCTTGTTAAATCATTATATGGTTTGAAACAAGTTCATAAACAATGACATAAAAGTTTGATTATATGATATCATCTTTTTGCTTCGTTTCTAATGATTATGATAAGTGTGTTTACTGCAAGTCGATCAATAATACATTCATCATTCTTTACCTATACGTAGATGATATATTGTCGTTTGATTCTGATATGAAAATAGTAAAGGAGACTAAGTTGTTCTTATGCATTAAGTTTGAGATGGACATGACTATAAGTTATGTGATTTTAGGGTTTAAAATCATAAAGCCTACTGATGGTATAGAAATCTCTCAGTCTCATTATGTTGATAAAGTTTTAGAGAAATTTGAATATACAAATTATAAACCTATTAAGACCCTATATGATTCATTTACAACTTTATATAATAATGAAAGTGATATTCCTGTGTCTCAATTACAATATTATCAGATTATCGGTAGTTTGATCTATCTAACCAATTGTACATGGTCAAATATTCTATTACTTCAATTGTCCAGGTAGAACCCATTGGAAAACTTTATAAATAGTACTTCGCTATGTGAAGAGAACAATTTCTTTTAGATTGCATTACGGTAAACATCCTTCTGTTCTTGAAAGATTTAGTAATGCTAGTTAGATAAGAAAAAACTTTGAGAGTAATGGGGTCACTGGATATGTGTTTCTTGTGGGTGGTGATGCTTTCACCTGAAAATCAAAGAAAAATAAACTATTTTAATCATTCTACCTTTGAGGCAAAACTGTGTGCTTTGGATGATACTAGATTGGAAGTTAAATGACTTAAAAGACTTATTTCTAGTTTACCTATGATAAAGAAGTCACTTCCTCAAATTCCAATACACTGTGATAGCATGACTACTATTGTTAAAATCAATAGTTTCAATTACAACCAAAAGCAACATATATTAATCCAAGTTAGACTAAAGTTTGTAAGGGCTCTTATGTCTGATGGAGTTATAACTGTAGATTTTGTTGGGTCTAAAGATAATACAATTGATCATTTGACTAAGGTTTATCAATAGTCTTAGTTGATAAATTTAGGTTGGAGATGTGACTAAAACCTATGATTTATTCATAAGCAGTGACAACTCAACCTAACTGAGTGGAGATCCCACAAAGTAGGTTCAATATAATAGTAACAAGTTATTTGATGAATATGATGACACTTTGTATTATGTGATACTTTTAGTATCTGTGCGTCTCTTTACTATAAACCTAAAGTGTCATGACTGTAAGTTTAGCAAGAGATTATTCTTTAAATGAGACTGAGTCGTAGGACAAGATGGTAACAATATATCCTTTGAGATACCCAACTAAGTGATTGACATTGTCTGACTGTAATAAGGGAATTAAGTTGCTCCCTAAAGTCAATCATGATATAGGATATGAATGCGTGACCATTAATGTATTATCCTTAAAAATCATATCATAGCCTTTTATTATGTTGTTATCAATAAACACCTTTACACCTAAGGTTTAGGTTCAAGATGTATCTTCACCTAGTTTCTATAATGATAATATTGGATAACTCAGATAGGTAATATTGGATAACTCATATAACAGTTCAAATCGAAAGATACTATTATTGAAAGCATAATATGATTATTGTCTTGAGAGGCCACCTTTACACTTCAAGACTTTGTGGGGATTATTTAATGTTAACTAAGTTGGGTTAATTAAACCCATATGCATTAATAATATTTAATTTATGTTGATATCCTAAATATTCAATTGATTCTTCATTGATATATGTGAAGTCTTAAGTCTAAAAAGTAACATGTGAGCGACTTGTACATGTGATGATCAAGAGAAGACAAAGTGTAGTCCCATATTAAAGAATGAGACAACCCCACATGTCCATTTATATAGTTGGTAGCTTATAAACCTTAGTTCAAAGAGCTTGGGAACGACATGTTAGACCACACATGCGTGCATCGGGCCGGGCTTAGGCTTAGGAATTGGTAATTTTCTTCGGTGTCATCTTTTTGCACAAAAATCTTTTGATCTAAGTGCTTACATGAAACAATTATGAGATGGAGAGGTATGTTGTTTGGATTGAATCCATAATCTCTTATCCAACACACCGTCTATAAATATGTGATTAGAGCTTTCTAATCAATACATTTTATGGTAACACTCTCTTTCCTCTCGCCTCCATCCTCTATTCTCTTCTGCTCTTGGTATTTCTTGTGATGTGACTGCTCTCAACCGTCCTTTCTTTCAGCCATAAGAGACCGAGGCGTGATCAATATCGACTTGAAGTCAGTTGCGTGCCTTTTGAATTATGTGTTTATTTTATCTTTAGAAGACATAAGTACCCATATATACTCATAATGGAACAATGATTTCTTTAAGACAAGAAGAGCTAAATAACTTTAATGATTATTATTTCTACTTTTGTTTTTCGTACCGTATATTTATTGCTTACTTTAGATATGCTACTTTTGTTGATTTGAACATGTTTACATTTATTGCATATTGATTTATTATGCGTATGTTTCTATGGATTTTGTGGAGAGAAAACTCGTCGGTCGAAGATCTCTAGGACTAAGCGGCGAAGGGAACTGCAACGATCGCCTGGAATAGGGTTCCCGCGGTGAGGGGACGAAGACGGAAATTCGCCTCCCGCGCTTTTCTCCCACTTCGAATATGTATCTCCGGGATTTGCCGCACTGTTATATACAAGTCCACTGATCACTGTCCGGTTAGCTAGAGATTAGAAATGTCAGCGGGTCGGATCCCGTTTGGGTCCAGCAAAGTTCAGTTCTAGAGCTCGTTTTCAGACGCTAGATGAGGCAGCCAAAGCAAGTTTTTGATTCGACCTACTTTTTTGTATGGTGAGAATTTGGAGAAAGTAGGCCTTGTAAAGAAACCTGGCTGCTCATCGGTTGGTTCGATTCGGCGTGCTCCTAACCCTTGATGTTTAATTTGTGACATTGACCAAACTAAACACGAACAGTGTATGTTCAGTGGCTATACATCATTTAGAGATGAAAATAGATGTTCCTTTAAGGGGTGTTTGATTACGAAATGGAGCCTGCAGCATTGTTTGTATGGTTCCAATTTCAGCGGCTCACCACCAACAGTGGACCGGTGGTCGGCCTTATAATTGAGTGAAAAGTAAGACAGTCTTGCAAAACTGTGACGTGTTTAAGAGGCCAATTAGGCTTGAAATTCCAGTTTCATAGACCCAAGCCTCGTATCAAACACCCCATTAGGCAATATCAAGACATCACTTTGACATTAGCACAGGTGAATATTGTTATACTTTTAAATGAGCATAAACACAATCTCTAACACAAACTACACCTAGCTCAACTTCCAAGTCCCCCACTTAGACTAGGGTGGTTCGAGACTATTGGTTCTAAACAGACAGTTTTGGTTCCACTAAAATCTGAAACCAAACTACACCTGGCTCTACTGTCACTCGCGGCATTGAATTTCCCGGCGTCGACGCGGTTCAAGCAGGCCTGGGTCCAAACAGACCACTTCTACCCCCAATGAACAGGAAAAAAGATGCTTAAACTTACTAGAGAAAGTAGAATACAAAACTTTTGAACATACATGGTACAAGTCTTTGAGCTTGATTTTGGTCATTCTGATCTCAGCACAATCCCTACAAGCAATTCTTTATAGAAAACCTTGTAGCAAAGGCAACCCCAGCTACTCACAACACCTTCCTATCTCTCTCTCTCTCTCTCACACACACACACAAAAGAAGGAAGAACCTAACACAGACCCAAGGCAATATTATGGATTCGACAGCAAACACAACTTAATATTTATGACAAATCTGAGACAGTTCATACAAACCATGCCCAGCTAGTGTTTCTTATTAGATTAATTCTCTCTTTTCTACGTTGGATGAAGCAGCAGGAGGTGCTCACTCATACGGCGGGTATACCAGGCTTATTTAACTTCTTTTCTTGTGAGTGGTGGGTGTTGGAAAACCTGTATGCGGCGGTTTTGGTAGAGGTGATGTAGATGTGGACTGCTTTGGTAAAGGTGGTGTAGATTTGGTGGGTGGGGAAGTCCCGGTTCGAGCAAACCCACCTCGACCGACAGGGGGAGGCAGTGGGGATGGAGGTGAAGAACCTTTATGTGGCGGTTTTGGTAAAGGTGATGTAGGTGTGGTGGGTGCCAAAGGCGCGGTTCGAGCCAACCCACCTCGCTGAACAGGAGGCATTGGGTTCATAAATGGTGTTGCGAGAAGCGAACCATGAACAAGAAGTGAGCTTCGTGGCACTGGGAGTGAACCATGCACAGGAAGTGGGCTTGGCGGCATGGGGGTCGAACTGTGTCTCGGTGGTGCTGGGGTCGAACCGTGCACAAAAGGTGGGCTCGGTTGTGATGGGACTGAACCATGCACAAGAGATGGGCTCGAAGGTGCCGGGGTCGAACCGTGCACAAGAAGTGGGCTCGGTGGTGCCGAGATTGAACCATGCACAAGAGGTGGGCTTCGTGGCATGGGGACCGAGCTGTACACAAGAAGTGGGCTCAGTGGGACGCCCGGTGTAGAGCCAGCGGGTGTTGGGAATGCGGGTGGTGATTCGACAATAGGAAGTGGTCTTGGAGACGAACCATACTTTGGAACAGGGGAACCCAAACCTGGTGTTTGTGGGAAACCCGTAGTAGGAATGGGAAATGGATTCCCAACAGCTGGGAAACCGGTGATAGGCGGGAAAGGAATTTGTGGAAAAGGTATGAGAGGTGAGAAATCAAAGCGGGGCTGTGGGGAAATACACAGAGGATGGTATATGAACGAAGGGTGGCGGCAGATTAAAGAAAGGGTCGCAGAGGTGCAGAAGAGATAGGAAAATTCAAGCTTTCCTTTGAAAATATAGGTGTGTGTGCCGTTTTCCAAGGACTTGTAAATGAGCCTGGTGGCCTGTAAGCCGCCTCGTATAGGGCATGGCATGCCGTTGGTGCCATTTTGAATGAGAGCAAAGCACTCTTGCTTCAACTGGCCTTTCTCGTTTAGGAGCCCATTTGGGAGTTGGATTTCGAACTGCCCTTTATGGTCCATCTTCCCTTTTGCTCTTGGTGTCAGCTCTCCCTTCTCGTTCTTACAAACCATGCTTACTTCTAATCCTGTGAAAGAGGAAGAATCCCATCAGCTTATGCGTGTAGTAATGAGCAATTCTAGGCATCAAAACAGGCACCCACTTTATCCCAACTTGAGTTCTCAACAGACGCAAGGGCAGTGATTTTGGATCATTGCACTGCCCTTTAAGGAGTGTTGGGCCCCAAAACAGGCAGCTAGTAGCTTTAGGCGGTCAGTGGTGGATCTAAAAACTCTCTTGGAGTAGGGCGAATAGCCGTTTGAATGGTTTTGGGTGGACCGAACTATGTATTAAAGCTCATGGATCTCAACATGGTCTATAAACTTCAAATTGATTTTCAAAATTCTGGGTGAAGCGAAGCTCCCACCTTGACTCAATGTACATTGGCCGCTGGTCGCGGTAAAACTGAGGGTCTAGCCATATCTCCACTCTTGCCCTTTGATTTGTTACCTCTGGGGACCTTTTATATTCAACGAAGAGAGTCCGAACGAAGACTTATTTAATAGAGAGCTGCATTATTAATCAATTTCTTGTACGCTGCGGTACGTTTAGGTGCACTGCTGTATATGCATGATACTTCTTAAATTTATTCATACATGGTCCCTCTCAACTTACAATGCAAAGCAAGAAGAAACAAGAAGCACAGTGAATGTATTGTCAGAAATAGTTCGAGGTCAAAGGCTTAATGAGACAACCTTTGTACAAAAAGCAAGATGATTCATCTGCGCGGAGTTGTAGACAACCGTTTCAGTTGCACTTGGCCTTCCAACAAACACACATGCATATATATATATATATATATATATTTATACATATATACATGAATCTTTGAGTATCTTTTTTAATTTCATAAACTAGATAGTAAGCCTTTCAAAAGTGAGACTGGTAACATACAACAAGAACTAAGCTTTTTTCTATGTAATAGATGGGGTCGGCTATATGAATTATTCGTTCCTATAGAACCTAGTCATATAGTTAATTCAACACAAGGTAGATCATTTTTTTGTTTTCTTTCCATATTTTTGTGGTCTTTCTCTTCCTTTTTAAACACTTTTACAATCTAGTTTCTCATAATTTTTTACCAAAGCTTTTTTTGGTCATCTTTCTATATGTTCAAATCATCTTAAATGATTTCTATCATTTCTTAATGTCACTTCTAATTTATTTATAATAACCTCATTATTATTAATTCAGAATTATTGATCTATCTCATCATCTTTATTTTGGTCATGAATATCTTTTGTGCATATTGATGATTAACTGCTCAATACTGAAAAATATAGATCACATTGGCGTCTACGTGTCTATGTATCCAACCTTATGTAGTGTGGAAGAAGGCTTGATTTGGTTGTATGATATGGCTTGGTAATTGCTGTCGCACATTAGCAAGCTGGCAGCTGAACATGGTTTTGAGTTTAAACTAGCTTTACCTGTTCCATCATGTAAGTGCATGTGCATGTGCATGTATGAGTGTGTGTGCGAGAGAGTAAAGTCCAACATATTTCATGAAGCAGCTGGTCTCATTCCAGCAACATCAAACAGCCTCTATGCGGCGCACAAGCTTGAACTCAGATAAGTATGAAGCTAAAAAACCAAGCAAAGAGAAGCAACCTGTGAATGCCATGGCGGGCTGTATCTTGTGATGTGAACAGTCAATGCACTCACTGATCCCTACCATGACGGCGGCCACATCTTCTTGGCTGCATCGCGCTGAGCCCACCAGAAGAAGGGCAACAAGCCATCCTGCTAGCACTTGCACACAGCCCATTGTGGGTCTGTCTAGAAGGAGAATAATAAGGAGAGAGAAAGAGAAAGAAGGGAATATCTAAGTGCCCCGCCCTTCGGCACTGTGGCTAGAGCCCATACGTGCTGAAGCATATATATAAAGAGAAGAAATCAAAGGTGTGATGCCGACACTGCTCTTTGGGACACTTATATGCCGTCGGGTCCCCTACACCAAATATGGACCCATCGGACGACTATAATTGATTGTTGAGATCCAAGGAAATTACAAGAATATCCTCCGACTATTTAGCCAAGGGCATATGCCTCCATGACTTAAATCAAGCTGATGGTGTCATCATCCCAATCAAAATGGATACGGACCCTTAGCTACATTAGTCCATGAAGATCCAACCCGGTCTGCATCCACTCTTAGTTGGTTCATGGTCGACTCACCTAAGCTTCATTTAATCTCATTCATATGATATGCGAGCCATGTTTGAACACAGACTCGAGCTTCCCGGTCAAGCAAACCTTGAACAAATAGGTCAAGTTTGAGATGGGTATATCGTCATTTCCAGCTTCGCTTTGTGAGTACATTGAACATTAACCATAAAACTGGGCTCTAGATATGACCAGTTCGAAACTGGGTCAGCAGTTCTAATTGGAATCGAACTGGGACGGAAAGTAGCCTAACTGGACCTAGTCCAGTTCCTTTTTCACCTTTCATGGAACCAGAACGGCCCAGGAACTGGAACTGGCAGTTCAAACCTCGCTTCAGACACTTTTTGTTTTTTTATTTCAAAAATTTTATATTTTTTTTATGGTTTTAACAGTTTGGAACTCCTACCACAGCCAGTGGTTCCGGATTACCCAGAGCAGGACGTGTCTACTGGGCTCCCATGAGTGTGGCTTAGGCCTGAGAGGATCACAGTCTTGGAGGAGTGGGTTGATTCAAAACTTGAAGGGCAGTTTCTTATCGTTACGAATTAATTAAAAATTTTGAAATATCCCGGCCACTTATATTTTCCAGGGCCAGCTCTCTAGGCCTAGCTTATTACGTGCCCTTGACTTATATTTGATTTATGGGTATATTTGTCATACTCATGGTAAATACGTTTGTCATTGAGTTATATACAATGACATAAATATTTTTGCTTTGTTAATTGAATGGCCCCAACGTCGTACATGGTTTTGTAAGATGTTCTCTACCCTTCCTTGCATTATCTTGTTGTCATGAATTACCTACTGACAAACCACACCCATGGGATATATATAAATATAAATAAATAATATATATATGTGTGTGTGTGTGTGTTAATGATAGGGTTTTACAAGAGTATATACCCTAGACTCTAGTTGTTCAATCGCCATGCATGAACGATACCCGTATCTGACAAGGTGAGAGCTTGTTGACACCGTTCTCGCTCACCATATATGATGATATTCTTAGAAAACCTTATCATTCTTAATATATATAATATTTTAAATGCATAATGTCTTTCTGTGCATAATCTTAAATAAACACTTTTATCATTCGATCTTAGAGACAAACAATAGAGATTTGAATTAGTTTACATTTAATGCATATATATATATATATATATATATATATATATATATATATATATATATATATAGAGAGAGAGAGAGAGAGAGAGAGAGAGAGAGAGAGAGAGAGAGAGAGAGAGAGAGAGAGAGAGAGAGAGGGAGCTGGTTTTGAGAAATTTGGATCTGCTGTTCACACAGAATTTTAAAAGTAAAAGAAGCACAGGCTACAACCAACTTCCTAGAGTATAAACCACGGTTAACATGTGGCTGTAGTTACAGTTTAAAAATCTGAAGAAAGAACATACCGATCGTGTTAATCTTCTCTGTAATAAGAGTTTCCACGGTATGAACCTTGGTCTATAATACGATTGACATCACAACCTAGCAATAAAAAAGGGGCTCAATATATAAAAAGACTAATAAAACGAAAAATAGTAACAAAATACATATCTCTATAATACAAAAAGCTGAAAATGTGCATAACCTGGTTTCTGAAAATTTAGTTAAAAATAAAAGAACACCATTCAAAATGGAGACCCCCTCATTGGGGTTTTGGGATTAAAATGCATTTTTTATTGCCATGGGCAATTTCGTGAATAGCGGTCAAATGTAATTGCAATATAGTGAAAGATCAATCCAAGGGTCCAGCTATAGCATGTGCTTAAATTACTGTTATTTATAAGAAAACTTGACCGAGTACATCACCTACAGTGTTCTTAAAGGGAGCCGCTCAATGGTAGGTATGGTGGCAATTCTATTACGCAGATGAGCCCACCAGATTAATGAGCTCATCCGTATTTTGAGCTGTAAATGCAGTAATGTGGAGTTGCAAAATGCTGTTCATGGACCCTTACTTTCGAGCTCGATAAGTGTGAATTGAATCGAAACCAAAACCAAGCATTTTCCAACAGTAGGTGGTACTAATTCTTTGATATCAATTTGATATCATGGCATCAACACCAAACTTCAAAACGAAGACGGTTGATGCTTCTTTGAGTTCTGTCGAGCGAGTAATGAAGCAAACCACTCCCAGAACCGGCCAAACCAGAACCGAACTTAAACCAGGACCCCCATAGCTCGGTTCTGGTTCTATCTATCAGGGAACTCTACTGGAACTGGAACCTAAACCAGCATTTCAGAACCAATGATCCTAAGTCATTTTTGGGTTCAGGTTTTAAAATCCCTCCATTTGTTTCATAAAAGCTTCAAATGAAGGCAGAAAGAAACCAGAGCCTAAGACGAAATCAGACCCAAAAACAACAAAATCAAAATCTGTCCTGGACTGGGAGGGGTCAGTTAGGTTCTGTAAAGTTCTTATGAACCATACCTCCGAATTTGGAACTGGGTCCAAGTTCCCCAGAACCGGCCAAGTCTATGCGGATGTAACCCCGTACAAATGCCTTGCTATATTGCTTTTTACTATCTTAGTTCGGCTAATGCCGGTCTTGGTGCCCCTTCTCACTAAGAGGATTTGGATTAGATCCATAAAGAATAATGATAATTCAACTAATAGGGTTGATGATGAGGCTCGGGTCGTACCTATTGTTTCGGGAATATGTCTTATGTACCTGTTGTTTCGGGAATATGTCTTATGTTGTATTTAAATTAAAAAGAGGATCAAAATATGTCTCGTGACTTATTAATGCTTATATAAAATAATGAGATTAATATGTTAACAGAGGAATACCAAAAAAGTTTTGGAAGGAAACAACAAAGTACAAATATAGCTTCTTTCGAGCTAGTTGCTAGAATGATACAAGATCAAACTCTATGAAAACAAACGATCCGTGTAGCCGACTAAATCTGGAATGGGAAAAGGCTTAGTTGAATTTTTCACCATGGATTATTAAAAGAGGTAGAGGACGACCACAAAAGTGTTGGAAAGAAACAATAAAGAATGATTTAGCTTATTGTGAGTTAACTGCTAACATGACACATGATAGGGCTATGTGGAAACAAAGAATCCATGTAGCTGACCCTGTCTAGTATGGGAAAAGGGTTAGTCATTGTTGTTGAATTATTTTAATCCATATACATGAACTTTGTTTTATTACATTTTATGCAAACATGTAGGAAATATCAACAAATGGTTTGTGTGGTATGATGCAAATTTTGGAACCTCAATTCCCAAATATTGCAGTTGACAAGCCTTTAAACGGCAAAGGGAAAGAAATCATTGCAACTGCACCATATTAAAATTTAGGACCATTTTAAGTCTCAACTCCATCGCTGACAGTCACAGGCTTGGGAAATGCAATGGCTGACGTCAGCAGCTGCAAATAGCCCCTTCAATGGTTTGGGGTGGGGTGAACTATGTATTATAGCCCACGGATCCACCATGGGGTATAAACTCTCGACTCGATGTAGATCTGCCACTGGCTGAAGTCTTTCAAATTTCGAAAAATGGAGGCATTCAACTGTTTGAGTGACTTCCAAAGATGAAGACGGATTCACACCGAATTCAGGTGGCTCGTCTGGCTTACTCATGTAGAAGCAATTCCTGCATCGCCATATTCACCATACGGCAGCTGCAAAAGGTTTCCCATCCTTCCGCTTTAGATGTGTTGCAGCAATATGTTGATGCTATGATCTTCAATTTAATTTCCATTTTAGATGTTTTTTTGTGGATTTCATAAGTGGCATCAACAATCACCTCTCATGTAAACCAGACAGATGTCGCGTAAACCGGAACTGGTGTACCAAACCAGTCAGCACCCTTCCTTCTGTTCCAAGACGGTTCTAGTTCCTGTTTGGTTGTGGTTTCATTTGAAAATTTCATGAAAATAAGTAGATTTTTAAAGCCAACATTTAAAAAAGAGAGGCTTGGAACCTTCAGTTCCATGCTGTTGGTTCCGGTCTGATTCCCTCATAGGTGAAACTGAAACCGAACCATGGGGGAGACCTCAATTCCAATCAGACACAGGTTTCAGTTCCGCAATTGCAGGGTAGGTTCGGATCCGATTCAACCTACCAGGCAGGATCCAAATCAGCCACATGATTCCCATGAATATATATGGTCGAAATGCACAGGGTGATGAGACGGCAAAGTTACTGATATGTGGTGATGATATCTGTATCATAAGGTTTTCAAATCATTGTGCAAATAGTGACAACAGACCCGGCAAAAGGTTGGTGCCACAACTAAGGACATAAATGCTGGATCAAAGCCTTAGCAGGAGCAGAAACTGGCTGGTGCAGTAACAGCAAGAATGCTTCTTGCATCTCGATCATTCAACCTGTCACAAGAATCCACCATAAATAAGCCCTTCTGACACATGATACCTTGCAACCAAAATAGTGCCTAGCCGCGGGGACGGAAAATCGGGTTCGGGTCAGTCTGCATCCACCCGACTGCGATCCCAGTATGAATAAGTACATATGTTTCTATGCATGTTCAAGAATTTATGCACAAGTATATGGGTTCTCCATCGCCTGTGACTTACAGATCCTTCCTTTTATGCTACCCCACCTTAGGGCACAGGCTCCATCTGTGGGAGGAATTAATACTTGTTTGAATGAAAGTCCCCCAAAAGAAACAAATTTCATATGGTCCATATTAGAATGCTTCTATGTGTTCTTCCTATTTTCCCAGCCAAATGCCTAAAATTGGGTTTCCAGCCTCACATATGCACTGTGATGACCACGCAGAAAGTGAGGTACTTACAAGAAAGGAATTCAGTTTGGTACTTTCTCCTTCTAACAAAATTTCTCATCTATTGCTCATTTTCTCGCCAGTAATGTAGATTAACATCAAAGTTTTTCTTTCTGGTGAAGTACACCACCAGTATCCAGAAGATGAAAGGACCCAAATAATCCGGTTTGAATCGGGTCAGCCCACTATGCGGGTGAAGCAACGCTGGTTGACTCGAACTCGAGACCTTGATTAAGGGGAACAAGTGCTGAAACGCTTGAACTAACAAAGCCTTGAAAGATTGACATCAACATTGTTCCCATCAAAAGAAAGGGAAAAGGATTAACATCATTAAACCAAATTGGACTTCAAAATTGCCACCTTAACAGTGTGCCCATCTACAGTAATGTGTATGAATTTTTTTTATACAAAGATGGTACTATTGGTCCTTTATAAAGTTGCGTAGATTAACATCAACACTTAAGAAGATCAAAAGACCCGGCTAATGCGGTTCGAGCCGGGTCAACCCACTATGAGGATGAAGCTTAGAAGCTCGAAACCTTGCTTAAAGAGAACAAGCGCTGAACTAATTGAACCAAGCAACCATTGGTATATTAACATCAACATCGTTCCCACCAAAAGGAAAGGAATAAGATCAACATCACTAAACCAAACTAGACTTCCAATATGCCGCCTAATGTGAATCAACACTTTTAAAGAAAGATGGTATTACATAATTGTGCATGAAATCACATCGCTGTCTTTGCCAATTATAGTTGATGATTAATTTTCTCAGGTCTATAAATTAATTTGTAGGTCCTATTCAAACAGATGACTGGTCTATTTATAACTAGAACCAGACAAATCAGAAGTCATTACCAACTTCCTTATTTGTTCAAGTCAATTCATCACAGTAAACATCTCTGCACAAGGAGCCACAGCTCTCCTGATTCGAGGGTCCGCCCGAGAGAACCTTGAAAGGGTAGTCATGAGTTCGAAACTGGACTTATGCATATCTGGCGGAAGGCATTCTAGTCCCAAATTAGCAATTAAGAAAAAAAATTCATAGCACAGAGAGCAGCAATATGTCACCTGTCTCGGGGTCATCTCACAAGTTGGAGGTCGTGAGTTCAATGAGCAGGATGTGCATGCGGCTTGAATTCTTCATTATATTGAGAAAAAAGAGTAAACTTTTTCACTGATAAATTAAGCCTTTTCTCGTATTTGATAGGGTCAGTTACATGGATTCACATGAATTGTTTGTTTTTAAAGAATCTGATAATCTGTCATGCAAGTAGTTAATATTATTGTTTATTATTTTTCAACACTTTTGTATTTTTTAAAAATATTTTCATTGTTTAGTTTTTATACTTTCTTATTTGAGTTTTCTTTTCATCATCTTTTTACGTGTTTAAATCAGTTTAAATAAATTTTCCTTATTTTATTATATATTTATATCACCTTCAATTTATTTATAATAACTTTATTCTATATACATGTCCAAGCTCATATATACAAACTAGGAAAAATAACGAAAAATAATTCTTTAAGAAAGATAAATATAAAAGGCAGAAAACTGATAAATTGTAGATTTTTCAACATCCAAAAGTTGAACAAACGACGCTCAAGGCGTCAACCCATCTGGCAGGACTGTCGACTTGCATGATGGCTGCCCCGAGTTCAAATCTCGGGACATGCTTCAGCCTCTCATTATAACAGAAAAGGAAAAGGTTACACAAAGCAGCCGCTGCTTTTTTCTTTTGAAATAATGAGGAGACTGAAGCCAAGTCGTATCGAACGCATGACTTGTAACTTGTGAGTCCACGGATACTATTGCTCTTTGTGCAAGAGCCACTCCTCTGTGGATAAGGATTTCGACTAGAAAGAATCTTCAAGTTAAAGATTACGAGTTCGACGCTCAGGGAGTGAACCTGCTAAGCATCAAAATAAAAAAATTTAAAAAGTGAATTGTGAAGGTCCGAGAGTGAGAGAGAGAGAGAGAGAGTCTCTCTTAGCCCGATTTCATGGGAGCCTATGTGTATCTCCGTCATTACGTGCACAGCGAAAGGGAAACGGTATGGCGGCCTGCGTTAACGCCCAGATCTTGCAAGGGGAAAACGAGGATACTCTCGGACAATTTCGCCCTCTTCGTTGACCCCTGCTCTCGCTGCTGGATCTTATGGGCCGCCGATTTCGTGCATCGCACTGTGAGCGTTGCTTTTCGCCGATCGTCAATGTTGCAATGTGAATAAGAAGGAAGATTAGCAAATTCTTCTCATTCACTCCTTCCCCACCCTCTCTTTGTGCCGGAGTTGGAGATTCCCTTTTGTGGGGAGTCACGGGAAACAGGTATTGGGGGCTTTTCAGAGCCATTCTCTCGATTCTTCAATGGTGGACGTTCAACGTCACCGTTATTGTCATGAACAAATGGATCTTTCAGGTAAAACGCAATAACTCCTTTCTACTTCCTCCCACCCTCTTTCCTTTTATTCCGTTGTGGTTATTTTTCTTTGATTTAATTTGATTGTTTGGTTGGTAGAGGATTTGTTGGTTGTTAGGGAATTAGGAGAGAAAAATGGGAAATTGATGATAAATTTTGAGGTGGTTGGTGTTTTTGGTCATGTGGGGAGTGTGATTCGGAAAAGATGCAATTGTAATGATGACTAGAGGAATCACGTAACGTTCGTGCGTCCTACTTATGTGAAACAGTAAATGAATATGCTAGGAAAACAAGGATCAAAATTTAAGAACGTATTCAGCATAAGCATCAGAAGTTAGGCAAAGACATGAAACAGTCTATAATAGCGCACACACAGAAACACAAACCCCAGCAGAATTTGGAGTCGAGAATTCATCATAAGGAGGCAGAGACGAGCCAATTAGATCCAGCGGATTAGATTGGATCGAAATTAAATGCTTTGCGGTGCATTAATTTTTCCTCAGAGTATGACAATGGATCTTTGCATTCGAGCATGGACATAAATCTTCATCCTAATGCTGCTATGTTGCCGAATGACCACCCGTTGAGATGGTCGGTGCCAATTCACTGTTCATAGAAGTGGGCGAGTTGCTGCAATCTTATAACTGAAAAGATGCTGTCGTATGCCATACAATAACACATATAACTGATATTTGGTGAGATGAATCTCAAACAAGGTAGGACCCTGATCAAACAAGCTGTGTAGCTCAGTCACAATTCATTCTTGTTTTGAGTAAGCAGTTAGTGTTATGGACAAATTGTCAAACTATAGTGCTACCTAATCAATGTTTGTATTTATAATACTCTTAGGAGTACATCTTTTCTGCTGCCTTATGAATACGATATTCTAATGATATCAAGTATTATTACTTTTTGGCATTTACAATTGCTAGGGTTCTAGCCCGAATAAGTGAGGGACCATAGAAGCTCTTCAATTATGAGTTGGGCTCCTACTGAGCTGTGCAGCAGCATTCAAGCCCTGACATACAAACACTCTTTACTACAGATCCTGTGAAGGATCATTTAACATATGAGATAATGTCTTTTCATCTTTAAATCATGAGCTCAGGGTACAAAAAGTGATAAAATATTCTCAAATAGGCAAGTGGGCCATGTTAGGATTTCTTGTGTTCTAACAACTTCTATTAATAAGAATAGATGTGATAAATTCATGGTCGTGAATCAAATAGCAAGTTCAAATTCAAGTGTTCATCAGCATGCTCGAATTTTATGCATATACCTTTTCAGATACTTCATTTTTGAGGATCGTGGATAGGAGTTAACAATCATGTTCTGATTGCAAAACAATAGAACAGCATGAGTAAAATCTCAAGCAATTTGAGGACATGGTTGGTTCTATAGTTGTTGTTCAGCTGTCTAGTATGATTCTTGTATTCTCAGGTTGGTGGGGAATCCACTATAAACTGCATGGGTTTCACATGAGAAATGTTTGTGTTAGGTTTGCAGGTTGCATGTGCCCAGGCTTGCTATATCCACTTGAATGACATCTCAGTTTTGAGATCCTCTGACATACATCAAGGTTAAATCTTTTTGATATTCTTATCAAGAAGTTTGTAACGTTTGTTTCTGTGACAATCATGATTTATGTGGAAGAACTCACAAGATATCAACGGTGAATTTCAGTTTACAATTGTATCATTCTAATTGTTATCTCCAGAAAAGTATGTTATGATTGGTTGTATTTCTCATACTTTTAGATGACAAGGCATTGCTTCTGAGTTTCAGTGGGAAATTAGGCATAAGATAAGTTGCCTGAACATAATAACATTGTCCTTCAACCATGTTAGAGTAAACTATATGGTTGAGAGGTTATTTTTTACTCAAAAAAGTTAACTATCTTCATATGAATTCATTTTGTTTGCTTGATATGGATACAGCTTGTTCTCATGGGAAATGAATTTCCTAGAAGTTGCGATCTTGTCCAAGCTTTACAATGTTATTCAATAATAATTATTCTAATCTCACATCTTTTGTTACTGTCTCAGTGTCCCAGTTACAAATTAAGATTTTGACATATCCTGTTTTTGCAGAAATTGGATTTCAAGTTTCCACTATCAGTTTCATGCATCCATTTCATATGTTCTGCTCTGGGACCCTACCTGGTGATTAAAGTATTTAAGATAAAACCACTGATTGAGGTTGATGCAGAAGATCGCTGGAGGCGGATATTTCCAATGTCATTTGTTTTCTGTATAAATATTGTGTTGGGAAATGTGAGCCTTCGATATATCCCAGTTTCGTTTATGCAAACAATCAAGTCATTTACTCCTGCTACGACAGGTTAGGTTTGAATCTTTTTCATTTGATTATCTGTCTTCTCTTGTTTAATACAACAACAACAACAGCTAAGCCTTTTCCCATACTAGATGGGGTTGGCTACATGGATTCTTGTTTAATAAACCATATAAATTAAATATGCTTTCCTGATGGGACCATGTGAATGAAGTGTTTTTACAGTGGTTGGTATGGGGGAAATCATTTGACTGGAAGATATGGAGTTCCTTGGTACCTATTGTAGGAGGGATTCTCCTTACATCTATCACAGAATTAAACTTCAACATTTTTGGATTTTGTGCTGCGCTGTTTGGCTGCCTTGCAGCATCCACTAAGACCATCCTTGTCGAATCTTTACTTCATGGTTACAAGTTTGATAGGTAATTGCCTCTAACCTTCTATCTAGGTTGATTATGCAACTGCCTTTGGCTTGGAAAGTTAGCAAATTTTTTATGAAAATATGTTTTGCTTAGCTGATGTAAAATCAAGTTAGCTTTCACTAAAATAGCACTAGCACATTAGAGCACGGACTGTCCACAGCCATGATTAGGTCTAGTATTGGGGATTGGAAGCGGCTCTTGACCTAGTTTAGACTTGTCAATACACTCATGGAAGCAGACTAAGAACTGATGCAGGAAATATAAATCTTGGATTTATATTTATATCTGATTCTTGGTTGGTGGAGAAAATGTTGAATAAACGAAGTTGTCAAAATGCAAAAAGAAAGTAGCTATGGATTACTTGAAGTGGCTTTCTATCAAAGGACAACGGCCAAGGGTCCACCAAGCATGGGGAAGTGTGTGCACAACTTTTTCAAAAGAATCACTCTTAAACCATCAAACGTAAAGTGTAACTTTTCACTGTTATTACTCGGAGCTTCCATAAGAGGATACGTCAAAGGGATTCATAAGGGCATTGCGGCAAGAGATGCAAATGCTCTATAACTGGAAACGGGTGAAATGCAAGCCGTTGGTGACCTAGTAGAAAAAATTAAAAGATGCAAAAGACAAAAGAAATCACCTGTCCACCTAACGGCTAACATAAGCTAACAAACTTACACGAGCTTACCTATTTCTTGCAGCTACATTCTAACGGTCGCAACCATGAAGCAGTTTCCCTTATTGGATCTTAGAGATATCTACAAGCTTCTGAGGCAAGTTCTTAGGCAGTTTTCTCCATTTGGTCAACAGCTGAGGGATGGATATGGGCTGGAATCTAGGCCCTCATCTAAAATAACACAAGGCCTGAGTTCATGCTCACATATTGATCAATATTGGTCTGCCCGTTAAAATATAGATTTTTATGTATCCAATCAATCCATTATGATCGCATTGAGGTTCTAAACTTCTAAACATATCAAGTCTTTTTTAGAGATCACATACATTCAAAGGCTGTGCCCATGAGATGGGCTTTCTTCATATCTGGCAAGACTAGGATTTCTAGAGTTCTATCATGTAAAAGGATCCATCCATTGGATTTTAAATCTCTCTCTCTCTCTCTCTCTCTCTCTCTCTCTCTCTCTCTCTCTCTCTCTCTCTCTCTCTCTGTCTCTCAAACACTGAACATGTTGTGAAGCGTGTCATGGTTGTATGCACCATATTTATGTCGACTGATCCTGAAGGATTCCAATGTACAGGATTATTAATGCCACACCTACGTAATGGAACTCATTCATTCCGCACTATTTTTGCAGCATAAACACAGTCTTCTACATGGCACCCTTTGCCACCTTGATTTTGGCTGTGCCGGCATTGCTATTAGAAGGCTCGGGTGTTCTATACTGGTTAAGAACACATGAACCCCTTGGATCATCGCTCGTGATACTGTTTAGCTTATGCGTATTTGCTTTTTAACTGAACTTTTCTATCTTCTTCGTAATCCATTCCACAACAGCGGTAACTTTCAATGTTGCTGGGAACTTAAAGGTGAGCGTTTTCTGTCTACGGGGAAGTAGAATTTTCAGAACCCTTCGCTTTTGCCGTAGTTAAAAGTTCATCATCTTAATAATTTCGGTGTAGGTGGCAGTGGCAATCTTGGTTTCGTGGCTTATTTTTCGGAACCCAATTTCAGCAATGAACATGATGGGCTGTGCAATAACGCTCATCGGTTGTACCTTCTATGGTTATGTGAGACATAGGTTGTCTAAAGGAGCAGGTGAGGCCACAGGCAAAGCCGCAGACGGAGCAAAGGAAATAGAGACACTCCCACTTGTAATGCCTGACAAAACAGAGAAGCCATAATTTAGGATTCTTGCTGTTTTCTGTATGTTCGCCTGTCTAGGAGTGTTTTTGGAGTTATTTACTTGTGTAGAATCCTCATTAGCTTATACAGTTCATTATGCAGCATATGATGTAGTTTAATGAAAAGCATGGCAAGAAAATGAATATATTCCATTGATATTTGGCGCGAGCATGTAGAAAAATGTGAGAACCATCCAAAGTTCATAGCCCACATATTCGTCCTTCGGTAATAACATTCAATATTATGTATTGGATCGAGCTTAAATCATGGGTCATCAGAAAAATGGTATCGAACAGTCTAATGGTAAAAAGAAAACTGAAGAGGAGAGAGATTTTCGGATATCAGGAATGTCGGGATAATTTTCAAATTTTAACAAAGACAAGCAAAAACACAGAAAAAATGATGTATAGATAGTAAAAAATCAATTGTGTATTTATAACTCGGATACACTGCCTATTGACGGGTGGGAACCAGCAGAGTAAAACTTCAAGGCCAAGGCCCTCACCTGTATAGCAGTTGGAGAGCCTTTCCAAGAGGGTGTAAATGAGCCGAACGAACCAAACAAAGGCTGGACTTGTCTTCAACTCGAGATCTCGTTCGTGTCCAGCCAGTTAACTCGTTTGAGTCAAGACTAACATGAACTCAACATCAATTAATGGACAACGAAATCAGGTCATCTTTTGGTTTGAACTATTTTCCCACATGAACACAAAATGACACGATAAAACATGATGCAAAACTCGAAATTGATGCCAATACAACACCCAACAGAAAAACTCCAAAATGATACAATTTCAAAAGCCACCCAAAAATAGGGTACGGTTTGGATGGCATACTTTGTTTCCTATACATAAAAAACATAACACAACACGGTCACACAACCTGAAACACGAGATTGTAACCCCAACAAACTTGGATCAATCGGCGTTTGGTAATTGATATGGTCTACATTTTAGACTCACTTCATCATGCAGTCCCAACCCCAATAAGAGCTGGCATATATTAGAGTGGTGAGTCTGACCTGATTTAACTTTTACCCTCAATGTTACCAGATATGAACATAGATCGGTTTAGCTAAGTTGACCTGTAACCCGCAAAAGATTTTGTCCTGCTCGACCCGATTCTGCTTCTGGAGACACAAAGCTGAGAGCCGACCGGGCCCTGATCCGACCGTTGGGAGCTCCCCTATAAAAGGATGAATTTTAAATTTTAAAATTTGAAATCTTAATCACGGTAATCGCCTACATTAAGCATGCGATCAATGCTAAACTCTTTCTTTTAATTTAAGTCGGTTAAGGATGCTTTAGTGATACGTGATCTTCCCGAAAACCATGTTAAAGTCTTAAATCCATGATTAAGCCTTAAAACCCTAATAGGGTCTGGTGATAATTTTAGAGTCGGCGCCATTATAAACGCCACAAGGCCCTTCCTCTCTCCTCCACCCCCCTCTCTCTCGACGGTGAGTTCTTTTCTTTACTTCTTTGTTTCTTGATCCCTTTGTCCTTGTTCATTCGATTTCGATCTCTTTTTGGTTTAAAAACGAGTTCTCGTACTATCAGGGAATTAGGACTTCAGAAGTTTTGGAGGTGGATGGAGAATATGAAGGAGATCAACGGGTTGCTCAAGGGTAACAAGGAAAACCCTTCACAGGAGACGCAGAACGTTGTCACCGATGCCGCCGCTGGATCAAATTCGCCGACACGGCAGCAGCCTTCCAGGAGACCGTTCACTAGCCTTAGCCAAGTGGATTCCGATCTCGCCCTTGCTCGGACTCTGCAAGAACAGGTTCCGTTGCAAGAAAACCATAGCTTTATTCGTTCTTTTTTGGTTTCTTTCTGGTTTATGCGATCATAGGATCAATTTTCTTCTTTATTTTGGAATCACGTGAAAATGCTTAAATTTGATGCTAAAGTCATGTTACAATCTTTGGAAAACTTGGTCTTCGTTTTTTTTGACTGTGACTAGGAAAGAGCATATTTGATGTTGAGGATGGCTGGAGAACGTGGTGAAAATCTCAGTTCGTTGACCGGTGGCTTTGTTTATGAGGATGGAGTGGATCTGCACGAGAACGAAGATGTTGAAAGCCTCGAAGAAGAAGAAGAAGGGGACGAAGGCGATGCCAATGACGAGGAAGTTCAAGACGACGACGATCAAGATTTGTTTGACGTTGATCCATCCGCATTTGAAAACGATGAGGCATATGCAAGGGCGCTTCAGGAAGCTGAGGAGGGAGCATTGGCCGCCCAAATGATGGCTTTTGGGGGTATCGGCCGATGTCAGTAACCACCTATTCAAATCCTTTCATTTTCTTTTTTTATAAAGATATAAGTTCCGAAGATAAAATAGTTGTTATGGTTTGAATTAAGTAAGACAAGACAGGATTCAATAAGTCTGAATGTTTATTTGCTTTGCAGGGGAATCTGACGAAGACGATGATGAAACCGGAAACAACTCTCAGGTATTTTCTATGCAAATTAGAATTTCTCATCAAATATAAATCAAGAATGGTGTAACGCATCGCGTGATTCAGCAAACACATCTCTCTTGTTAGGTTTCTTGTGACCTAAAAATAGAATCGTATTCATTTCTTTCTGATGGGCTTCTAGTATCCTTCTTCCATTTGCTTGTGGTAGCTTGTCCTTACCCTCAGGTCAAGAATAAGGAATGATACATTGTGTTGCTTATCAATGACCTATTTATGGAGAACCAAGAGATGGAATCTGGTAGAAAATTCTAAATTCCGAAAGTAAACTTCACGTGGGCAATACAAAACCTATTTATGGATAATCTACTAGACTCTGGAACAAATTTCTGCACTCTGTGATAAACTTCTTTTGCATATCTGTTCTTTTTTCTCTATATTAAGAAATTTATCAAATAGGAGATGATCATATTTCTCATTACTGGGTTCCGTGGTGGAAGATTGAGCCTAGAGCTAAGTGAATTGAAAGAAAGCGGCAGTAAAGAGGAAATTATGAGAATTTCAACTTGTGCGGTACACCAATTCAAGCAATGGACTCATTTTAGGATCAAACGACGTTTAAGTACAAGACCAATGTCACGAGATCTTGAAGTCTGGTAAATTCATCACGAGTCCATGACCTTCTACAAATCTTCAAAGAGTGGAGAACCTAGAAAATTTTCTGGGATTGAAGTTCTATCATGTGAAATTCAAATGACACAGACCACATACTTTCTCGAAAATTGAGGGCACCAGTTTAACTTTTACCTGGTTTTCCACATATGAGGTGAGACATCCGCCTCACATCTCCCATGTATAAGTCGGCCATTGCATTGTTTTTCGAAAGGCAGATCGGCAAGCATCTTAATGCCCAGCATTTCATCCATGAACCTTCACGGCATTCCTAAGTCTTCGGATACCGCCTAACCATCATGGCCTTCTTCGTATTCTTTTATGCAGGATGCGCAACAAGAGATTGACCCAGATGAACTGTCTTATGAGGTATGCAGTTTATTCACTGTTTCATTCTTTTGCAGTTCATCTTTTACTATCACTTGTTCTGTTCGTGCTAACTTTGTTTTAACTTTGTTTGATTCTTATGAGTTATGTTCGTGCTAACTTTGTTTTAACTTTGTTTCATTCTTATGAGTTATGTTCGTGCTAACTTTGTTTTAACTTTGTTTCATTCTTATGAGTTATGTTCGTGCTAAATTTTGTTTTATGTTCAAAGGAATTGCTTGCCTTGGGTGAGGTAGTCGGAAACGAGAGCAAGGGACTGACTGCAGATATGATTGCTTCATTGCCTTCCTCTAATTATAATCCAACCGATTCACATAATGGCACATCTGAACAGTGAGTACAGCTCGCATTTTGTCAATTTCCACAGGTAATACTATCATCTTAGTGATCAAAATGTCAAATTGCAGATGCGTGATATGTCGTTTCGATTATGAGGAAGGTGATCACATTGTTGTTCTTCCATGCAAGCATACATACCATTCTGAGTGTATTACTAATTGGCTTCAAATAAACAAGGTATGCACTTTAATAATACTATTTTCCTAGATAACAGAAGATCCTCTTTTTATTTATTTGACTGCCCAGGCACCAAATGGGTTTGCGTTTCTGTACAGGTTTGTCCAGTTTGTAATAGTGAGATTTCAACTTCAACAACTCAGAGGGGAAACTGATATGAGATATGCCCCTGGTTGGACGCGGAGCTAGCTGTGTTATTGTTTACTTCTGCCGTGGATCTTTAGGCAGAACAATTCTTTTCTTTGATTATAAATATTTGTGCTGCAGTTGGACGAACGGTTAACTTGTTAAATGATTAAAATCTCTCTCTCTCTCATGTTCGCATGCACAATGTGCGCACACATGTAGATGATAATGGGATGATCTGAGAAATCCAACTGTATATGTGAGCGTCACATACAAATGCAGTTGGGGATGGCTAAGATTGTCAGATTGTCGCATGAGAAAAGAACAAAATATTCACTTCTTTCAATCAAATTTGGGTTCAGGTTTTATTCAAATGAAAAAACCGTTGTGTGATCCAACATGAGTTTGCTGATGGCTAATCTGGTTCAGATATAGGAAGAAACAGTTCTAGTGTTTAAGCGTGTGTAGCCTCCATGTCAAGTTAACATTATATGCGCGAGAGTCTACTCTCGAAGATAAAGTACATGCTGTTAGCTCACCTTGAGAACGGGCATCTGATTTTTCTTATCTGCATGGGAATGTTTTGTCTGGGCAAGTCAGACCACACAACCATCGTCTCAGCAGTCAGGGAAGCTCCGAAATGCTGTATATAATATTGTATGCACAAGAATCTAACCAAAGCACATGTTGCGAGATCACCTGGAGAACGGGCATTTTGATATTTTTTTATTTACATGGGAATGTTCGGTCCAGGCAAGTCGTACTACATAAACATCACATTGGCACTCAGGTAAGCTCCCAAATGCTGTATATGAAGATCAGTCTGATCTTTGGTTTCGCCAGAAACATATATCATCAATTGGCAATCAACAGTGATCATAATCTGATCAATATTCTTCACTTCTCACTAGCTGAAACCTATAGATTTTGCGATATGAAATTCTCAGTATCTGTTGTGTGAAGGTTAGCGTTAATTATTTAACAACCCTCTGGATTTTGTAATGCCAAATCAAAATCAGGGATATACCCTTTGTTTTTCATGTGCTCCATCAACCCTCAGTGTTTCATATATCCCTGCTGATTCTAGGTGTACTACATCCTCCGCAACAAATCTATGGATGATGCGATCAACTTCCACACAATTAAAACCTGCTGGTTTCTTCAGTCCCCTCTCTTTCATCAACCTCCTCATGAGAGACATTCTTCCACCAACCAGCAGCTGCATATATATATATATATTCGAAAGCAAAACTGAGTTTCCAGGGCTGGGAGATACTAATAAAAGCCGTCCTACTCGGTTGGCCAATTCTGCATGTTTGTGTATCCTGCAGGCACTCAGGAGAGAGCCCCATATGACCGCATCTGGTTCAAAAGGCATACTTTGCACTAGTGCAATCATCCTTCTATATGCCCAGCTCGACCAAAGAGATCAATCATTCCTGCATAATGCTCAAATCTGGGTAATATATCATACTCTTTAAACATGCTTGTAAAATGAGCAAGGCCCTCCTCAACAAGCTCACAGTGGTTACAAGCACACAAAACCCCAACGAATGTAATATCATTAGGAAGCGATCCAGCTCTCTGCATCTGCGCAAAAACTATAACCGCATCTCTGCCATTTCCATGCATCGCGAATCCACATATCATAGCATTCCAGGTGACTACATCTTTCAGGGCCAACTTCACAAAAACATGGCATGCACTATCTACGTATCCACATTTTGAGTACATGTCCACAAGAGAAGTGCCTAAGATTACATTCAAGTTCAGTCTGCTACTAATTATATAACAACGAAACCATTTTCGAAAATCTAATGCACCCAAAACAGCACAAGAAGTTAACAAACCCACCATTGTGATCTCATTTGGCTTTGCTCCTGCCTCTCGCATCCGATCAAATAATTGAATTGCATCGTTTGGCATCATCATGCATTGAACATAACCATTGATCATTGCATTCCATGATACCAAGTTTCTTTCAGGCATCGACTCAAACGTTTTCTGGGCCTTATCAATCATGCCACATTCAGCATAGAGACTCAAAAGAGCACTACTCGATATCACATCCAAAGGAACTTTGTTAACTTCCATGAATATACAAATCCACCTACACAATTGGAAATCGCAAAAACTCGAGCATGCTGAGATTAGGCTCACCATAGTCGTTGCATTTGGATTAACACCGTCATCCGAGATCAACATTTGAACAAATAAACCAACCATCTCAGCAAGCCTACCGACTTGGCCATATCCACCAATCAATGCAGTCCAAGAAATCACATTTCTCCTAATTGGAATTTCATTAAACAATTCACGTGCAATCTCAATTTCGCCAATAGTAACATATCCCCAAATAATAGTGTTCCAGGACACAAGGTCTCTTTCAGGCATTTCATCAAACACCTGATAACCACAACCAATTGAACCGATCAAACAGTTCCCATTGTACAAATCAGAATCAAACCAAGCTTCACAACGTGAGCGTGGATCTGCCGCCCTTCTCCAAGAGCCAGCAAATGAGAACACACTTTCAAAACCATAGGAAAGGTGAAATCGCTCGGTCTGACCGCATGCTCCAGCATCTCGCAAACTGCATCTTCGTGATGCCCATTGAGGGCGTAATTCCTGATCATGGTATTCCATGAGAAGTCATTTATCTCGGGCAGACGGTCGAAAATGTTACGAGGATAGTCCACCCACTGAAAATCCGCAAGCTTGTGCAGAAAGTTATTGTGGGGAGACAGGCCGCGCACGACGAATTGAGCATGAACTTGGAAGATCTGTATTATGCTAGTGCAATTTCGCAACAGGGAAACGAGTGAAGTTGGTGGTATGTGCGTGGCTTTGCAGTTTTACCGTTGCACGAGAATGATCTCATAGTGCGGGCCCGCGTGCGTGTGCATGCATGACTTGAGGGTGTGTGTGCAAATGTTTTTGTGCTCGCATGAGTGTGTACGAGTTTACGTGCTTACGTACCTACCTCGAATGCGAAATAGCTTTCCTTCCATTTTCTGATGACCTTCAGCTTTATCTTTCTTTTATCTGAAAGAACGATAATCTGAATGGTGCTTTCTCAAAGGTAAAATCGACTCCCTGTTCGAGTGTTACGGAACATCGTCCTGCGTTGAATTGGTGATGCTCATAAGGTAAAATCGAATTTCTATCGGCTGGAGCTTTATTCTAGAATATGCCCATTCAATTTTGTTACCATTAGAGGCAATCGATTATAAGGATGTCTGGCTTACACCCAAGTCTTTTTCACACATTCAACTTGGCATGTGTTTGAATGCAGCTTGTGGCTCCTTGCCAACTTCCAACTGTCGTCTGAAAAAATAGAGGATGATGACAAAGTACTTCCACTGATTTAAACCTCAATCTGTATATTAGCCAAGAAAGCCATGACTCCATGTTAATCCCCTACCCTTAAATCGTTGATGTTAGTACAAGAGTAATGGTCTCTCTCTCTCTCTCCTCTCTCTCTCTCTCTCTCTCTCCGTGGAGACCTCAGACCTTGACTTTTAGTGCTCGCGCCGGTTTGAAGGTGAACATCGTGAAAACGTCAGTACATCAAATATGGAATCTATCACCGCAGTGAAACCGTGATTCTATAGGCTCAATTCGAGTTAAAACTTTGAAGCCAAACGATAAGTGAGTCGTAAGAACTAAATTTTGGCTTCGTACGAAAACTCGAGCACTTGATTCTCTCCTGTATTGCTATTCGCCTCATGCAAAGAGATAAACATCGGTATCACTCTTGAATAAATCAGAGTTCTTCAAAACGATGATTACAATACGTGAGTCTAAGCCTTTTAATACTAAAAAACCAATCAAACATACCTCGAAGAAATGCGAAAGTCGGCATCTGATTCATTTATCATAGCAGGAAGGATATGGAGAAGTATAAGATTGGTTGTCTCGAATTTTTGATACAACATGACACTGTTTGAAGGAGAATCTTATCTTTTATCTTTTTTGTGGTTGAAGTTTCAAGTTTCGTTGGCAACCAAACGTGGAATCCATCGTTATCGTGGTACTACGGTTTTATGGATCCAATTTAAGCAAAAGACGCCAACAACAGTGAATTGAGACATAAAAATTAGACTCACGAGCTTCACACAAAAACTCGAGTGGTTTTTACTCACTTTGCTCACCCATCTCGTATCAAAACCCAAACATCACTTTTACTCACGAAACAAATAAAAAATCATGATTTCTCGAAACTATGATTACAAAACTTCATCCTACTCACAATGGTCGAAGCATATAATTCTAGTATCAAAAGCATGACCTCACGAAATCAAACACTCTTATGAGCCAAGGTTTGATTCTAACTCCGCTGATTTCAGGTTTGTTGGGTTTAGATTTTGGTTTGGTTTCTCTTTTATTTGAAAGCCTTATTATTACAAAGACAACAGTAAAGACAATAGTGATATTTTAGAATAGGAAAATAATTATTTGAAACCGTCAGTTTAGGTACGTTCTTTTATAGGCGTGATCAGAACTAAACTATGAGTGTCCCTAGTTCTAGCCAGGCTTTGGTTCTGGTTCTCCTAGTTCTGGTTCCAACTACAGTTCAGATCCTTTTCAAACTGTTGGACCGAGTCCAGAAACGCCACCTCTAGCTTTAGATTCGACTATTTATACCCAACCCGCAAGTATCCACTCCACTCCACTCAAACCCAGCTTTTTCTTTTGGATTCAATAGTTGAGGCGGGTTGAGACCGTGATAATGTTATGTAGGGGCAAGATTTATTTGTCATATGGGTGGATTACAGTTAGGGTCAAATTTAGGTAAACCCTTGCTAGATATAATAAATAACATTTTAAAATAAGTTTCTCTTTTTAACTTTAACTTTAACTTAAAATTATTTTTATGAATTTCATGATTCATTTACTTGTTACTGGTGTATTAGTTTGTATTAATACACTAAACTATTGTATTTTTTTAATATTCCACATGAGAGTGGGGTATAGGGTTGGCTTCTAAGAGTCATACGCAGTGAGGTTGGTGTGGGTTTTGAACTCTGAAACTCATAGAGTGGATTCTACAACCTTTTCTAAATGTTGGGCAAGCTTAGAGGGATGTGCTAAGCAGATGAAGAAATGAGCCGATGCACCGTGCTGCCGAGTTTAGGGTAAGGGATCAAGTCCTAGTGAAACTCTATTAGGTACGGTCACCATTTCTTTATTACAAGGACAAGAAGAAGAAGCCTCGGGTTGTGTCTCCCAACTCGCTTACACCCGTTGCTTACTTAGCCTATGATAGATTTCTCAGAGCGTATATACTCTTAGAGTAACACCATCCGATCACTATCGTCCCAAATCAATCACCACTGATTGAATGATAGCATACACTACTAGGAGGACCCTATTATTTCTTTTTATATATATATATATAAGTTACAAGAAAAAATGCCAGAGCCTACCACACAGATACCCATGGGCCTCAAACTCTCGACCACCAACATTGCGTCAAAGCACCATGAGAGTTGAGCTAATGCTCTGGCTGCTTACATTTGATGAACATGATTGGTACATATAAATTAAATGGAACAGGACTTCTATAATTTACAATAAAGATTGCATTGAGAAAATTTGAGATACATGAATATTAGCTATTAAATTACATTCACAAGATTTGATCAAGTTAAATAAGCAAGTTTGTGTTCTGCTCGCTCTTAGACTCCACCTTACCACTAAAGAGGTACACCGCGGTGCGGCGGAATGAAGGAAATGACTACGGACAGACTTAGCTTAGGTAATAACAAAGCCAAGATGTATTCACTTAGATAATAATGCTGCCAAACAAGTGAACGAAGCAAAGAAGAGCTTTTGGACTCTTCTTATTAAGTCAAAGTAGTTTTGTGTTTTCAGTTCATTTGCTCGTGTCAGCAAGTCCAAGCATCACATGAGACAGCTGCGAGTCCGAATCTCCCTTTCTCTCTCTAACACACATACCAGCAGAGTCAACCGAACAGAAAACCTGTTTCTTGGTCGCTGCACGAACTAAAACACTTTGGTTTGTGATATTGTTGGGTTTTCGTGTCGAACTTATATTCTCATCAATTTCGTGTTCTAGCCGAGATGCTGTCTTCTTATTTAATATTGGTGCCAAGAGTATGTAGATCTACGCAAACATGAAGCAAATGTTTCTTAGTGCAGTTTATTCAGAAGCAGTTCAGTGTGTCGTGTCGTGTCGTGTCGTGTCCGATACGAAACTTCCCTATTGATTTTAGGTCAAGAAGATGCAAACCCACCCACTCATGGTCTGAGACTCGAATAGCCTCATTTCTCAACAAAATAAAACCCTAAAACGGGACGATCCAATCTGTGAGAAGTAAACACGTGGCAGCAGCCAGCATAACAAGTTTCTTCTTCCCAACTCTCCCCAAATCCAGGATCTCTCCCTCTTTCTCTCTCTCTCTCTCTCTCTATATATATATATATATATATATATATATATATATATATATATATATATATATATATATATAGATAGATAGATAGACAGATCGACCATGGTGCTGTCTTTGTTGGGCGAAGAAGAAATTGATGTGCACTTGGATCTCTCCTGTACCATCATAACCATCTTACCTGCTTCGAACACGCGACCACTCCTTCAATGGGAGGCCAAGAGGAGACGCAACTCCACCACCACTACCCATCACTATCAAGGCAAAGAAGAAGATGATACAAGGGAAGAAGGAAATGGTGGCGTTCCGTCTTCTTCAATCGAGCATATGGAAGCCAACAGAAACTGCAAAACAAAAGAATCCGAAAGAAGAAGGTCGTGTTACTCAATTCATCTCTAACTACTTTGCTCATAATCTCCTCTTCTTTTCCTTCTTTCTTTTTTGCTTTTTCTCTTCGTTTCTCAGTTCTCTTGCTTCATTTCCTTTCTGTATTTCGTTTTGATTTTCTGACCTTCTTACGATGGACTCTCTCTCTCTCTCTCTCTCTCTCTCTCCGTTGTCGATTTAGCTTTTGGATATCGTTTCTATAAATTGCTTCACTATAAGGAGAAGGACATCCATCGCTGCTTTAGCCAGACCTGCTGCGCAGGGGTGGGAAATCGGGTTAACCGGTCTTCGCTTTCTTTCGGGTCATAACAGGTCCACCCTTGTTTCTTCGGGTCCTTTTTTTTAACACACTAAACCCGAATGTGTTGGAGCTGGGGTCCCACTCTGACCCAAATATCCGGTACGTGTCGGGCTCGAGTTAGCCAGAATGGGGCTGAAATTGCAGCCCTATGTTAGGGGTCGCAACTCGGGTTAACAGGTCGGTCAATTCTCGATCGTGTCAAATCAGGTCAACCCTGACTCATTTTGTTTTTCCGGAGTGAGATTGCAACAATCTAACCCAACCCGATCAGCTTCAGTCAACCGGACCTAACCCGTTTGTACCTAAAACAATGCTTTTATCGATAAACTAACGTCACAAACCACTCAAAACAAGAAAATTGAAAAAAGAACACTACAAGCTTCAAAAAGACGTCAAGTTAAAACAAAAAGTTTTAGATAAGAAAAAAATTGAAATGTATTTAGTAAGTGAGATAGGCAATAAATGATGTTATATATATATATATAATATCTCTTGGTGCACTTGTATAAATCTTTTCATAGTTAGATCTTTAAAATTAATAATAAAGATTTGAATTAAAATACTGTTTTAGTTTTTTACTTTGCATTTAATGCATCATGTGAATCAAATGAAAAATAATTCGTTGATATCAAGGATTGAACAATGATGATGTGTTTACAAGATTATGTAATAAAAGATATTCTTAAGACGTCTTTTATATATATATATATATAATATATGCATATATGTATGTATAAAAAAAGAACCAAAATATATAAAATTAGGTCCTTTCAGCATGACTTTTTTGTCAGGTTGCTTTGGGTCGACTAGAACTTCACCCATGTATGCTGAATCTAGACCAGGACCTGGACTTCTCGGGTCGGGTCCAAAAATGGCCACTCCTTATTTTTTCTCTGTAAAAGAAGTTAAAACCTCTCGTTTTTTAGCATTTTGCTGAATTGAGCCAAGCATGTTATATATATTGTTTACTTGGGGACCAAGAGAATTTCCATTATTGTACGTTCTTTATGTTATTCATTTTTGTCTTTTTTTTATTGTTATTGTTTTGGAAATATTAAAGGTGTGGAATATGGTGTCGCGGACCTACAAACAACTGAAGGAACTGGTGGCTGAGTTGGTGACGGAACAACAGGAGCTTAAATCGGTATGTTACACGTCCGTGTCAACATTTTTATAACTGTTTTGGCACAAAGAGCACTAGTTCACCTGGCTATGGGTGTTGGCTCACAAGTTAAAAGGTCATCAGTTCGACACCTTCTCTAACCTATGATGTGAGGATTAAGATCGAGTAGATGGGTAAGCCTTCGCCTCCTAGGGATGCGAGTAGTATGGCCTCGGGTTTGCCCTCATAACCTTGAACTATAACTGTAACTGAACCAGTCCAGTTTCAGTTATAGTTCTAGAACTGTCGGTTCTGAGACAGTTTCATTTTAAGTCAGGAACTGCTTGGAACTAATAATTTTATTAATAAATTTTTAAAAGATACTAGAAAAGGCAGTTTGGAATTGCCAGTTTTGATTCTGGTTTTTTGAAAGGTGAAACTGAAACCGAACTGTTGTGGTTCCTGATTCTGGTTTAGCTGGTTCTTGATTCAGTTCGGTTTCGGTTATAAGCCGGTTAAGAACCGATCATGTCTACTTGAATATGTTTATGAAGGTTTTATGAGAGAAAAGATCCAATTGATGGCATTTGAGGATCACATTAAACAATTGCATAGAGTTCAGTACTGAATGTCTAGATCCGAACTAAAACAACTGCAAACTGTGGTTTTTTCTTTTTTAATTACATGTAATTGCTTGTTTTTAGGGTATCTTGGAGGCCAGGAAGCTTTATGAGCAGTTGACAGCTCAAAATCTTGCCGTGCAGGCTAAAGTATGAATCCAAAATTTTCTTTCTTGTTGTTTTCTCTTTTGATATTCTTTTCAAATAAATGGGAGGCCATTGATTCTTGTTTCTTATTTTTAAATTTATTTAAAATCTCTAAATTTCCTCTTGTCTGTAGGAGTGTTTGCATTGGAATGAGAGGCTCCACCAACAAGAAGGAAGTGAACGACTCTACCAACCTCATGACAACAAGGAGCCAACTTCTACATTGAGCCAAGAGTCTGTGGTCGACCAACTGCGTGATGGACAGCTTGGGATCGACTCGCATGCTCTCGAGAACTCTTTGTCGCTTATCTCACACGGACTGACTTCTCTGGGAGTGAAGAATTTGATATCAATCCTTGCAACCATTTTCTGCCACTCTTTCAGAAATCCTGAGATGAATAGTAGCATGGAAAACCATAAGGGGATGTGCATTTCTTCCATGGATATTATGAGCAGAGCTGCCATTGCTGCTCAGGCAAGGCAAAGGAGGATACAGATGAACAGATTGAAGGGTATTAAAGCAAGACCTTGCTCACTTGGTCATTCTCTTTATTTAATGTGTGTGTGTGAGAGATGGTTATAGTGTATGGAAGGAGTATATAATCTTATGAAGACAAGAGTAATGGGATTATTGCACATCTCAAATGACTTGTCTCCCTTTTTGTGAGTTACACCTATACAACAACTAAGTCTTTTCCTATACTATATGGAGTCATCTACATGGATTCTTTGTTTCCACATGGCCCTATCATGTGCCATGCTAGCAGTTAACTCAATATAAATAGATCATTCTTTACTATTTCTTTGCAACACTTTTGTGGTCGTTCTCTTCTTTTTTTTAATATTTTAACAATCTAGTTTTTTATATCTTCTTACGGGAACATCCTTGGGTAGTCTTTCTATATCTCCAAACCATCTTAAATGTTTTTTTCTCATTTTATCTTCTATTGATGCTACTCTTAATTTGTTTATAATAATTTCATTAGGTAACAATCTTTCTTTGTGTGACTGCTCATCCATCTCAACATCTTCATTTCTGCTATAGATATCTTTTGCTCATGTTGATGAATAACTACTGAATACTAAGAACCATAAAACATAACAGGTCTAATTGCTGCCCTATAATATTTACCTTTCAACTTGAATGATATCCTTTTATCACATAGAATGCCTTGAGCCCTTCTCCATTTTAACCAACTGACATTAATTCTATGTGTAATATCTTCATTAATTTTCCATTACTCTAAAAAATTGAGACTATATATTTAAAATTTTCCTTGTAAGAGATTCAACATGTGCCGATCTTAATTTTTATGTCCTCCGAAGTACCCAAATTATCAAACTTATATTCCATATATTTCGTCTTTGTTTTACTAAGTTCAAAGCCTTTACTTTCTAACGTTTCCCTCCATAGTTCCAAATTCCTATTAACTTTTTCCTTAGACTCATCCACTAACACAATGTCATCTACAAATAACGTACACCAAGGTATTTCATCTTCTAATGACCAATATAAATAAATATAGACTTAAAGTTGATCCCTGATGTAACCAATATTAACTTCAAAGGAGTTTGTCATTGCTTCATGAGTCCTCACACATGTTTTTGTACTATCGTACGTGTCTCTTATAAGATTTATGTATATCAATGGGATACCTCTTTTTTTCAATACTCTTCAAAGAACATCTCTTCGCACCCTATTATAAGCTTTTTCTAGTTCAATAAATATCATGTGAAGTTTTTTTTACTCTAGAATATTCTATAAGATGTATTAATAGGTGAATCGTTTCAATAGTAGATCTACCAGGCATAAATCTAAATTGGTTCTCTGTTGTACTCGATACTTGTCTTAACTTACGTTCGATAATTCTTTCTCATAATTTCATAGTATGACTTATTAACTTGTTACTTTGATAATTCACACAATTCTGAATATCTGTCTTGTTTTTATATATGAGTATAAGTGTACTTGCTCTCTATTTCTCGGGCATCTTTTGGTTTCTTCATATTTTATTAAATAGTCTTGTAAGCCAAGTGAGCCCCATCTCTCCTACGATTTTTCATACTTTCATACTTTATTATTTTGAATATGGTGACAAAAATTACGGTTTATATATTTTTCTCATTTAGCTAACTCTCCTAAGCTAATACTAACATTTATAATTTTATTAAAAAACTTATAAAAATATTTTTTCATCTATTTTTTATATCATCATTTGCCACTAGAATCTTCTCATCCTCATCTTTGATGCATCTAACAAAAGTAAGATCCATAGTTTTCTTATCTATAGTATTAACTATCCTAAAAGTATTTCTTTTACCTTCTTTTGAGTTAAACTTTTTATATAAATCTTCTCAAATTTTGGCTTTTCCTTAACTAATGACATTTTTCATTTTTTTCTTTGCTTTCTTATAGGCCTCCAAGTTTCACTAGTCTTCTTGGCATAATGTAATTTGTAACACGTTTTCTTTGCCTTGATTTTATCTTTACCACTTCACTCTATCATCAAGCTTTCTTTTGTGTTGGTATGCTTCCATTAGATTCGCCTAACACATCTTTTACAAGTTTTTTAATATGTATAGTCATATTACTCCACATATGAGAAGGTGTACCTGTGAATAATTGTCGATCATCAAAGGTTGATGTTGCATCAATCAATATTACCGAGTCGCCGAGAGTCAAATGACATTCACTGACGAATGTCTATCTTCAAGAATGATTGACAAGAGCGGAAGTATCCACAAAACGAATCAAGAAGCAGTGCAAGACTGCATAATTTATTCATGGAATGAGGTCTTATTTATAGACACTTTACAAGAGGCAAGTAAGTAGCAAGAAGCAAGATCATCAAATGGGCTGAACTAGTGCTGGCCGGCCAGCACTAGCCGTTGGGTAGCTCCAACGGCTACTAGCCGTTGGGGCTTCCCAACGGTATTACATTAACACTCCCCCTCAAACTTACGGGGTATACACTGAAAGTTTGTCTAATAAAAACTGAAATCGAGAAGCTGAAAGAGATTTGGTGAAAAAGTCTGCGAGCTGCATCTCAGATGTGACATAACAAAGTGAGATATTCTTATTTAGACACTCTTCTCGAACAAAGTGACAGTCCATCTCGATGTGCTTCGTCCTCTCATGAAAAGTGTTATTGGAGGCAATGTACATGGCACTTTTGTTGTCACAATACATGATGGCGGGGTGTTTGACCTGAACGCCCATGTCTACTAGAAGGGATGTGATCCAAGAAATCTCCATCGCAGCTGTAGCCATGGCTCGATATTCAGCTTCTATGGATGAGAGGGACACCTTCTGTTGCTTTTTACACTTCCAAGAAACAAGAGATTCACCTAAAAACACACAAAAACCAGTGGTAGAGTGTCTATTGTTGACATCTCCACCCCAATCAGCATCCGTATATATAGATAAATCAAAAGATGAAGAGGAAGTTAAGAGGACCCCCTTGTGAGCAGTGTTTCTAATATATCGAATAATTCGCAAAACAGCACTCATATGGACAGAAGTAGGTGCCTGTTGAAATTGACTGGCTGTGTGTACTGCATGAGAAATGTCTGGTCTAGTAATGGTGAGATAAGTGAGTGCACCTATAAGCTGTCGATAAGGGGTGGGATCTTCTAATTTCTCACCATCTGTGGAACGCAGTTTGGTGCCTAGGACTTCGGGTGTGTCAACAACCTTAGTATCTGTAATCCCAGATCTTTCAACAATATCGTTAGCAAATTTGGTTTGAGACATAAAGTATCCACAACTATTTTTGGTTATCTCAATACCTAAAAAGTAATTCAGCAAACCCAAGTCTTTCATATCAAATTCGTGATGCAGATTAAGTTTAACTTCAGCAATTCCCACTTCATCACTTCCTGTGATGATCATGTCATCCACATACAAAAGCAAGATAACAATACCAGATTGTGTTTTGCGTACAAATAATGCAGTATCAGTATAGCAAGTCACAAAATTATGCAAATGCATGAATTTTTCAAATCGATCAAACCAAGCTTTTGGAGCTTGTTTCAGACCGTACAAGGCTTTTCGTAATTTAAGAGCATGACCAAGAGGGAGAGTAATGCCAGGAGGAGGACTCATGAAGACTTCTTCATTCAAGTAACCGTTCAAAAAAGCATTCTTGACATCAAGTTGGTATATATTTCATTTTTTTATTGCACTAATGGTAATGAGAATTCTAATCGTGGTCATTCTAGCTACTGGGGCAAACGTTTCATCATAGTCAATTCCATATTCTTGGGCATAACCTTTAGCAACTAATCTAGCCTTGTATCTCTCAATGTGCCCGTTGCTGTGAGTTTTGATTTTATATACCCATCGACATCCAATGACTTTCTTATCTTTAGGCAGGGGTGCAACTATCCATGTCTGAGCCTTGTCTAGGGCGTTGAGTTCATCTTTCATAGCATCTTCCCATTCTAGAATACCTTTAGCTTGATGATAGAACCTATGTTCCTTTACTTGACGAAGGGTGGCAATCAAATTTCTTCGTTGTGGTTCAAAAGATTCATATGACACAAATCGCTGAGGTGGTCTTGAAGCCCTGGGTTCAAAGCTTGTAATATCAGGTTCAGTGTGGGCGTAATGGGTTGTTCTAGGTCGTCTGGGATAATTTGAGGGAAAGGGTTCAACAATTGACCGAGTATCAACAGTGGTGTGTGAAACATCATTGTTTTCAACATGATCTTCTTGAATGTCTTGATGATCTACTGAGTCACAATCATTATCTTCTTCTAACTCAAAAATATCTTTAGGAATGAAAGGTTCCGAATTTTCCAAGGATTTGGACTCATAATAAATGTCATTCTCAAAGAATTTCACATCCTTGGACACATACAATTTGTCTGCTATAGGATCAAAACACCTATACCCTTTTTTGTCAATGCCATAACTAAGGAAGACACATTCAATAGCTCTAGGTGACAATTTGTCATTCTTGTCTGTATACACAAAACATCTACATCCAAAAACCCTAAGTCTTTCATAATATGGAGGGATGTTATACAATTTTTCGAAAGGTGAAGTATTCTCAAGGTTAGATGAAGGCATTCTATTTATAAGATATATGGCGGTAAGAGTAGCTTCGGCCCATAAGAATTTAGGAACCTTACTAGCAATTAACATAGTTCTACAAGTTTCAATAATATGCCTATGTTTTCGTTCTGCTAGACCATTTTGTTGAGGTGTTTTAGTGCATGATTTTTGGTGAATAATACTATTAGTTTCAATAAAGTTATGAAATTCATTAGACATGTACTCTCCTCCCGAATCGGATCTAAAGATTTTAATGGTTGCTCCAAATTGGTTTTTGATCATGTTACAAAATATTACAAATTTTTCAAATACTTCGAATTTGTGTTTTAAAAGATATATCCATGTAAATCGAGTAAAGTCATCCACAAAAATCACATAGTATTGCAATCCTCCTTTAGAAACAATGGGCGCGGGGCCCCAAACATCCGAATGTATTAAATCAAAAGCTTTCTTTGGTACATAATTTCTTTCTCCAAATGAAAGATGATGCATTTTTCCAAGAAGACAATCTTTACATTCAAAATTTTTCTCTCTAATGCTTTTCATCAAAGGAATGTTACACATCTTTTGAGAGTTCAAGTGTCCAAGTCTTTTATGCCATAGTCTAGCATCTTGGGTTATGTTACAAAAACCCGAATTTGGCATAACAAGATAGTCCATTTTGTATAGTCCACTTTCTCTATGGCCTTGACCAATCACCTTCTTCGATAGGTGATCCTGCACCACACAATGTTGGGATGAGAAAGTGATTATACAGTTGTTATCACATATTTGAGCAACCGAAAGTAGATTTAAATTTAGCTAAGGTATAAAACTTACATTTTGAATTTTAAAGTCTTGTTTTTCAAGGTTTCCTAATTTTTTGATTTGGAGTTTTGTTCCATCGGCCGTAAACACATGTTTTCCAATGGTTTCACAAGAATTAACCAAAGAATCTTCACTATGTGTCATATGAAAAGATGCACCAGAATCTAAAAACCAAGACATACCTTGCGAAGTAGATAGAGCATTCCCGGAGATGCTTGCTTTTTCTTTAAAAATTTCTTCTATGTACGCTTTTATGTTGTTGGGTAAGACACCTGCTTCTTCCACGGTTCCCACGTTTCCACCCCTTTTTCGGAGTAGAGGACAAGTGGTTTTAATGTGTCCACTTTCCTTGCAATAATGGCAAATTGTATCCTTGTTAGGCCATGGTCCCGTGGGCTTCTTGAATGTGCCTTCATTGTTCTTGGTATGTGGAGGCTTGTAAGTCTTCAAATTTGCTCCGGGTCTTGATGCAGCAAGTACGGCTTCTTTTGCAACATGCATGTTTTTCAATCTTGTTTCCTCCATAACAAGATCGGCAAGAAAGGTATCCCCTCTAGGTCTAGGTTTCCTATGTATAAGGCTTGATCTAATGTTTTCAAATTCGTCTCTTAGACCACGCATAAACAAGAAAAAATATTGATTTTCCAAAAATTCTTGAAATTCGTCTAGTTTGTGAAGTTTTCCAAATTTGTCAAAACTCCTTAATTGAGTCCAAAGTTCCGAAAATGCATTGTGATAATCCCTAATGCTTAGGTTCTCTTGTTTGAGCATAATCATTCTTTCCATAAGATCAATTTGAAAGACAAAATCATCTTGAGAATGAAGCTTTTTCAAATATTCCCAAGTTTCAAACGCATTTTCAAAAGCATTAATCCGATTTCTAAGTTTTTCATCCACGTTTTGACAAATGATCCATGTGATTTTTGCATTCATTTTTTCCCACAATTTCAAATCGGTTTTGAATTTCTCATGTGCTTTGATGATTTCATCATCATCTAAGCCATCAATGTCCAAAATTGGTTCTTTTATAGTCCCATCAATGTAATCCCAAAAATCTTTTGATAAAAAATATTTTTTCATTGTTCTAGCCCAACTTTGATAACTTTTTGGGTCTAGAATACATCTAAACGACTCATTTTTGCCTTCCATTTGTGCAAAAAATGAATATTTAAGACTAACCTCAAGTTTGATGCAAATCTTCAATTTTTGCACTTTCGGCACGCTTCCCGATGCACTCGTTTTCTTCGATCCGAGGCTCTGATACCATGTGAATAATTGTCGATCATCAAAGGTTGATGTTGCATCAATCAATATTACCGAGTCGCCGAGAGTCAAATGACATTCACTGACGAATGTCTATCTTCAAGAATGATTGACAAGAGCGGAAGTATCCACAAAACGAATCAAGAAGCAGTGCAAGACTGCATAATTTATTCATGGAATGAGATCTTATTTATAGACACTTTACAAGAGGCAAGTAAGTAGCAAGAAGCAAGATCATCAAATGGGCTGAACTAGTGCTGGCCGGCCAGCACTAGTCGTTGGGATCCAACGGCTAGTTGCTGGCTGGGCCAGCACTAGCCGTTGGGTAGCTCCAACGGCTACTAGCCGTTGGGGCTTCCCAACGGTATTACATTAACAGTACCTACATAATTCTAAGTATCTCTTTTAAGAACTTTTTATTTAAATATATCTTCTTTCTCACATTTGAGGTTCCACCATCTACTTTGAATAGCTCTATTGTTCACTTTTTACCTACAAATCTATTACTAAAAGTCGATGTTGAGTAGTTAAACTTTTTATTGGAATTACCTTGCAATCTTTTTAACACAATCTATTTTTTTTCTATAAACAAAATAATCAATGTGTTTGTAACAAACCACTCTTATATGTAATTAAATGTTCAACTCTTTTTGTGAAAACTTGATTGGCTATAAAGAGATCAAAAGCCATAACAAAATTTAAAATCTTCCTATCTTCCTCATTTATATCCCCAAAACCATAGTTTTCATGAATACTTGATATCATAATGTTTATTTACTAACATGTCCATTTAAGTCTTCTCCAAATAAATCATTTCTCTTTGCGGAATTCTTTGAATTACTTTATGTAACTCCTACCAAAAAATCTTCTTTATATTATCTTCTAATCCTACTTGGGATACATAAGAACAAACTATATTCAAAGCCTCTACTCCTAACACTAATTTCACCAACATAATTCGGTTATCATATCATTGTATGTCTATTATGCTATCCTTTAAATATTTATTTATAATAATACTAACTCTATTTCGAGTCTTTTCATTTCCTGAGTACCATAATTTAAAACATGTATTCTAAATCTCTTTTGCTTTTTTTCTTAACCCACTTTGTTTCTTGCAAACATAGAATGTGAATCTTCCTCTAAATCATAGTATCTATAACCTCCATTTACTTACCGATCAATATTCTGATATTTTATGTACCAATACAAATTTTATTATTTAGGATTAACTTCCTTAACCTCACATCCGTCTATGCTGAAAATACGAAAACCCTCGTTGTAACTTGTTCACTACATTCGGGTGAAAATTTAATGGGACTAAATTCTTTACCCACACCCTTCATGATGTGGAAACCCTCTCTGTAATTGATTCACTACATAGAAGCGAAGATTTAGAGATCCTTGCTTACTTTTCACTGTATTCGGGCTCTACTGTACGTCGCTAAGAGAGAACGCCTCAATGCAATACTCATAATTTATATAATTCATGGTGGATAAGTCCGACAAAGTTTTACACTGGTTGTCGAAAGCCTAACACAACCCTCCTTTTTATCCCGGCTTGAGACCGGCCATGGAAGGGTGATCCCTTACATGGCCATAGTTGAGTACCCCCGTACAAAATAAGAAAAATTCTATCTCATGCAAGAATACAGGCATAGGACATTCTTCATAATTCTTGATAATTGTTTGTAAAACCTTAAATGTCTTTTGTTGAATATGATGCATTTATAAAGTTAGTATATATGGCAACAGATATAGTGGTATATGATAAAACCCATCTCACTTAAATCTACTTAAGGATCTTACCGTTCGATCAATACGATAAACAATAAAAATTTGAATTTAAAAGATAAAATGTATCGAAGTATGAAAATACAACAATACATTTTACTTTTTAAATTGAAATCTTCACCATAAGTCACGTTGATCGAACGATGAAGAAGTTTGAATATATTTGTGTATAAATGAGTTTGGTTTTTCTCATGTCTCGTTGCTTCATGTTTCGTTCATCAACATTAACACTTTTTTTTGGCATAAGATTGAGAGTCTCAATCTTATCCCAAGAAGATAAGATTTCTTGTAACGGGCAGTCATGATTTGTCTCTTCATCTATATTGAAAAAGGATAACGATAGGGTTTTGATGTTCCAGTCCTTATCTAATTTCGTTTTTGGGTCTTGCAACGGCGTGATTGTTTCTTGCTTTTTTCTTTGGAGATCATTATCTTTTTTTTTTTACAAACACCTTTGGGTCATTTAGATATTAAATATTGCCTGAAATGAGTGTGAATACACGATGCCCATTGTTGCACCAAGAATACATGAAGGCACCTGCCTTCGTTGTGTTTTAGTTCACGGCAGGACTAAAAGTTTATCCAAATCTATATTGGGTTCAAAGGAAACTGGATCCTATCAAACTTATACCGAGTTTATGAAAATCCACATCTCTGAGTGAGCAACCACCCAGATCCAATAAGTTCTTCGAATATGGATCCAATAATTGTTGAGAAAAGAACACTGAACCAATATTGTTTCTCATTTGGATATGAAACCAAATCCGGATTCTATTAAATTGAGAAAGGATGATGTCAAATTAAATGTACATTTAACTGAATCCGGCCTGCGTTGGATAAGGTGGCATCCCTATTAAGCTGGTTATTCGAAGACCACGTCTACCCTGAAACTAGAGTTGGTAAACGAGCGAAACAGATGGAGCAATGATTCTCCTTAGCTTATCGTTAATCTCATCTGTTCATGTTCCTTAGGTCATTCCAGCCATGCCAAACACGAACCGAACACAAGGCGGGTTCGATGAGTTGAACACGAGCTGCTCATTAAATTAAAAAAATATAGTTGTAGATAATTGTTAGTAGAATACTTAATTTTTTTGTTACAAACTTAGTCAAAGTTTTGTCTTTTTTGTAAAACTGGAAAAATAGATTATTTTAGTTAGATTATAAGCAATTCTAGTGTTTCACATGGTTTTCTGCACATAGAACTTCCATATACTCAACTAGATGAGCTAATTAGTGGGCATGGAACCATTCATAACATGCATTGTTCATGTTAAGCTTGTATAGCTTGTTGGTCGAGCATATAACTGGTTTGTGTAGCACGAGTCATGAAGAAACCCAAATCATGAGCTGCTTGGTCGGTGGCGGATCTACATTGACACGAAGTGAGGCGACCACCCACCTGAAATTCGAAAAACCAATGAAAAAGTTATAGAGTGTGATTGAATCCATGGCAACTATACATAGTTTGCGCCACCTTAATTGGTCGAATCAGCAGTTCGCCCCAGCCCAAAAAGATTTCTAGATCCACCACTGTGCTCGGTTCATTTACCTGACTCACCTTGTAATTAGTTCCTTTTCTCTCCTTAAAAGGATAAATCATGGATAAATACAGAAAAATCGGAATGATATATATATTCACGGAATAATAGATAAACATGAATCTTTTAACTGATTTTTGGAGTCTCCTACTGACAGTCTATAAATTGGCCTCAGTTCTCTATTCGTGTATCCTTTCCTCTCTTTTGGTTTTTTGTGGTGGTTCAAAATGAGGAAAGCTTCTCTCCTGTGTTTCTCCTTCTTTATCTTTCAGTGTTTAGCTCATGAACGATTCGATTTGGGAGGTCTTCATCGAGGCAAGTTTCCTGAGGGATTTGTATGGGGCACGGCGACGTCGGCATATCAAGTCGAGGGTATGGCCGATAAAGATGGCAGAGGCCCAAGCATATGGGACACTTTTGTCAAGATACCAGGTAATTGTGAAAAGTTTTCTTTTGGGTGAAATTTTAATGGTCTTATATTATTGGTGTAGTAAATAGTGTATATTATGATTTATTTTGGTTGCATGCAGGATCGATTCCGGGTAATGCAACTGGTGATGTTGCCGTGGATCAATACCATCGTTATAAGGTAAATTATGCATATTGAGTTATCTCCAAGTTCTCTATATAATTTGGTAGATTTTTAATATAGCGAAATTAATATTTCTTCGTGCATACTCATTCAATTCAGCTTTGAAATTTAGTTGTTCTTGGTCTTTCTAATGCAATGGTTTGGTAATGATGAACAGGAAGATGTGGATCTCATGGCAGACCTAAACTTTGATGCATACAGATTTTCAATATCTTGGTCAAGAATTTTTCCGGGTATAGAACCATCAGTGAGGAGATACTTGTAATGCAAGATTTGTTTTTGTTTTATGGATAATTTTCAGAATTAGTTAATATATACATGTATATTTTTAAAATAATGCAGAAGGAGCTGGTAGAGTGAACCAAAAAGGTGTCGATTATTACAACAGGTTAATTGATTATTTGCTTGAGAAGGGTAAGATAGAAATTCACATTATTGTGAAACTTTTAAACTGATTAGTATTAGTGTGAAACTTTTTTTCTTTTCTAACATAGCCTTGTTAATTATTTTGATTAGTGTTAATGTGAAACTTTTAAACTGATTTCAGGTATTACACCATATGTAAATCTCTATCATTACGATCTTCCTCAGGCACTTGAAGATAAATATCTTGGCTGGCTAGATGAAAGAGTTGTGTAAGTTTTGATTACTTTATGAAAATAATGATAATGATAATAATATCTATAATAATGACAAGATTTATGATTAATTTTTGTTTTTAATAATTTGTATATTTATTCATAATAACAGGAATGATTTTGCGGATTATGCGGAATTTTGTTTCAAAACTTTTGGAGATAGAGTGAAGAATTGGTTTACCTTCAATGAGCCTAGGGTGGTTGCTGCTCTTGGTTATGATAATGGTTATCATGCACCGGGAAGGTGTTCCAAGGCCTTCGGCAATTGTACTGCCGGAGACTCTGCACATGAACCTTACATTGTTGCTCATCATTTGATCCTTTCTCATGCAGCTGCAGTCAAAAGATATAGAACAAGATATCAGGTTCCATTCTATTTTATATGATTTATAATATTAAATAAATTAGAGGTTTTATGCAATCATTTATTGTTCTAAATTTATTCTTTTCAGCAATTTCAAAAGGGAAAGATAGGGATCCTTTTGGATTTTGTTTGGTATGAACCTCTCACTAGGGGCAAACAAGATCAGTTGGCAGCGCAGAGGGCTAGAGATTTTCACCTTGGTTGGTGAGTATTTTTATATCTTCAAAATCTTAATTTAATATGTTGTAATTTGGTTTGCAATTCTAGGTTTCTTCATCCTATTGTATATGGAGAGTATCCTAGAACGATGCAAGATATTGTGAAAGATAGGCTCCCCAAGTTCACAAGAAGGGAAAGAAGGATTGTTAAAGGATCTATGGATTATGTTGGTATTAATCAGTACACGGCTTATTATATGTACAATCCAAATTGGATTAATAAGGATGTAGGATATCAGAATGATTGGAATGTTGGGTTTGCATGTAAGTATTTGCTTTCACAAAACCTTTTTAAAAATTAATTTTTTCATTATATGCTAATGATTTTCTTATGATATTTAGATGATCGCCATGGAGTCCCGATCGGGCCACAAGTAAATTCTTGAGCCACTCTCGATTCTGCCAAGAACAAAAAGTTTGCATAAGATTAGCGTTCGTGGGTTCTTATCAAATAACTTGGATACTTTCTGTACTGACAGGCAAACTCTTATTGGCTGTATATTGTGCCATGGGGCATCAACAAAGCTGTCACTTACGTTAAGGAACGCTATGGAAATCCAACTATGCTACTCTCTGAAAATGGTGAGAATGAAATCTTTATATCTGAGCTTCTGATCTGCTTGACATGATCGTTAACAGTAGAATTATCTGAATTGTTGCAGGAATGGATGATCCTGGGAATGTGACTCTTGCTCAAGGTTTGCGTGATACCACACGGTGTTTCTATTACAGAGATTATCTTCTTCAGCTGAAGAAAGCAATCGATGATGGAGCTAATGTCGTCGGCTATTTCGCATGGTCGTTGCTTGACAATTTCGAGTGGAGATTGGGTTACACAGCAAGATTCGGGATCACTTATGTTGATTATTCAAATCTGAAGAGGTATCCCAAGATGTCTGCTCAATGGTTCAAGGAGTTGCTTCGACGATATCAGAACTGAATTGGGTTTTCTAGGAGTTTGATAGGATGTCGGCTTTAGTTTCAGCAGTTAGAGTCGCAGGCAGTAGATATTGTTAGGAGTAGATTGTTTATCCTTTCTATTTCTTTTTAATAATATGTTGGAGGAAATGCCGATTAATGCAATTTTTTAATAAGAATCCCTTGGTATTTGCTGCTATATATGATGATTTTCTCCTTCATGAATTTCTCTGTTTGCGCTTTATTAATGCCGAGTCACATTCATGACATCTTATCGCCAACAACAACATTTTGCTTTTATATTAAATCGAGCTTTTCTTTAGTACTTCCAAATAATTTATATTTGGGATGTGATTGCTTCATGAAGATAAGCAAAAATGACGAAATGAGGACCTATGTAGGATGTAAAAAGAGTGGTTGAACTCACATACATGCACACACGCACGCACAGACACACACACATATTATTATTATAGGCGTTTACATCCAGACTCAGTACAACATAAAGTTTGTATCCGAAATACTAATTACACATACCAAAGCGAAAACCATGTAAAAATAAGTACCTCTTTAAGAAGAATATTTATTGATATTTCATTAATTTGAATATTGGTCAAGTCAGCAGCTCAATTACTTGTTCAGAATTATAAAGATTTGATGATCTTCATGAACACCATGTTTTTGGTATGGTTTACCTCGAGCAGTGAGTGTATGACCCAGATCTCTATATGGTATTAGCAACCTCTTGGCTCGTCACTGTACTGTTGTTCTTTACTGTGGTTTTAGTGGTTTGGAACATAAATCCAAATCTAAAATGCATACCATTTATATACCTGCTAGTTCAACCCTAATGCCGAACCTGTTAGATCATATACCAGGTCCATCTTGGCCCAAAATTTGACTTGTGGGATCGATCAGCAAGAATCTGACCTTATAAATTCATATATGAGATGATCTATTCCTTTTTTTTATTGAATGGATACCATGTAATCTATTCAAGAATACCTGAAAAGTGTTTGTCATATATACATATGTAATCTATTCCAGATTTAGTATGATGAGTGGTACACCATTGCACTAAATCTATTGTTGAATTAAAAAACTAACCTTCTACTTTTCAGATTTGTTGCATTGGTGTAGCACAAGTGCATGGTGCACCAAATCTTATATACGTACATATATATATGTATGTATGTACGTATACACACACACACACACACACATATATATATATATATATAATGACTTCAATCGAATCCATTAGTTCAAATCCAATTAACATGGACTCATTTGTAATCACATACTGCCAAATTCAACTTCATGAGTGGTGGTTCGGGTCTAGATACACACACATAATGACTTCGGTCGAATACATTTATTTCAAATCCAATTAACTTGGACTCATTTGTAACCGGATACTGCCAAATTCGAGTTCACGAGTGGTAGTTCGGGTCTAGATACTACTGACTAGATCCAAAAGTACCATGATGTACCCACTATTTTTTTTTTGTTTTAAAAATATTCGGCGTTTGAAGCGAAAGGGAGACACCCTTTTCTCATTTGAATTACACGTCCCTTCAACGGTCACCTGTGTGTGTGTGAGAGAGAGAGCGGCAAACCTCATTTGCCTTCTTCCCCAATTCCGGAAACGAATCCATGATGGGGAATCCCTCACAACTTCCTCCTATTCCTTCTCAATGGCGCTCCATAGTGACGACCCTCGTTCAGATGCTTCAGAGGAAGCAGTGTCAGCTAGAATTCCTATTCAAAGAGAGGAAATTCTTAGAGGATCGGATCAATCTTCAGAACCATCTATGGTCTCAAGACGTTTCTTCCTTTCGAGACCAAATAATGGATGTAAGCACCCAAAACTCATTTTCAGATTTCCCATTTTAGGGTTTTGAAGTTTCTTTATTGTGGTTTCGTTGTGTTGGGTGTTTGATTGTTGAATCTTTTTCTTTTATGCCTTTCATTGTAGTTCGATGAAAAATACAAACAGTTGAAATTGGATCGGCTGCTTCAATCCGCAAAGTCCAACCTCGTCCTCGGGATGAAGGAGAAGGAGGCTCTTCTATGCAAGATAAAACTAGGTTTATCTCTTCCCGGTTTTGTTTTATGTTTCCGTTCGAAGTGGATGGTTCATTTAGAGTGGATATGATTGTTTACATTCGAAACTGCAGTTTCGTCTTTCTTGTGGTTGTTGTTGGCGTATTGTTTTTCTTTTTGGGGTTTTTGGCGCTTTAGGGTTGTGGGTATCGGAGTCTTTTATTACAACAGCCGTTAGTCAATTAAGTCCTAAGACAGTCAAATTTCATCACTCCAAAGTGTCGCATATTCAAGATATGGAAAGAACGTCAACAAAATCAACGTAAATTATGCTGTTTTTGTTTTCTATAAGAAATTTGTAGGTTTTGGACTTCTTTTTTCCTTTAAATTGTTATAAATGTTCCATTTTGAAGATCTCTTAATCTTTTGAAAAAAGAGTAAGGATCCCTTTGAACAGGTCTAGGAATCTGACGGGTGTGATGCAATTATCATCTTGTCATTTACACAAAATATAGGAATAGAAGACGAAAGAGAAAGCCATTATGAATGGATTTTATTGCTCTGATCGTTTAATTGCCTTGATGAGTTCCAAAATGGAAAAATCAGCCACATCACTTTGTGTATTTTTACTTAATCAATGTATCTCACTGTTCTGTACCATATTGTGGTTGTTAACCGCTGCAAGTTAGCTGAACTCTGAAACTATTGGAATTTGTTCCACTGGTACTAAAATATGTTTTTCTTGAATAATAATGCACCTTTCAATAGTTTCTTCAGTTTTACCTATGCATTTTATGCAAGATGGAACATCACAAAGTGGAATTCAGCATGAACCATGAGAAATCATTCTTGTTTATTAGCTTGAAACTTTCTATTTGGCGCTCTTATTCATGATGCCATCTTAATTCTTAAATGGGAAGAGAAATAAAATTAGCATGAGAAGTAATATCCTGCACTTGAGATTCAGATATTTTTTCTTGAACCTTCCTGTTTCCTGATTTATTGCTATATTTTATGGAAAAGCATTTTCCCTTGGCGAATGATTTCATTGATTGGTTTTTGCTTTCCATATAGATGTATCCGTTCTGTCTATTGTTGAATAAATCTTTAGGGAACGAATCAGTATGAGAAGATTGCGGATTTTTTGCTGACCAAAACCTGTTGCCTGTCTTTCTGTGCGCACAGAATATGTGGAGGCGGATCTGGAAGATATGAGATCATATGCTGAAATCCAATCTAAGCAAGCAAATAATGGTCAATCAGATGCTTCACTGGAATTGAGAAAACTAAAACGTGATTATGAGAAGCTTGTATATCGGAATAATTCTGAGGTTTCGGCCCTGTTATCCGAAAGGGACTTTGTGTGGAACCAGCTCAAAAGAATGGAAGATGAATACATCAGCCTCTTAAAAATCAAAAGCAAAGATCTTGAATCTGCACAACTTAATGTTGGCAAACTACAAACTGAGGTGGAAAAATTACATACTGCAACAAATGATAAGGATGTAGCCCTCGCCCATTTAAAAGCTGGGATCCAAGAGCGTGATCGAGAGGTTGAGAGATTGTCCCATGAACTAGCTCAGCTCTTAAAGGAAATACAATGTATGAGGGCCATAAGGAGCACTTCGACAGCTTCTCTTGATGATCATAATCTTATCACGCAAGAGGATGAGATGAGTGGATTGGAAAAGTCCTCCAGTAAACAACCTGTCGCCATTCAAGACTCAAATGAGGTAAGGGATGGTTACATAGATGAGCAATCCGTGAGTGAGTGAATCTGCGATCTTAAAGCTAGTGATAAAATTTTCAATGCACTTTTGATATTGCTGTGCACTTGATTATTGTAAATAACAAATTGTTTGATTACACAGAAGGACGAGGATGAGCAATCCGTGAGTGAGTTACTAAGGAAATTGAAGGAGATATCAAACGAAATGGAGATAAAGAATATTGAGAATGAGAACCTGCGAATGCTGTGTTCTGATCTGGAATATCAACTAAAGAAGCTAAAGGTATCATACATGAACTTTCAATGTCATGCTACACATATTGCTCGTCCAACCAGTAACATTTTGCCTTCGTTTTTCTTGCTCTAAGAAGTATTACCAAAAACTGTTTTCCTTGTAAAATGGCAGGATCAAATAAAAGGTGGTTGCGGTCCCAAAGAGGATGTTTCTCGCAACCTGATTGAGGAGTTGAAGACAGCCAGTATGAAGGAAGCCGATAGAGATTCGCTTTCTAAAGTGAGCAATGACTTCTCCGAAAACTCTTTAGATGGTGAAATTTTGACATTTTGTGGCATCTAAATCCTTTTCTTATTACACTTGGTCAGACTTACTATCAACAAAAGGAGACCCCAAATGACCATGAACTGTTGAATGTAGACCCTTCTGTTGGTTCTGAGACTCCATTAAAGAAGGAAAAAAGAAATGATGCTTTAAAGGTATGATTTTTCTACCAAAAGCTACTCTTATTTATAAGCAATCTGTCTTTTGAAGAAATTTTAGGAAATGGTCATAGATGCAAGCATCCGGGCTATAATGAACCCCTCTTTGATGATGCAATAGTGACGTCCTCCTTGTGGTCCTCTTAGACATGCATATTTCGCGCAGATCAATTTTGTATGTAGTTTACCAACACTTGAAAATCAAGCCCCGAAATATTGTATGCTACTTTCAGCCTCTTGGATTTTTCTCTGTGGGCACGATGAAACTGCACACTGCCACACTGTCGAACACGACAGATCCCGTTTGGCTGTGTAAAGCCCCAGAGTTTCATCTCTCTCTCATCCTGTTTCAGCGGTGAGAAGAGCTCTTTTTCATGTAAATTTGCAGCGTTCTTTAGCTCGATCAACACATTTTATAAGCACAAAAATATAACCTTTATTTGTTGATAATGTTGAGAACATTACAGGGCAGCCACAATTCAAGAAGGAAAAGGGCTATGTTGGACTCAAAGTCAGGGGTGCCCATCTTGTTTGCTTCAGCTTTTAAAGTTCCAAAGTTGAAGGTTTCCCATTCTGCGCTCAAGTGAAACATTTTCCATTTCCATTACAACCCACCTCGGATGGGTTAGTGTGGGTTTGAGCATCATGGAGCTCGCAGATCGCGGGTGCGATACCTCCTGTATTTGGTAAATCTGTATTTTATTTAGCTGCTAAGAGGCATCAAGCTTATGCTTGTACCATTTCCCAAGTTTCTTTCTAGGAATATAATGTTACGCATGGCTCATTTCTGCAAATATCTTTTGGTAATGTACTGTTATTGATGCTAGCAGCCAGTTAGCTTTTCTTTTATGGTGTCCTGGTTTTGTCAGCAACCAGAACCTCTCTCTCTCTCTCTCTCTCTCTCTCTCTCTCTCTCTCTCTATATATATATATATATATATATATATATATATATATATATATATATATATATATATATATATAATATCAGGGACACACAAACAACACATTTTGGTGCCGTTTCCATTAGTCATAAATAGAGACGAGAGCGGTAGTTCGGCCATCTCTGTCAGAGGCTGACAATAGTTATTCATGGAAGTATAGGCGCCTATCATCTAATGTCTCACAGTTGATATACGTACAAGAATTCGATTTTTAAGAAAATACTTGAACTAAAGTCACATCCTCGAGGTGGACGGGCAATATAAAACCTAACAAGCAAACCCGACACGAACACAATTCAGGAACCCTGTGTTCGCTTCTAAAAGTAACACTAAAAAGTCGAGGATGTAAAACACATGGTACATTCTGTAATAACATTAACATGGGAGCACGAGGTAGAAAAAAATCGATGGTCATAGAACACCCAATTATAAAACACATGGAAACTATACAAAAAGTCGTAGTTATTTTCATATCCAAAGAAACTCGACAAAAAAAATTGGATTGTAATTGGGTCGACCTGTGTTGTATGCAATAATTATAAACATTCTGTAATAAAAAGCAACGACATATCCAAAATATATTATGAACAAACCGATGAAAAACAAAACAAAAGAAAAAATCATAAAAGAAAACTTATATGTGTGAGTCGCCCTTGATAACTTGCCTTAGAGAAATCAGTGACTTGCTATAGAGTAGATACGGGTACCTTTGCTTTCCTCATAGGATAAAACAGAGACAACTCAAAGCCAGGTATTTTACTTCGATCATGCCTTGATCGCCCAACAATTATCCATCTCAACATCTTCATTTCTGTCACAGACATCTTTTGTACATGTTGATGATTAACTGCCCAACACTCAGAACTATAAAATATGGCAGGTCTAATTGTTGGTCTATAATATTTACCTTTTAACTTTAATGGTATCTTCTTATCATAAAGAATACCTAATGCTCCTCTCCATTTTAACCGACCATCATTAATTCTATGCATAACATCTCCATCAATTCTTCCATCACTCTGAAAAATTGACCCTAGTTATTCAAAACTTTTTTTTTGAGGGATGCAATGTGTATCAATTTTAATTTCTATGTCCTATGAAATAACGAAATGATCAAACTTACATTCCATATATTTTGTCGGTGTTCTACTAAGTCAAAAGCCTTTACTTTCTAATGTTTCTCTCCATAGTTCCAATTTTCTATTAATTTTTTCCTTAGACTCCTCCACTTACACAATGTCATACGCAAATAACATACACCAAGGTACTTCATATTGAATATGTTTTGTTTACTCATCAATCACAATTATAAATAAGTATGGACTTAAAGTTGATCCTTGATGTAACCCAATATTAACTTTAAAGAAGTTAGTCATTCCTTCATGAGTCCTCACACATGTTTTTGTACCATCGTACATGTCTTTTATAAGGTTTATGTATGTCAATGTGATACCTCTTTTTTCCAAGGTTCTCCAAAGAACCTCCCTCGATACCCTATCGTAAGCTTTTTCTAGATCAATAAATATCATGTGAAGGTCTTCCTTTTTTGCTCTAAAATGTTTCATAAGACATCTCAAAAGATGAATCGCTTCAACAGTAGATCTACGTAGCATGAATCCAAATTGGTTCTTTGTTGTACTAGATACTTATTTTAACCTATGTTTCATAATTCTTTCTCATAATTTCATAGTATGACTCATTAACTTGATACTTTGATAGTTCAGACAATTCTAAATGTCTCCCTTGTTCTTATATATGGGTATAAGTGTACTCGCTTTTCATTTCTCGAGTATCTTTTGGTTTCTCTATATTTTATTAAATAATCTTGTGAACCAAGTGATTTATGTTTCTCTTAAGATTTTCCAAACTTCTATAGGAATATTGTTTGGACTTACAGATTTACCACCCTTCAAATGTTTAAGAACATCTTTGACTTTATTCTTTTGAATACATTGATAGAAATTGTGGTTTATATACTTTTTTTATTTGGCTAACTCTCTTAAGTTAATACTAACATCTTTATTTTCATTAAAAAACTTATAAAATTAGTTTTTTCATTTATTTTTATATCATCATTTGCCACTAGAATTTTCTCATGCTCATATTTGATGTATCTAACAAAATTAAAATCCTTAGTTTTCTTATCTCTAGCCCTAGTTATCCTAAAAATATCTGTTTTACCCTCTTCTGAATTAAGTTTTTTATATAAATCCTCTCAAATTTTAGCTTTTGCTTCAATGACAACTTTTTTCACTTCTTTCTTTGCTTTCTTATAAGCTTCTAAAGTTTCACTAGTTTTCTTAGCATAATGAAATTCACCATAAAGTTTTTTTTTTTAATGCCAGTACACCTCTCTTAGATTCACGTAACACATCTTTCGCCACTTTCCTAATATGTATAGTCATATTGTTCAAGGTATCATAAGGTGTACCAACATAATTCCAAACATCTCCTTCAAAGAATTTTTGTTTAAATATACCTTCTTTCTCATTTTTGAGGTTATACCATTTAGTCTGAATAACTGAATATACTATTTTCTTTTTTCCCCACTTTTTTACTTGTAAATCCATAACTAAAAGTCGATGTTGGGTAGTTAAGCTTTCTCCTAGAATTACCTTTCAATCTTTACAATACACTCTATCTTTTTTCTACAAATAAAATAATCAATTTGTGTTTGTAATAAACCACTCTTATAAGTAATTAAATGTTTATCTCATTTTTTGAAGATTGTATTAACTATAAAGATATCAAATGTCATAGCAAAATTTAAAATCTCCCTACCTTTCTCGTTTCTATCCCCAAAACCAAAGTTTCCATGAATATCTTGATATACTGATACCTCTTTACTAATATGATCATTTAAGTCTCTTCCTAAACAAATCATCTCCCTTTGTGAAATTTTTTGAATCACCTTATAACTCCTTTCGAAAAGCCATCTTTATACTAGCTTCTAGTCCTACTTAGGGTGCGTAAGCACAAACTATATTCAAAACCTATTATCCTAATACTAATTTCAACGTCATGATTCGGTCACCATATCGTTGTATGTCTACTACACTACCTTTAAATCTTTATTTATGATAATACCAACTCCATTTCGAGCCTTTTTCTTACTCGAGTAGCATAATTTAAAACTTATATCCTCAATCTCCTTTTCTTTTCTCTAACCCACTTTGTCTCTTTTAAACATAGGATATGAATCTTTCTCCAAATCATAGTATCTACCACCTCCATTAGCTTAGGGGATAATGTTCTAATATTCCAAGAACCAATACGAATCTTATTATCTAGGACTAACTTTCTTACTCCCTATATCTCTATCTGTTTATAATGAAAATGAGGAGACCCTCTCTTTAATTTATTCACTACATTCAGGTGACAATGTAGTGAGACTAACTTCTTTACCCACACTTGTTCATGATGTATGAACCCTCTATCTAATTGATTCACTACATTCGGGCGAAAATATAGTGAACCTTTCTTACTTTTCGGGTTCTTCAACGCGTCCCTAAGAGAGAACACCCCAACGAATGCTCATAATGTATGTAATCCATAGTATAAAAATTTGACAAAGTTTTATAGTGGCTATCGGAAGCCTAACGCAATCCTCCTCCATTATCTGGGCTTGGGATCGGCCATGCAAGGGTGATCCCTTACATGGGTGGAGTTCCTACTTTTCTTGATGAATGGCTCTTTTTCACTAATTAACGCCCGCCCTTTATATGCATGTGTGGGGAGAGAGAGAGTTCGCTGTACATGAAAAAACAAGTTAATTATGTATATATTATATTCTACAGGAACAAGATTATTTGTAATGTAATTGTAGATTGCCACATGTTTGTTTCTCTAGGGCATATACTTCCCAGCTTTCTTTTTCTGAATCTGGTTCTTTTGAGAATTAGGTGGACTAAGTGGGAGTCATTTCTAGAAATCATTAAGAAAGACCATCTTTTCATCCTTACGGTGGTATGAAGAGGTGGTTGTGGCTACCAATCTTTCATTTTCTTCCTTTTCACTGGAGTGATATCCTTTTATTGAATGAAAGATTTGCGAGGAAGCAATCCTCCAAAAAACCCAAGAGTATGATTCTTTTGATATGTAACTCGAAAGAGTTTAGATATTCCATTGACTCGACCAGAGGATGAAAGATTCCTACCTCCTGTCCTGACTCCTGAAAGAATGGAATGCAAGCGAGCCGGTGAAAAACTCGATCCTGACCCTGTTGAGGATATGAGAAAGAAGGAAATCAAACAGGAAAGGCTAGGATCTCTTCTCGATAGGATGAATTGGAATCTAAAGGTTGTCTTAAATCCCATGATCATGGAGTGCACAAAGCAATAGCTCACCTAGCTAGGGTGTGGATTCATGTGTTGGTCATGAGTTCGATACCTGGTGTGTGCATCTGTCTTCGACCTCTCATTGTACCGTAAAAATAATCCCATGAGCATGGCTCACGGCAAAGGGCCAGACCTTCGAGTTTTACTCTGCATCGTTGTTGCAACCTCTTGAAAGGCAGTTTCTCAAAGATACTGAAGGGAAAGGTCTCATGGACCTTCTTCTGCAAATATTAGTTCCTTTATATTCATCGCATCAATGGCCAACAGCTGCTTGGCATACGACAAATAGTAGAAGCTAGCAATAGAGATTATTGTATACCTTAACGCAAAGGTCTCATGATCATTCTTCTGCAAATCTTACTTCCTTTATATTCATCACATCAATGGCCAACAGCTGCTTGGTATATGCCAAATAGTAGCAGTTAGCAACACAGATTTTTGTATACCTGGAACAAGAGATAATTATCAAACACTTCTTATTTTTGACTGATTTCTAAATGCTTTTATCGCGCCGCAAGTACTATTTCACTGCTTAAAGTAGTGTGGTCATAACTTCTTAAAGCAAGCCGAGCAGAAGATAGAGGAAGCCATATTTGTTCCAGTATCACAAATTTCGGTCTCTTTAAGAAGATCTAGAATTAGTCCTCAATAAGGTATCCAAGAAAAAATATTTCTATTTATTCTATAATTAGATGAAAACACGAACACTTTCGAAACAAAAGAGATGTATGAAATGCTGTAGTTTCAGGCTTTCAGCATTGATGATTGCATTAGCAGCATTGATCAGCCTGTAGGCATGGCTGAGTTTCATCCACAAGTGGGTAAAGGACTACTTTAGGACAATTTTAGTGTGAGAACGATGTCACGCGTTAATTCAAGCCATTGCAGCCGTTTCATTTAATAGAATCAACTGTAGGATCCTTTTTAAGTTAAATAATTGAAACATGCAGGAGACCAGATCAAATTATTTTGGTAAATTCTACCCAGATAATCATAGTTAGATACAGACATTTTTTTGTTTTGGTAAAATGGGGAGGCGAAAACTCGCACCGAGTCGAACTCATGACCCTCAACTTGTTAGTCGACCACCTAGCCAGGTGAGCTATTTCTCGTTCTGCAGATACTGACATTTTCTTCTGTAATTTCTCATCTGCAAACATGGTTTTTATTATTGGCAAAGCTATGTCTAGGGAGATCTTTATCAGTATGCAGAGCCAGTCAGCTCTCGAACTCGAGGTCTTCAACTTAAAGGTTCTTTTCAGTGGAACTCCTAGTTACGGGTAGTGTATACTAGAACTTAAATGAGGATCTTTGGCATGACAAGCAAGCATGAATTGGTTGTAGGTAGGAAATAGGGCTTATCATGACAAATGTTACGTTTGGTGGGGAAATCACTCAACCCTGCATTTGGATTTGGATTTGGATTGGGTATGGAACTATTTTGAAAACACACATATACTATATATTATATATGTATGTATATGCATATGTATATATATACGTGTATGTATACCTATAAAGTGTTTGGATCAACTCACTCACATCAATGATTGTTTTTCGAAAGAGTATAATAACAATGTCCTTTGTACTTTTTCAAAATCTCTTAAAAAATTTAAGTGGAAAAGCAATAAGTAGATATGTCTCAAGTGAGTAGAATCTGGTTTTCATACACACACACGCACACACATATATACATATATGTATATATATATATGTATGTATATTATATGTATGTATAAAAGATAATGAAACCAAACCTGTAAGTAAAAACCGATTTATACCCGACTTGGTGTGCATCAAACCCAAGTTATCCAACAAGCAAACATGTTTTCACAAAACTACTGCTGATTACCGCACAAATGAATAATCTCTTGATAACTTATTGGCTTTAGTTTGTCTTAGATATCATAGGATATTGATTAAACTAGAATTTCTAAGCTCAACACCAATATTTATTGTCAAAAAATTATTTTTTCAAGATTTTAATTTAAGTTGATGATATTAAGAATCGGACACAGATCCAACCCAACTCAGACATGAAAGGAACCATCATGGACCAACTGGCATTGAACTGGGGCTTGATTTAAGCCAGACCTAGCTAAGACCCAAACTTTCTGCATCCGAATCCATCCGTTGACCACCTTGATCCAAACTTTCTGTTACTTATCAGAGAAAGCAACAGAAAGAGTGTGGCCTAAATTTACCTTCAACTGGGATCCTGTTTGAGTATGTACTCGAAAATTAAAAGAAGTAATTATTTTATGACTAAAATGAAGAAAAATGTTTGGATGAACTTATTTAAGGTCGGAAGATCAGTGGCGGACCTAAGGCATGGTGAGGCATATGTTGGAAAGAATCGTAGAAATATGTGAATAAAAAACTAATATGCAATAATTATAAACATTTCTTAATAAAAAATAACAACATATCCAAAATATATTATGAACAAACTGAATGGAAAACACAAGCAAAAGAAAAAATCATAAAAGAGAACTTATATGTGTGAATCGCCCTTACGGATTGGTCTTAGAGAAATCAGTGACTTGCTATAGAGTACATACGGGTACCTTTACTTTCTTTCAAGGATCGGCGAAGTCCCAAAATGTCGATATGTTGGTGAAATCGTCAAGATATATCAAGTTAAGAATACAACAAGAGTGAAGAGTTAAGAGAGAGAGCCAAATCACGAATCAAAAGGTTATGGAAGACAGCTTGTATGTTTATTAATTGAGGCTTTATTTATAAAGCAAGCATTACAAGTTAGAGAGAAGAAAAGAAAATGGTCATTCAGCTAAATGCATAGTTGGGGAGCAGATCTCCCCAATGGCTATAATAACTAGCCGTTGGGGAGCCGGTTACTTGGAACTAACCAAGGGCCAACATTGGTCGGGCCTTAGTGACCCAGCCTGCCATATTATAAGTTAACATCCTCCTTCATTCTTATTCTTCAAGAAAAGGTAAAGATACTTCATGCCTAAATGAAGGAGAAAGTAATGGTTAGTGTGGTTTGCTCCTCTTTAACAAAAGAAACTCAATGTACGACTTCTTAGCTTCTTGATTTGGGTGTCTCCTTTTATATGACTTGTGATGAAAAAGTTTTAAACTCATCTATTAGAAAGCCCCTATCTTGTGTTTATATTGTGGATGGAAAAAAATTGAATGTTGATAAAATTAGTGACTTAGAAAGTAGAAATTTTGAAATTTCCAAAATCAATATTGGTGTAAGACTAAATTTAAACTTCCTTTCAGTATCTCAAATTTCAGATAATAGTTGTGTTATAACTTTTTCTTCTACGGGATGCATTGTAGAGGATTGCCTTTCCAAGAAGGTGATTTGGCATGGCCATTGAGAGGGTATAAAATCAAGACAACTCAAAACCATGTACCTTATTTCAAGTCAACTTCTATCATGCCTCGGTCGCCTAAGCTGAAGAGTAAGGAAATGAGGGAGCAACCAAACAAATGCAAAGAACATGACCAAAGGAGAGATCACATATTTTCTGTGAAAAAAATAGACCAAAAACAATTTCCAAACTTAAGTCCAACTTGGTTTAACATGTCTTCTCCAAACTTTTTGAACTACGGTTCATTAGCAACCAACTATATAAAAGGATACGTGAGCTTGTCTAATTCTTTAATATAGGACTAAACTTTGTCTTCTTTTAGTCTTAACATGTACAAGTCTCTTACATCTTTTACACCTTAGGATATCAATTATGCATCAACTAAATATTTAAGGATATTAAATATGAATTAAATGTTATTAATGCACATGAGTTTAATTAATACAACTATAATTAACATTAAATCCAACCATCTTTTCCTAACATGGACGCAACATGATTTACCGTTGACGTGAAGAAGAATCCGATCTTTTGACAAATACAAACAAAACAAACCTCTTTGGGCGTTCATGGATTCTTTGTTGTCATTGAGTTCGATCTCAATTTGTTTGCTAATCATGCGGATGTGGCCACGTGTGCGGTTGTTTCTTCGTGTAGTTAATCACTAGGTGCTTGTTTGTGGTGGATCTACATCGAGGTGAGGTAGGACAAAAACTTTAAAAAATTAAAAAAATATATCTCGTTATTATTTGAATTAGATTTACCAATGATTAGATTTTAATGAAAAAAATTAACTTTAAAAATGTTATATCTATTGAGAAAAAAAGACAACCTTGTGCTCGTTCCTACTGGTAATAGAACGTACACGAGACACAAAATTGAGGTCTGAATAACCTGCCCAATTGCCATCTCTAGCTTCGCTGCCAAGCCTTGAGCTCATTTTTAAGAGGCTTGGTTAGGTCGGGTCAGGGAGGGGTGGTCTCTGTGGTTGGTTTGACGCAGGAAGCACGTGCCACCGATCTCTCCCCAGCAACCATTCAATGCCGTATCGATCTCTTCTTCTTACTGCTCCTCTTTGCACCCTAATTCTCTACCAAATTACAGAATTGCCAACCAGTCACCCTCAAATAAACACCATGAAAGCAACTACTCACCTCACTCGAGGTCGACCAACAAGTTGCGGGTCATGAGTTCCACAGCCGGGGTGTGCTTCTGGCTTCTGGCTCCCCAGTTTACCCAAAAAAAAGATTTTCTAAATATAACATCATGTTATAATTATTGTATTAATAACATGAGAGCGACTTGCTTGTGTGTGATTGGGTGCGTGCATTTTGAAGTTTTCTCATTTCCTATTTTTTTAAAAATTTACCTTTTCTACTGTCCTATTAACTTATTTATCTTTAATATATCTGTGTTCGTCTAAAGAAATTTTAGGCGATATATATATATAGGAAAATATAATGCACACTTGAGTGCAACGTTAATATAGCGAAAAGACACAATGTAGGTAATTTTTTTTTTTTCGAAGTTAACTATATGGCTTGATGTTAAGACTGTATCCACATATTTTTCTAATAAATAAATCAAATTTTACAAGAATTTAGAGTCAACCGGTTTTCCTAATAGCTAATTTACATGTTATTTAGGGACGACTCTGGTTTTCGTAAAGAGCACTATGTCATGCCCCGGCGCTGGAATCACCCAAGGCGCGGAATGCGTGACCGGCGCTAGGCTGCACACAACCTAGCAAGCCTTTCACCAAGGTTGCAGAGGTTCAGCGGAAGCTTTAAGCCTAATGATTGGGGAGGGTCGTTTGGAGATAGCAAGGATACTTGAGAATAAATAAGAAAGCAGATTGTATTGATAGCAAATAACGGTGCGTGACCCGCGACACGCTTACAACTCAGATGCGGGACTCTTCCCCCAAATGGGAGTTTATTGTTAGAGTTGCCAGGGTGGTTCCCACGTAGGGGCCCTAGTTATACAACCATGGTTCAGTTCGCGGTCGAAGGGTCACCTTCTCCCCTACCTAAGCTCTTGATGACCTCGGCAAGTTTCTTGGTGATGCGTTTGCAACTCTGAAGCTCTTGGCGCGCTTGTCCGCCTCTCGACCCATTGTACCTTCATCTTCTGCTACTCCTGTTGTCCTCCAGGGCGCAGGTGCCCGTAGTAGCTACGGCTTGCACGTTCCATGTCCGCATGATAAGCCTTAGGTTTGCTCGCATGGAAGGTAGTTAGCAATCTGTCATGGACGGGCTCCAGTCGGAACGCCCGATCACCTACCCTCAAGATGACTGGTTGAGGACCGTCATCCTTCTAGACCGTCACAGCGCGTTGCCTCGCGACGAGACCATCGCACCACTTCGAATTCGTCCACTTCTTCATGCGCATCGCTGCCTTCTCATGGAGCGGTTGGTTAAAATCATGCCGGTCCTGTTGATCAGCACAGAAGTTGTGTACATTTGGCAATGTCTTGGAGTCTTGTACAACCATCCTCTGTCGTGCCTCCAACTGCCCTCTGGGTCCTTCGCTCCTATGCAACTTACCTTGCATCCCCCGTCTTGTCTTGCCAGCAACAGACTTGGGTCGTCGTCTCTTAGGACCGGAACCTTTCCTTGCTTGCTTATTGCCTTGCCCGCCAGTCTTCCCGTGCTGACGGCCTACCCCTTTCCCATGAGGTAGGTTCCTTGGACATGCGGTGAGCCGAACGTCTCTGCACTCCTTCAATCTTGCGGCACCAGTCTTCTCTTCAGCACCCTGCAGCGCCACTCCGCGTGTGGCATTCCCCTACTTCTGACCTTCTTCAAGCCGAAGCGCTGACACATTCCGAACTTGACCATCATCCGAAGCCGATGCACGAACAACACAGGGTTGATCGCAATCCATGAAGACCACTACATTTGAGGCTGGTCGTATCTTTGCATGGCTAGCCCTAAAGAACTCCATGCCAAGTATCACCCGATACTCATCCAACGGTGCCACTGTGAAGTTGGTTACCCCGCGCCAACTCCCTACTCGAGTCGCAATAGCAACTGCCTCCCCCAGAATGAGTTTGGACTGTGAATTCACAGCTTTCATGTTGCTACTGCTTCCCACTACCCTTAGGCCCAAATGTTTAGCTTCTTCCGGGCACATAAAGTTGTGAGTTGCGCCAGTGTCCACCATTCCCACTGTATCTTTACCATTGACGATAATCGGTATATACATGAGAGTCTTGTCCGTGAGCTTGCGTGACGTTGATCCCCCATCTATGGCGTTCAACAGTCTCATTGTACCAACCCTCATAGTATCTTCCTTTGGGTCGCCATCCGAACCATCTGTCCTTTGTACGGTGTTAGCGGCGCGCGCAAAGTCATTTTTCTTGTGTTCGCACTCATATGAAAAATGTTGGCCACCACAATACCAACATTCCTTCTTGAAGGATCCTTTGGCCTTACCCTTCTTCGTACGGTCTTTGTTCCCTTGTTCTCTTGGTGTGGAAGACTCGGCTGGGGTATCTTTTGAAGTGTCCTGCCGATTCTCATTCTTCCAACCATTCTACTTTTCAGTGTCATGCCTATCTTTCTTCGGACTAGTTGGCCGACGATTATCAAGTAGACGTTCCGCCGCCGTTATAGCTTCAGAAAGGGTCTGCGGGTTGATCCTGTTCAGCTCTTGCTCAGCCCACGGCTGTAACCCATTGAGGAACTTGAATAAACGATCTTTCGGGCTCATCGTCCGGATGCTCAACATAAGGGTTTGGTATTCCTTGATGTAATCTTCAACGATCCTTTGTACCTTAAGCCATCAAGCTTCCTTTTCGTGTCTACCTCAGTATTGCGCGGGAGAAAGTGTTCTCGTAGAGCTTGCTTGAATAGATCCCAAGTGTGGATGTGAGTGAGTCCAGCCTCAGCATCCTCCTGCATGCGACTCCACCACAGCATGGCATCGTCTTCTAGAAACATAACCACTAGCGCTAGTTTCTCTTCTTCGTCCTCAAGCTGATCAGCCTTGAGGTACAGATCCATTTGGTAAAGGAAATTCTCCAATACCTGTGCATCACGACTCCCAGCAAAGGCCTTCGGTTCTCTAACCTTGATGTGACGTGGTCGGTCTACTCCACCACCATGTCCATGCCCGTTTGCCAACCTACGCTCGACACCATCTAATCGAGCCAGCATCTCCAACTGAGATCGTTCCGAAGCCTGTCTCTCCGGAAGTTGTGTAGATGCACTCTTCTCGAGTCTCTACAGTCGGGTCTTAACGTCTGCCTCAATCTCTTGGATGCACTGCTCCAAGCGCTCCACGCGGTCACTCATCACGTCGCAGGTATACTCGCAAGCATCCGTGCGCCGTTTCACGTCTCTCATTGCGGTGCTCATCTCGCCCGTCAACCGGTCGAAGCCTTCCGCAGCACGCGCAACTGCAGCATCCAAATGACCTACCAACTTTTTGAGTTTGGTAAGTCTAGCGTCCACGTCAGGCAAGATACCTGACGCAGACTCGGCAAGGTCGGCCACTGGTACAGCCTTTACCTTCCTCTTTCTACGAATGGTGTCGACGGCCATCTCAGTGTCAGTGGCCATGAGTCAACGTGGGGCTTTCGTTGACCAAAGGGTTACCATTTGCTATCAATACGGAGGGGGTGTGTCCCGCACCCACTCGCAATTCTCCAAACCAGAACCGCTCGGATACCAAAGTTGTCATGCCCCGGCGCTGGAATCACCCAAGGCGCGGAACGCGTGACCGGTGCTAGGCTACGCACAACCTAGCAAGCCTTTCACCAAGGTTGCAGAGGTTCAACGGAAGCTTTAAGCCTGATGATTGGGGAGGGTCGTTTGGAGATAGCAAGGATACTTGAGAATAAATAAGAAAGCAGATTGTATTGATAGTAAATAACAGTGCATGGCCCGCGACACGCTTACAACTCAGATGCGGGACTCTTCCCCCAAATGGGAGTTTATTGCTAGAGTTGCTATGGTGGTTCCCACGTAGGGGCCCTGGTTACACAACCATGGTTCAGTTCGCGGTCGAAGGGTCCCAACTAGACACATACACATGCACGAGAGTGTGTACACACACACATCTATATATGAATTGGTAGGTACTGGTAAACACATCTTCTTATATCTAACACAATATATATGTGTGCATTGCTAAGAACAAATTCTTATATATTTTATGTTTTCCTGAGATATAATTATGATTTTTTATAAGATAAAAGATATGCGCATTGTAAGCCTTGGGCACTTGTAAGAACTATTTACATATTGCGGATAAAAGATATGCGCATTAAATAATTTGGACAATATAAATCGGTGTGCACCATACGCACCTACCAACTTTATGTGTGTGTTTGTGTGATGATTGTTATTCTTTTTATCCTAAGATTTATATTTATAAAATGAATCCACCAAAGAATTCACTAATTATGCTTTGTCATTGGAAGCATATACTAAAATTGCAAGTGAGCTCCAAAATATCGATCCCAAACTTGATTTTCATTATAGTATCCCCCCTCTCTCTCTCACACACACACGCACGCACACACACGACCAGGAACTCTGCAGTAAGAACCAGGTTATGATGGGTTGCCACTTCCGAGCTTACTGGCCTCACATCCTCACGACAACGTTCCATTTTAACCTTTATTTTCGCTCAACGCTCCACAGTTATAAGTAGCCCAAAGTTTTACCACCACTAACTTTTCATTTCCTTTTTACAAAGGGAACCGAAGTCTAACTAATAAATACATGCAGCCCTCGGGGATCGAACTCGCTACCTGCCTGCGGACGTAAAAAGCCCTATCGGTGAGCTATTTTTAGGTGCATCTCTAACTTTTGAACTTGCATATTAGCTATTTTAGTCAACAGCGATCTCTCTCTCTCTCTCTCTCTCTCTCTCTCAAAGGCCCGCCACCACACTGGCCTCACATGCATCTCTGCGATGATATTCCATTTTAACCTTTATTTTTCTTCTTGGCCAGCACTAGAGCTACACATCAACAACAACAACAACTAAGCCTTTTTCCATGCTAGCCGGGGTCGGCTACATAGATTCTTTGTTTCCACAGATCCCTATCGTGTGCCATGTTAGCAGCTAACTCATAATAAACTAGATCATTCTTTATTGTTTCTTTTCAATACTTTTGTGGTCATTCTCTACCTCTTTTAATACTTTCCAAATTTAGTTTTTTATACCTTCTTACCGGTTCTTCTTTTGATTTTCTTTCTATATGTCCAAACCATCTTAAATGATATTCTCTCATTTTATCCTCTATTGGTGTCACTCCTAATTTGTTTCTAATAACCTCATTATGTATACGGTCTTTTCTTGTATGACCACTCATCCATCTTAACATCTTCATTTCTGTCACAGACATCTTTTGTACATGTTGATGATTAACTGCCCAATACTCAGAACCATAAAACATGGCAGGCCTAATTGCTGCTCTATAATATTTACCTTTTAGCTTTAATGGTACCTCTCCAATTCTATGTGTAATATCTCCATCAATTCTTCCATCACTCTGAAAAAATTGATCCTAGGTATTTAAAACTTTCCTTTTGGGAGATGTCATGTGCGCCAATTTTAATTTCTATGTCCTTTGAGGTAACCAAATGATCAAACTTACATTCCATATATTTTGTCTTTGTTTTACTAAGTCGGAGGCCTTTGCTTTCTAATGTTTCTCTCCATAGTTCCAATTTTCTATTAACTTTTTCCTTAGACTCCTCCACTAATACAATGTCATATGCAAATAACATACACCAAGGTACTTATTCTTGAATATGTTTTGTTAACTCATCAATCACCATTATAAATAAGTACGGACTTAAAGTTGATCCTTATGTAACCCAATATTAACTTCAAAGAAGTCTGTCATTCCTTTATAAGTCCTCACACATGTTTTTGCACTACCATACATATCTCTTATAAGGTTAATGTATGTCAATGGGATACCTCTTTTTTCCAAAGTTCTCCAAAGAACCTTTCTCGGTACTCTATCATAAGCTTTTTCTAGATCAATAAATATCATGTGAAGGTATTTCTCTTTTGCTCTAAAATGTTTCATAAGATGTCTTAAAAGGTGAATCACTTCAACAGTAGATCTGCCTGGCATGAATCCAAATTGGTTCTCTATTGTACTTGATACTTGTCTTAACCTACGTTCGATAATTCTTTCCCACAATTTCATAGTATGGCTCATTAACTTGATACCTCGATAATTTGCACAATTTTGAATGTCTCTCTTGTTCTTATATATGGGTATAAGTGTGCTTGTTGTCCATTCCTGGGGCATCTTTTTGTTTTTCCATATTTCATTAAATAGTCTTTTGAGCCAAGTGATTCCTATTTCTCCTAGTATTTTCCAAACTTTTATAGGAATATTATCTAGTCCTACCGATTTACTATCCTTCATATGTTTAAGAGCCTCTTTCACTTCATTCTTTTTAATACGTCGGTAGAAATTATGGTTTATATACTTTTATGATTTGGCTAACTCTCCTAAGCTAATACTAACATCTTTATTTTCATTAAAAAGCTTATAAAAATAGTTTTTTCATTTGTTTCTTATATCATCATTTGCCACCAGAATTTTTTCATCCTCATCCTTGATGCATCTAATATAATTAAGATCTTTAGTTTTCTTATTTCTAGCCCTAGCTATCCTAAAAATGTCTCTTTCATACTCTTTTGAGTTGAGTTTTTTTATATAATCCTCCTAAATTTTAGCTTTTGCTTTACTCACGGTTTTTTTCACTTCCTTCTTTGCTTTCTTATAAGCCTCTATGTAATTTGTAACATGCCCTCTTTGCCTTGATTTTATTTTACACTACTGCACTCCACCAGCAAGCCTTTTTTGTGCCGGTACAACTCATTTAGATACACCTAACACATCTTTCGCCACTTTCCTAATATGTATAGCCATGTGTAGCACTAGAGCTCCACATGGATAGATAATTTTGCCACCACCAACACTTTGCACTGGCATATTAGCTATTTAAATCAAAAGCGAGGGTCTTTAAGTCAAAAGAAAAGAAAGGTTTCTCTCTCTATATATACATATACATATATATATATATATACACATATGTACATATATATATATATATGTATATATATATATATATATACACATATGTACATATATATATATATACATATATATATATATATATATGTACATATGTGTATATATATATATATACATATATATATGTAAAATTAAACGTCGCTTAAGGTGGGGGAGTTGGCTATCGAGTCACACGTTTGAGTTAGGTGAGCGGCTACCCTTCGCATCCTTTTTAAACCCGCCCCCCCTCACCCGCGCCTCTCTTCCCCTTCCGTCATCAACCAACCAACGTCAAAGCGAGATAAAGATCGAAGAAGGAGAGAAATAATGGCTCCCACAGTGTCACCGCAACAGCAACAGCAGCCCATAGAGAAACCCAAGCAATTCTTCCCCACCCTCAATGAAGATACCATTCTTAAGGCGACGTTCATCAGAGACGAGGATGAGCGGCCGAAGGTGGCCTACAATGACTTCAGCAACGACGTCCCCGTCATCTCACTCGCCGGCCTCAACTCCGACTCGTCCCGCAGGGTTTTCGCCCGGGATGCCATCGTCAAGGCCTGTGAGGAGTGGGGTGTGTTTCAGGTGGTGGATCACGGGGTCGATCCTGAGCTCGTGTCGGCGATGACGGAGATGGCACACCAGTTCTTCAAGATGCCGCCGGAGGAGAAGCTCCGGTGGGACATGTCCGGTGGAAAGAAGGGTGGGTTCATTGTCAGCAGCCATCTGCAGGTAGGACTGGTTTTATTCTGTATCGGTCCGTTTTGAGCTTGTTCGTGCTGAGGCGCTAGCTTTGCTATTGACGAGTGAAGAGAAAATACTTTAATGTTTTCAAGCACCTCAGTCTCATATCTAAATCACTAAACAAAAATGCATATTTGACGATCTAAAAGAGGTAATCTAGGTTTTGTTCTCATTGCACACAACGTGTAAAGTTTGGTTTACGAATACAAGGAGTATAAAGATAATGGCAGCGCCTTGCATAAGAAAACTTTCTCTCTCTCTCTCTCTCTTCATCTATATATATATATATATATATATATATATATATATATATATATCTTTATCACCTTTTATTTGAACTTATTTCTATGATTTTTTAGTTTTTTTAGTGGGTTCAGTTGTTATGGCTCGTAGAGATTGATCACATACACCAAATGATAAAGGTCTCTCTCTCTCTCTCTCTCTCTCTCTCTCTCTCTCTCTCTCTCTCTCTCTATATATATATATATATATATATATATATATATATATATATATATATATATATATATATATATATATTGTGTTTGTGTGTGCGCTCGCTCACTTGTACCTAGTTAAGGATGGACATCCAAGATAAGACGAGAAAATCACTGTGTTGGCGAACTTTGCTTGCAGGGCGAGGCTGTACAGGATTGGAGGGAGATCGTGACGTTCTTCTCATATCCACTGGCAGCGAGAGACTACTCGCGGTGGCCGCACAAGCCAGATGGGTGGCGTGGGGTGGCGGAGCGCTACTCAGAGGCGCTGATGGGGCTTGCATGCCAAATACTAGGGGTATTATCGGAGGCGCTGGGTCTGCACACCGATGCACTCAAGGAGGCTTGCCTAGACATGGACCAGAAGATGGTGGTAAACTACTACCCGCCATGCCCCCAGCCTGACCTGACCCTGGGGCTCAAGCGGCACACAGACCCTGGCACCATCACGTTGCTGCTGCAAGACCAAGTAGGAGGGCTCCAGGCGACCAGGGACAATGGCAAAACCTGGATAACAGTCCAGCCCATCCCTGGCGCCTTCGTCGTCAACCTTGGTGACCATGGCCATGTGAGTATCTCTCTCTCTCTCTATATCTCTCTCTCTCTCTCTCTCTCTCTCTATATATATATATATATATATATATATATAGAGAGAGAGAGAGAGAGAGAGAGAGTTTCTATGGTCTGCAAATGAAAAATGTGATCTTTACTAGCTAAGGAAAATATTTAAAAAATTATTACACTATGTATAATGTTAGAGAACATTAGAAAAAGATGCAGTAGTGTGTCATCTTGTTGAAACACTCTTGTATGATTATCTGCCACTCTCCATGACATATATTGTTCGGTTGATCTCACCATGTGACCGACACAGCATAGCTTACAACTTGACCCCCAAGTGACAGCCCATAATAGAAGGCTTTGTCTACTTGAAAGGTAGTATAAGGATTTGATTCTATCGTCTTATCTAGATTTTTGCATTAATAATACTCTAACTCTCCAAGTTAAAACAAACAAAAAACTAGATGGAGTCGGTTAGATGGATCTTTTGTTTCCATAGAATTCGATCATATGTCATGTTAGTAATTAACTCAACATAAAATAGATTATTGTTTATTGTTTTTCTAATATTTTCATGTTTTTCCTAATATTTCACGATCTAATTTGTTTATACCTTTTTGTCGGAGTTTTTTTAGTCAATCTTTTTATGTGTCCAAATAACTTAAAATGATTTTCTCTCATTTTTTAAATTTATTGATGTCACTCTCAATTTATTTTTATAATCTCATTATATATATGGTTTTTTCTTCTATGATCACTTATAGTCTTAGCATCTTCATTTCTGTCACACACTAACGTACAAAAATTGGAAACCCTGTATTTAACCACTGAAACTGTTTAATCGGGGATGAGCAATGCCTCATATATAATTATCAACAGCCACTTGTTTTGTACGAACTCATTTCAGATGGCCTCTTAAAGATGGAACCTGACATTATTAATTCTCCTTATTATTTAGAATAAACGGACAGGGACACCCAGCCATCTCGAAGCAGTCATTAACTCACTAATTATCAAGGGTGAAATTATGATTATCTTCCTTGCAAATAAGTAAAAGATTGTTATTTTAATTCAAAATGCATGTGAGGGGAAAGTATTTAGAATATTAGGCTGTTTTCTAAACCATCACTTAAATAAATGATGTAGAAAACACTGCGGAACTGACAAATATTTTTTTGCGTAAGATTTCAATTTATTACATTTATCTGTCCGTGAAGTTTCACTCAGCCACTTCATATCGATGCTTGATGGCTAATGTGCTGAACGGGACTCGAGAGAAAGAAATTCAAACTCCCTGCTAATCGATTTAGATTCTTTCTGAACCGCAGTACCTTAGCAATGGGAGGTTCATGAATGCGGACCACCAGGCTGTAGTGAACTCCAATTGCAGCCGGCTTTCGATTGCCACGTTCCAGAATCCGGCGCCGGAGGCGATTGTCTACCCATTGAAGTTGGCACAGGAGGAGAAGTCAATCATGGAGGAGCCTATCACCTTCTCCGAGATGTACAGGAGGAAGATGACCCGGGATCTTGAGCTTGCTAAGCAAAAGAAGCTCGCTAAAGAGAAGAAAGATCCAACAGACGATATCACCAAGAAAGGAATTGAAGTAGTTGCCTAAAACAGCGAAAACTATGCTAAGAATTGGATGATGATGTTACTAAAAGAAATAATTTCATGTTGCTTGTTATTAAATGAAATAGTAGGAGTGCCTTTGATATTCTGTGGGTCAGGGAGTTTGTGGGTCAATGTTGCCTAGTATGCTTGACGTGGCTTTTCACTCGAAATCCATTAGCTGGTCAATGCCTGTTTTTGTGCCCGTGAAAAGTAGGAAAGATCGTTTTCTTTATTTGCACTCACAAATAAACTTCACATACACACACACAATATATATAATCGGATCTGGTCTCCACTGATATACTTATGTTGACGTATTGTTTTTGGGTGGAACGATCTAATTTAAAAGGTTAAAGGTTTCTAAAAAATAGGTAGAACAATATTATTATTATTATTATGTATTCATGCCCCAAAAAGTAATAGTCAACATCGCTGGACAGGATTCAATCACTTATATATATATATATATATATATATATATATATATATATATATAAGAGCATAATCTATGCATTTACACACCTATACTTAAAATCACTTTGTGATTTCCAACGTGATAATCAACTATAGAAGTTTAAATTTAAAAAATATTTAATGTACATATTAATACAAAGATACTTTTTAACTTTTAAATTCAAATCTCGAGTACTCATCATGTTGAAAAGATGAGTTATAAATATACATATCTACCTAACATAGGAAGACAATTGGAGTGAAGCTCTGAAAACTAGTCACGTACGGCGCGGAAACTGATCGACGGCCATGGCTACAAGGCGCGACTCTTCGTTCCTCTCTGCACTCACTTCCTCACCTCTGCCTTATCCTGTACTGTTGATAGTTGTTCTCGTCCTTCTTCTCTTAGGAGTCTCTTCTTACTTGTCTTACGAATCTGCCATAGAGGACGTGGTTGAGCAATTACATTGGGTGTTGCTGGTTGTTCCTGTGATCATGCTGCTGATCATTCAATGGTTATCGGCGTACGAAGACCTCCGCAGTGCGTTTGGGCTTCCGCAAATCAACAGGAAGGGAAGGCCGAGTGAAGGCAGTTCACCATGGGGAGTTGCTGCTGTCCTAGTGGTGCTTCTTGTCATGATCTACTTCCAACCTACTTTTCTTGATCAATGGCTCTTTTTCAGTGATTAACGCCCGCCTTTATGTGCATGTATGTGGAGAGAGAGAAGAGAGAGAGAGAGAGAGAGAGAGAGAGAGAGAGAGAGAGAGAGAGAGAGAGAGAGAGAGAGAGAGAGAGAGAGAGAGAGAGAGAGTTCTGATAGCAGTACATGAAAAACCAAGTTAATTATGTATATATTACATGAAAAACCAAGTTAATTATGTATATATTATATGCTACAGGAACGAGATGCTTTGTAATGGAATTGTAGATTGCCACATGTTTGTCTCTCAAGGGCATATACTTCCAAGCTCTTTCTTTTTCTGAATCTGGTTCTTTCGAGAATTAAGTGGATTAAGTGGGAGTCATTTCTAGAAATCATTAAGAAAGACCATCTTTTCATCCTTACGGTGGTATGAAGAGGTGGTTGTGGCTACCAATCTTTCATTTTCTTCCTTTTGACTGGAGTGATATCCTTTTATTGAATGACTGAATGAAAGATTTGTTCTGAAAATGAAACAACGAGTTGTGAGGAAGCGATCCTCCAAAAAACCCAAGAGTATGATTCTTTTGATATGTAACTCGAAAGAGTTTAGATATTCCATGGACTCGACCGGAGGATGAAAGATTCCTACCTCTTGTCCTGACTCCTGAAAGAATGGAATGCAAGCGAGCCGGTGAAAAACTCGATCCCGACCCTGTTGAGGATGAGAGAAAGAAGGAAATCAAACAGGAAAGGCTAGGATCTCTGCTCGATAGGATGAATTGGAATCTAAAGGTTGTCTTAAATCGCATGATCATGGAGTGCACAAAGCAATAGCTCACCTGGCTAGGGTGTGGATTCATTTGTTGGTAATGAGTTCGATAACTGGTGTGTGCATGTGGCTTCGACCTCTCATTGTAACGCAAAAATAATCCCATGATCATGTTACAAAATGGTGGCCATTTTCGGCTCGAGTAATTGTTGGACTGGTCATCCGGCCGTTACCTAGGGATCAGGCCAAACCAAATAATGGAAAGAGGCAAAATGGGCCAAAACAGCCGAAACAGCTAGAGGCTAAAACAACTGAAACATCTGAGGCCGAAACAGTCGAAGCAACCAGAGGCAAAATCGGCCAAAAAGACAGAAATGCCCCTGACCCATTTCAGATATTACGTAGTCTGCCATGATAAAAAGATAGTTTTACCCCTTGACAGTTTTTGAAAAGTACAGGAAAACAAGGGACTGTTATTTTACGATATTGTCCAACCCGGGTTTAGATAATTTCGTTTCTGCCACTCAGTCAAAAGATGGGTTTACCCTTGTTCTTTTGGAAAAATTATAGATTCACCCTGAGAGTTAAAATTATGATTTTAACCCCGATCAGTTGTGAATTTTACAGGAATACCAAATAGTAATTTTACGAGTTTGTTCTTGTGATTTTATAAAAATTACAAAAGAGGACAGAAAATTTGTTTTGCTTCATATTCTTTATCAGTTTAACATGTCTCTTGCTTTGTGTGTTTTTGTTTCCTTTTAGACTGCTTGATTGATATTTTTGCCAAACACCTAAAAATGAGTTCTAGGATATGTGTGTCCGAACTAGCAAAAACAGAAAAGCTAAACGGTTTGAACTTCTAGACTTAAAAGAGAAGAATCCCACTGGCTCTAAAACTAGAAGGTGTAGAGTATGTTTTAAAGGAAACAGTGCGTCTTCCACCACCAGACGCAAACCAGCAACAGTTAAAAATGTATAAAATATTTCTAAAGGACGATACCATAGCAAGAACAATCATGTTAACTTAAGATGACCTGATTAGGGTCTTTGAAGAATATGAGACCACCAAAGAGTTGTTTGACTCATTAACAGCTGAGTACGATACAACTACAAAATTATATGTGTAGTCGCTACTAAAGAAATACAACTCCTTTAGAATGAAAGAAGGAGAAAATGTAGTAGAGCATGTAAATCACATGCTGGTAATGGCTAGAGACTTAGCCGTAGCAAAATCAATCATCCCCGAACCAATACAGATATCAACCATACTGAACAGTTTACCTCCATCATGGAATATGGTCACCACTGCCTTAAGATTAGGGCCAGAAATCAACCTTTCTAAGTTGCCCCTAAAGCTAGCAATTGAGCAAGAATATATGCTCAAAAACAAAAAAGAGAAATTGTTAGTGGTCCAGGATGAGTTAGCTTCTAGCTCCAAATCCAACTAAAAAAAGAAATCAAATAAAAGGTTTGGCAAGAATAACAAGAAAGGCAGTTAAAATTTTAAGAAATCATAGGAAACCGCTTCTCGATAAGTGTTTCAACTGTGGAAAGATAGGACACTACAAAAGAGATTGCTGTAACAAGAAATGTGGAGGAAACAACCCACAGTACAGACAGTCGGAGAAGCAAGATATAATCTGTGTAATTTCAGAATGTTTATACTTAGACCGTCCAATTACAGGTTGGTGAATAGACTCGGGAGTTACAAGACATATCTCAAAGACCAAGGAAGGGGCAATTAACCTGAAGGAATACCAACCCGGAGAACATCATGTATATATGAAAAACAATACTTTCTCAGATGATTTGGGTATTGGATCCTTTAGGATATTTGTACAAGGCAAACCAATTATACTGACCTATGTGTTAATTGTGCTATCAATAAGGCGCAATCTGATCTCGGTCCCTGCCTTAGTTAAGAAGGGTTTTGAAGTTAGGTTTATACCTAACAAAGTGATTGTGGGTAAACATGGGAGAATCTTGTTCTCAAGAGAATTTGATGTAGAACAAGGACTGATCAAGTTATCTGATAATGAAAGTCATCAATCTTCTACTTATATTGAGAGTGTCTTTTCTGTTGATGTGAATATGTGGCATAAACGCCTAGGGCATATAAGTCTGAAAAAGTTAAGGAAATTATCCAACTTTGACTTATTGCTCGAATTTGATGAAAAGACTTTCAACAAATATGAAGCTTGCATACAAGGAAAAATAACAAGGAAAGTCTTTTCCAAGAAAACAACAAGGACAACAACCCTGTTAGAAATTATTCACACAGATTTATGTGGACCTTTCAGGGTAAAGATACATCGAGAAAAGGGTTATTTTATAACCTTTATCGATGATTACTTTAGATATATGTATATATATCTTTTGACACATAAATCAGAGGCACTTGATGCTTTCAAAGAATATAAGCAAGAAGTAGAAAATCAATTAGGGCATTCGATCAAAGTCTTGAGATAAGACAGAGGAGGTGAGTATACCTCGGAAGAATTCTTAGGATTGCAAAGACTTTGGTATTGCTAAACAAAACTCAATGCCCATGACACCTTAGCAAAATGGTGTAGCTGAAAGATACAATAGAACCTTGCTGAACATGACAAGGTCTATGCTGATTGATGCCTCTCTTCTAAGGGTATTTTGGGGAGAAGCAGTAAGTACAACCGTTTACGTACTCAACAGAGTACCATATAAAGCTGTATTCACTACACCATATGAGATGTATTTTGGAAGAAAACCCAACGTAGGTCATCTCAGGAGGTGGGGATCAATTGGACATGTTAAGATCCTTGATCAGTCTAGAGATAAACTAAACAAGAGGTCCTTGAGGTGTATATTTATTGGATATCCAAAAGGTTCAAAAGGATATCGGTTTTAGTATAAGGATCACAGACTCATTGAAAGTAGAGATATTGAATTCTTAGAGGATTCTAAGAATGACATCCCGAAAAACAATAAGGAATGTGTTGATGATTTGGTAGATTTAGACCAATCATCTTTTAAGCCCATAGAAGATCTTCCTGAAACTCGATACCTTAAATGGACATAAGAGGCAAGAGTCACTCCGTCCTACTTAAAGGATTATCACACTTATCTTGCATAGGAAGTGTGTAATTCGGTAGATTTATATGAGTTGACTGATAACTTGACTTATCAGTAAGTAATAAACTCATCGAAAGTAAGGGAGAAAGCCATGGATGAGGAAATTGAATTCATTGAGAAAAACCAAGTCTGGAAATTGGTTGATTTGCCAAAAGGAAGAAAAGCTATAGGCTGTAAATGGGTTCTCAAAAAGAAATACAAGGTCGATGGTACAATCGATAAGTTTAAAGCGAGGTTGATTGCAAAGGGTTTTTCGCAAAAAGAGGGGATAGATTATGTTGAGACACATTCCCCAGTTATGAAATTTGCATCCATACGAATAATCCTAACAGTATCTGCATACTATGATTTGGATTTACATCAGTTAGATGTAAAGACAGCCTTTTTAAATGGTTATTTGGAAGAAATCATATATATGCAGCAACCCGAAGGATTTGTGGTTGAAGGCCAAGAAGATAAAGTATATAGGTTGAAAAAATCCCTATATGGCTTGAAACAGTCACCTCGCCAATGGTATTTGACCTTTCAAAATGTCATTATCGAACTTGGGTTTGTGGCTAACAAACTTAATCACTGTGTTTATGTCTAGAACAGTGGGAGTCACTTTGTCATCTTATCTTTATATGTAGATGACATATTGTTGACTGGAAATGACAATGAGATGATTGTCAAAACCAAGTCATGGTTGAACTCCAAGTTCGAAATGAAGGATATGGGGGAAGCATCCTATATCCTGGGTATAAAGATCTCTCGAGATAGATAATCTAGACTCTTATGCCTAAGTCAAGAGAGAGATATAGACTATATCCTCAAGAAGTTCAAAATGGGTGAATGTAAGTCTGCAGATACAACTGTTGCAAAAGGGGTGAAATTGAGTAAGGCTGATTGTCCCGGTGAAGGAGATGATAAGCCTAATGTTTCTTATGCACAAGTTGTTGGCAGCTTCATGTATGCTATGTTGTGTACAAGGCCAGATATCAACTTTGTTGTTTGTTCTTGTCAGTAGATATCAAAGTAATCGTAGTTGGCAGCATTGGGTAGCTGTGAAAAGGATTCTAAGATATCTAAAAGGAACAAAGAACTTGAAACTGTGTTTTCAAGCAAATGAACTGAAAGTGGTAGGATACTCATATGCTGACTTTGTTGGGAGCAAAGATGACAGTAAATCAACCTCAAGACAAATATTCTTATTTGGAGGTGGTGCTGTTTCTTGGGCATGCAAGAAACAGGATTGTGTAATGTTGCATACACAGGAAGCTGAGTATGTTGCTTGTTGTATGACTGCAAAAAGTGTTTTCTAGATAAGCCGCTTCATACGAGATTTGAAGCTGGAGATAACACACGAGCCAGTGGTTATCTATTGCGATAACAATGCAGCAATTACTCTTATTAAGAGTGGAGCAAATTGTTCGAAAAGCAAGTATATAATGGTAAAATACACTATGTTCATGATATGGTTATGAGAAAGGAAATATCCATCTCAAACATGCCAACGAAAGAAATGTTAGCAGACTCCTTAACAAAAGGCATAACGGAAGAACTCTTCTCAAAACATGTTAGAAACATGGGTTTGAGATATGTTTGATTTGTTGTATAGGCAAACAACCATACAACAGATATACAATTGTTGTATAGGTAAATAACCATACAATAGATAATTTGTTGTGTAAGGAAATAACCACATAACAGGTTATGATTACAATAGTAATTAGGAATCGATATAACTAAGGAAAACCCCTAAAAAGTAGGAAGAAAACTAGTATGTCGATACACTTGGCTCGAATGACCAAGTGGGAGATGTTACAAAATGGTGGTCATTCTCGGCTTGGGTAACGGCTAGACTAGCCATCCAACCGTTACCTAAGGATCAGGCCAAACCAAGTAACAGACAACTGTTACCGAAAATCCGGTAACGGCCATCCGTTAAAGCTCCTAGACGAGAGAAGCCATAGGTGAATAAGCACGGACAAATGGGGGAGCGCCTGCCTATAAAGGCAGGGACATACAGAGACAGTGAGACATAGAGAGAAATACCGAAAAATTACAGAGAAAACACAAAAACAACATTTGTTTGTGCAAGCCCCTGTGAGGGAACCTCGTGTCCATCGTCTTTACTGCTGCGCCATTTTCATCTCTGCAAAAACAAAGAGCTCCTGGAATCCAGCGATCATCAAAAACCTTCACAGCAAGATAATTTTCTTCACTGTCAGATCATGGAAGCACATGTCCAGCATGGCTCACGGCAAAGGGCCAGATCTTCGAGTTTTACTCTGCATCATTGTTGCAACCTCTTAAAGGGAGTTTCTCAAAGATACTGAAGGCAAAGGTCTCATTGCCATTCTTCTGCAAATATTAGTTCCTTTATATTCATCGCATCAATGGCAAACAGCTGCTTGGCATATGACAAATAGTATAAGCTAGCAATAGAGAGCATTGTATACCTTAACGCAAAGGTCTCATGATCATTCTTCTGCAACTCTTACTTCCTTTATATTCATCACATCAGTGGCCAACAACTGCTTGGTATATGCCAAATAGTAGCAGTTAGCAACACAGATTTTTGTATACCTGGAACAAGAGATTAATCATCAAACACTCCTTATTTTTGACTGATTTCTTAATGCTTTTATTGTGCCACAAGTACTATTTTGGTCATAACTTCTTAATAAAGAAAGCCGAGCAGAAGATAGAGGATGCCATATTTGTTCCAGTATCACAAATTTCAGTCTCTTTAAGAAGATCTAGAATTAGTCCTCAGTAAGGTATCCAAGAAAAAATATTTCTATTTATTCTATAATTAGATGAAAACACGAACACTTTCGAAACAAAAGAGATGTATGAAATGCTGTAGTTTCAGGCTTTCAGCATATTGATGATTGCATTAGCAGCATTGATCAGCCTGTAGGCATGGCTGAGTTTCATCCACAAGTGGGTAAAGGACTACTTTAGGACAATTTTAGTGTGAGAACGATGTCACGCGTTAGTTCAAGCCATTGCAGCCGTTTCATTTAATAGAATCAACTGTAGGATCCTTTTTAAGTTAAATAATTGAAACATGCAGGAGACCAGATCAAATTATTTTGGTAAATTCTACCCAGATAATCACAGTTAGATACAGACATTTTTTTGTTTTGGTAAAATGGGGAGGCGAAAACTCGCACCGAGTCGAACTCATGACCCTCAACTTGTTAGTCGACCACCTAGCCAGGTGAGCTATTTCTCGCTCTGCAGATACTAACATTTTCTTCTGTAATTTCTCATCTGCAATCATGGTTTTTATTATTGGCAAAGCTATGGCTAGGGAGATCTTTATCAGTATGCAGAGCCAGCCAGCTCTCGAACTCGAGGTCTTCAACTTAAAGGTTCTTTTCAGTGGAACTCCTAGTTACGGGTGGTGTCTACTTGATCTTAAATGAGGATCTTTGGCATGACAAGCAAGCATGAATTGGTTGTAAGTAGGAAATATGGCTTATCATGACAAATTTTACGTTTGGTGGGGAAATCACTCAACCCTGCATTTGGATTTGGGTTGGGTATGGAACTATTTTGAAAACACACACACATATACTATATATATGTATGTATATACATATGTATATATATATATATGTGTGTGTGTGTGTGTGTGTATGTATACATATAAAGTGTTTGGATCAACTCACTCACATCAATGATTGTTTTTCGAAAGAGTATAATAACAATATCCTTCATACTTTTTCAAAATCTCTTAAAAAATTTAAGTGGATGTATCATCGAAAAGCAATAAGTAGATATGTCTCAAGTGAGTAGAATATGGTTTTCCTACACACACACACACACACACACATATATATATATATGTAGGTATGTATAAAAGATAATGAAACGAAACCTGTAAGTAAAAACCGATTTATGCCCGACTTGGTGTGCATCAAACCCAAGTTATCCAACAAGCAAACATGTTTTCACAAAACTACTGCTGATTACCGCACAAATGAATAATCTCTTGATAACTTATGGGCTTTAGTTTGTCTTAGATATCATAGGATAATTACTAAGCTCAATACCAATATTTATTGTCAAAAAAATTATTTTTTCAAGATTTTAATTTAAGTTGATGATATTAAGAATCGGACACAGATCCAACCGAACTCAGACATGAAAGGAACCATCATGGACCAACTGGCATTGAACTGGGACTTGATTTAAGCCAGACCTAGCTAAGATCCAAACTTTCTGTATCCGAATCCATCCGTTGACCACCTTGATCCAAACTTTCTGCTACTTATCAGAGAAAGCAACAGAAAGAGTCTGGCCTAAATTTACCTTCAACTGGGATCCTGTTTGAGTATGCACTCGAAAATTAAAAGAAGTAATTATTTTATGACTAAAATGAAGAAAGATGTTTGGATGAACTTATTTAAGGTCGGAAGATCAGTGGCGGACCTAAGGCAAGGTGAGGCATGTGCCTCACCCAAAGTCTGAAAAATTCTTGGGTCTCGTTTTGTGGACATGAAATACAAGTGCGCTCCGCCTAAATACAAGTGCACCTCACTCCAGAATTTTTTTTGAGTATGCCGCTGCGAAGGATGGTGGTGGTGGTTAGTAAAGTGGCTGAGGATGGTGGCTGTGACAGCTTAACGAACAAAGAACTATATCAATTGAATTTCTGATTTGATTGGTTAGTAAATTGTCCCTTCTCTATTAAGAGAAGGTGACAAAGATAAAATACACGCTTACCTTATAAAATTAATAGCCAACCATTATCTCTTAAGATTAATATGTTCATTCATCTGAATAATGATTTTTCTTGACATACACATGCACGCACCCACATACATACAAGTATGTCTAGAACGAGACATGAACCTCCCCAGAGCCTACTGGAATGGAAAGAAATAAGGACTCCTACAGTTCGGTTTCAGTTTTACCTTGAAAACGGGAACCAGAACTGACAGTTTTAAGTCATTTTTTTCTATTTAAAATATCACCTTTATTTCATAATTTTTTTTCAAATACAACAAGAACCAAACCAAAATTGGAACCTACAGAACCGAGCTAGGACTCTTAGGAGAGAAGTTTAGTTTGAATTTTGAGTTTTGGTAGAATCGAAACCACTTATTTGAAACCAGCAATAGACTCGGTTTATTACCTGAATCTAGACATAGCCGGTACCTGACGGTTCCAACAAGAATTGAACTGGGTCAAGAACCAGTTAGAACTGGAACTGTTGAAACCGGGCTCAAAACCAAAAACCCCGATATTAAATAACAACCGACCCGAAACCGAAACCAGAGTTTCAAACTGTCATTTCCTTATCTGAATTATAGATAAGCATTCAATACAACTCACATATTTTTATATTTTCATCAATTTCAAGTGGACCTTTAACTGCTGTTAGTTTCTCGCCTTCATTCAATAATTAGCTTTTTTGGATCATCCCAGTTGGTACATCTTTAAGCAATTAATGTCTTCCAAAGGAAGGAAAAATACATATCTGGATGTGAAACATGACAGTACTTCATATCGTAGAGTTAAATGTTAATATAACACAAGATCGAGTTCAATGGCGATTAAGAATGCATGTAGCTGACCCACCCAATGTTGGAAAGCGTGATTTTGCTTTTGGTTAGCGTCACTAATGATTGTTGAGGTGAATTTCAGGAAAATCTAGGGTTTCAGATTTTCAATTCTTCCTATACAATTAGTGATTCTTGTTCCTTGCCTGATGTTCTTTTTCAGCTCTCGACCACTCTTGGGCTTTTGTAAAGATGAAATGGGTCTTCGGTGGGGCCCAACCCAACTGTTGCTGCTGCTGCTGTTCATTCAATTCTTGATACATTTGCAGATCAGATTTTGCATTGTAAACCGATGTAAATATCCATGGAGATGTACGCAATGTAGGTTTTCCCTTGTAAATTGGGCATAGCTCCTTTAACATGAAGTTTGCATGTAAATTCCTTTTGACATGAAATTTGCAACGACTTATCTGGTCAGCTTCTAGGTATTCACTAAGCTCCATACAGTGTCGTAATTCTCGCAAGTTCTAAACCACGATAAAAGATCCAAATGAGTTTCATGCTGGCCATCGACCACCTCATGCGACCCTCCTTTCTCATCTAGGCTTGGGCCAGGGAATGATGGAGTTCCTGTTCCACACTTGCACAATTTAAAGTTCTCTAGAGTCTATTTGGATTGCAAGTTTAGTGTGCAAGTTGATGGTGGTTTGTGGATCAAACAAGCTTACTACAAGATTATACTTGTGTCATTTCCTTGTATGATAAAATATTCAATAACAGTGCAAATGCAAGCCCAATTGTTTCGTTCACGAATGGATTAATTTGAAGAGAATCTGTTAAAAATGATGAAGCTGCCTTGGTATCTCCTGGTTGTGATCCCAAGATAAATTCTTACATGAAGCATTTTTTATTCGAGTATGTGTTAATATTCTATATATCTCTGTTCTGCAGACAGTTCTGTCTAAAAGATTAATTCGAAGATGGGATTGATGGGTTATATTTTATAATGACAGGATAATGAGTAGCTTTCCATCAATGTGGCCAATTGTCTCATGAAAATGCACAAATAGCGGTAGGGAGAATGTTGTGGGGTCTACGGGTTTTGACGTAAGAGAGAGTTCTGCCAAACGTGCTATTGTATGATAAAATCATGGCTGCATTTAGTTGTGAGGTTCCTCGTTTTGTGCTTACCCAATCCAAGTAAGGATGTGTGGTTTCGATCCAAATAGGATTTCAATGTAATGTTTCTCGGTTTCCTGAGGGATTCCCTCGATGTATAAAGTGGCTTCCATCTTGTAATCTCGATTTTAATCAAATAGTGTTTCTCTGTGTAAGAGAGATGAAGGAACCCGTGTAAATCTTGTTCTTTTTCTATGACCTGTAATCTCGACTTTAATCAAATAGTGAATTTCTCTGAGGAAGAGAGACGAAGAAAACCGATTAAATCGTCTTTTTTCTGTGATTTTTTGCATTTGATCTTCCTCTCCTTGTTCTATTTCTAGAACAGCTGCCAATTCATTTTAAGAGCGTATCTCCGGTGATCATAACTTTGACACTAAAGAATCGCGTCGAAATAATCTCCTTTTCACTGAAGAAATTTCAAAGGAAATTCGTACTTAAGGAGTTGCAACGGTGACACTAGATACCATACTGTCAACCCCACATGTGTTGTGTCCTCTGCATATCTTGTAGTATCCATCCTCTCCCCAGTCAGCTCCCCATGAATTCTTGATCACCCAAAATGATGTCGTCTTCAATCTTGCTTTGGCATACTGTCCTTTCCCATATCCTACGAGCAAGACTCCATGGTTCAACCTCTTGCTGCATATCAGAGGGCAGGAGACCCCTCCAACATAGCTTTGCATGAAGTTTGCATTGATTGCAACTGTAAAACAAAAAACAAGAAGATTCCGTGAAACTCAGGTCGCGGTTTGGATTCTGTAAAAACACGTACAGATATACTCGACAGAGAGACATGTGCATACACGAAAGGGGTGTAGAATAAATAATGACGAAATTTGTAAATAAAACATAAAAAGAAAGTGACATACTAATAGACTCGTCGTATGATTTAGTAAGGATTGGTGAATGATTAAAGAATCAAAGGAAGGAACCAGTAGCAGCATACCAGAAAGAGGTCCATGCTTGACTAGATTGGCTGCAATTTGGTCCTCGTTAACAGACACCATGCTGAAGTTTGCTATCTTCGCTGCAACTTTCGATTCATCAAACTTGCAACTACCCTCTATTCCTTTGTAAGGATAATCTTCTTCTCTTACAATGCCGCCTGCTTTCATTACATAGCGGTATGCTGTTGTCATCAGTCCACCATAGCAGCCTGAGTTGCAGGACAATCCCTCATCTGAAAGATCACACTGACAGGTACCATTTGTTATGCATTAAACCTCAGTAATTTGTCTTGCATTTTCAGCTATCTCATAATATCTCATGTTCTTGGAACAATGTCCTTTCGTGATATATCCAAAGGCTGTTTATAGAAAATATAAGGTATTCCAGAAAATATCACCGTGCGTTTTATCAGTATATTAACAAATGCAGACGATCTTCCAACATTTTTCATGATACATCCAAAAGGCTGTTTATAGAAAATACAAGGCATTCCAGAAAATATCACCATGTGTTTTATCAGTATATCAACAAATGAAGACGATCTTCCAAAATTTTATGCCAATGTATATTTCTCTTCCTTGTTCTGAATATACTTGATATATTTCTGCATTACCAATATCTTTCCATGACTTTTCAGGGGAAAACCAGAAATTCTGAGATACCATAGGAATTATCGAGAGCTTGATCATTTACATAGAATTTTGGGCGAAATTCTGACCAACTTTAGTATGAGAGAGATACCTCGTGGTCACAGTCAACAAGTTGCTGCTCGCTGAGATTTAGCAGCTGTCCTGTTTTCAAGAAATGAGCTCCTTCTAGTGCTCCAGTTGTGCTGAAAGTCCAGCAAGACCCACAATTTCCCTGTATTAAAATAAAACAGAGATAATATTTTTCACGGACCTTTTTTTGCAATTGTAATTTGAAATAATAATAATGATGATGATAGTAAAATTTGGTGACTTCTAGTTATCGGTAGCAATTCTCTTCACCTGGTCTTTCACCGGGGTAACTGCTCCATGTTCTCGCCAGTCGAAACTCTCTGACAGATCATCGGTCGGCAGGGATGGTGCCGACTTGAGACCGGAAAGCTCTTCAGGAATCTTCCCTAAGCCTAGATACATGGAACTGAATTCCTCCTCTGTGAGATCTGAAAACTTGGTAACACCATGGATGGCAGTGGGATTCATGGCCTGGTGGTGCATTGCCTTCAGCAGATTGCCTTTAAAGATCAAAAACCGGCGATTCCGCTCTTCCGGTCCTGAGTACTTCTTGTTGAACCTGTTCAAGAATTCGTGGAAACGCTCCTCTGCATTGAGCAACATACGGGCCAACGAAGGCTTGCTGTGATCTGTGATGAGGCGAATTGGGTTGTTAGAAAATTCGTCGGAAACTGCAAGAGTAGCCGAAGGGATGAGGAGAAAGGAAAAAAGGAACGGGAAGAGAGAGAAAGATGGAATCCTGGAATCCATGGTTGGGAGAGAGAGAGAGAGAGAGAGAGAGAGAGAGAGAGGTTGTAGAAGGAGAGAAGGGAGAAGAGAAAGGGGGAGTGATTATAAAAGAGGGGATGTGGGTGGTGTGATGTGAGAGTTAGGTAGTTTGACCGTTAGGTTTTGAAAATCAGGGGGAAAAGGTCGCCGTTAGGTGGTGTTGCCAAGGCAAGAAAAGCACCAAGTTCTTCGTTTTTAAGTAATATCTTCATCTTCTTCGTACTTTCTAAATGTTGTATCCTCTCTCTCTCTCTCTCTCTCTCTCTCTCTCTCTCTCTCATTAACACACTCACAATTTTCAGCTGACATGCTACCAAAGCTACATGGTTTTTTGAGGTGTCAGATAAATTGATAGTGCTCTGTGATGACCCCCAGTAATTGATTTGCAGCCATTGTCAACCCCACACTTTGTATTTAAAGGATTTGATCATCAAACACAACCCCAGCAGTAACTCTCTCTCACGGTCTCACTTTTTCTCTTTTTGTGCTCTCATTGGAACTTTGGAAATGCTAAGAATCTTGTCAGGTGCCTGAGTTCCAACCCATCAAAGTACCGACTGTTAAAGAAGTGAATGGACTTTGTGTGTATGATGGGGAGGCTGAAGCCAAATGTACACCCGAGCATCAAACTCATAACCTGCAACTTGTGAGTTGAATCCATAGCCAGGTGAGCTATTGCTCTTCTCGCAGAAGTGGGTGCTGTGTGAGAGATGTAGTACTAAGTGTCAAAAATCTTTAGCTCATTACAAGTTGCAGACCTTAAAAATTTATTGGGATGAGGCAAAGTCCAGTTGGTTGAAACTCAAGTGAGATGGTCTACATAATTTTTCGAGAAAGGATCCATTTCAGTAAAAGATTATCATGACTACAAGCAAATTTGGCTAAGGTCATTTACTTCCCCATTAAATATTGAAAGATGTCTAGATACAACAAAATAAGCAGTTCAAACTTCCTATCTCTCTAGTCTCTTCAGTTCAGCAATCGCTCATGAGAGAGAGAGAAGAGCAGCATTGGGCTTCTCAAAATCTCTCCTCACCTCTCTCTTTCTCCTCTTCCTCACTCTTTTAAGGAGAAAAGGAGGCAAGTAGAGCGAGAAGCGGTGGCTGGTCGGTTTCGTATCAATAAGCTCCCTACCGTTTCTTCTTCTCTCCATTTTCTTCCTTCTCTCTCTCTCTCTCCTTCCTCCCCTCTCTCTCTCTCCTTCCTCCCCTCACTCTCACATGGAAGACAGACAGTTACTATTGCATGCTTGATTTTCCTGTTTTGTCTTTATTGACATTTTATAAGATAAAGTTTTACGTATTTCGTGTTGAGAGATTCCCTTCTTTTGATTGTACAGTGCTCTACTGAGGGCTTTTTCGCTTCTTCTTCTTCTTAAATGAAGTTCCTATATTCGACAAAAAAAAAGCAGTTTAAATCATAAGCTCATGGAAAGCATTTCCCATCTATCAATGTGTGTGACTTTTTATCGCAATATGGAGGTCGAAGCGGTATGCATGCCTAGGGTATCGAACTCATGCTCTTCAACTTGTGAGGTTGACCCCCTGGTCAGGCGAGTTATTGCTCTTCATGCAAACGTGTGGAACTTTTGGAAGGAATATTATCTGCATTAAAAAAATAATAGCTAGTTGAAAATCTATAAGTCAGCTTGAACTCATCTGATACTCCTGCTATTGGAGTATGAGAGTAATTAATTAAAATTACATTTTATTAAATAAATAATAACTCAATTAATTTCCTTTTACCGAGTCATTTGTTCAAATCTTCGAGGCCGAAAGAGAAAAGATATCCTCGTGCTTCGTGGAAAAAAATACTTTTTACTTAGATTTAAAGAAAATTATACTCTGGTTTCAGACTCTAATAGAGGAGTAGAATTATGTTAGATAATGTATTAATATTTAAAGGTCTGATGGTTTACTTATTTGGGTCGAACCACATCTAGAAAGCACTCGTGTGTATGTGTGCTTCATGTGCATTATAAATTTCAAATTTGAACTTTTCAACTTTGAGCTAATTTCCAAGCTCGAATGGATTCAAGCTCACTGAGCCGGATAGCAAACTGAGTTTAATGAAGTTAACCTTAGTTGCATTGAGCTCAAACAAGCCTAACGAGCCAGTCTTGGGTTGTTCGAACATAGCTCAAGCTTCAGCTCGGTCAGGCATTTTCTTAACGAGTAGAGTAGAGCTCACCAGAATTGAACTGGATTCGAACCTGAACCTACTTTGGTGACTTAACATCAGTCTCACTGCGCATGGTTTTTAATTGTTTTGAACATAATTAAAAGTGATATTATGTAAATTTTGATTCTAATACTCGTAATCTTTGTTACTTAGAGAAGTTATTTATTTTGTGTTTAGATTGGCTAATTCGTTAGATAATAGAAGCTGGTTCCGAACCAGGTGAACCCAACTTGACTCATAGTGGAACCAAGTCGAAATCAAACTATGACAGTCTGCTTTAAGTTTAAAATATGAACTCGATTCAGATCAGGGTCTGCTGCAAATCGATGCAATTAAACCCAATTAGTTCAGTATCCCAGCCAAGTGGCCCATATTGGCATTTAAATGTTGTTGCTTGATTACGCTCAGCTTGTATGAGTTCATTACTTAAGTAACACAGGTCTCCTTGATGTATATGCTAGAAAGTCATATTGGCTGGACTGATTGAGTGTGCATGATGTAATCCAATGGTCAGATCTTTCTACAAGAAAAATGTATTATACATGAAAATTTGACTTAATTTCTTGGTAGAAAATTAAATTTTCTAATTAAAATTACATGTAAAAACTTATATTTTCAATCTTAAACAACAGCTCGTGTTCAGCTTATGAAACACGACTCGTGTTGTGTTCATGTTCTACTAGAGTCAAATCAGCTAACAAAGCGAACATGAACAAGAGTTTGAGTTGATAAGTGAGCCATGAACAGTCCGGTATGGCTCGTCAGTCTCAGTTTTCAAAAGCCAACCCTCAACTTCTAAATGGAACCTCTTCCTGTCCAAAGTAACACAATCCAGTCCGTAATCCGAGCTAAGGCTCATGAGGTTTCTTTTCTTTACAATGGAGAGGCCGAAGCCAAGTATGCACGCCATTTATGTCGAATTAGTCAGGTGAGTTATTTGTTATATATATATATAGTGAGTGGATCATCTTCACCACTTATGATTATTAATATTTTTTTATGAGTACAATAATATTGTCTTTCATTTGTTTCAAAATTTATCTTTTTAAATTATACTTAACTGAAAAACAATGATATATATATATATATATATAAAGAGCATCATATATGTTAGCCATGTTACAAACAAAAGAAAATATTCAAATAAATCTTAACCATTGATATGAAAGATGGTTATTGAGATTTGAATTGGAAAGGTAAAAGTTTATTTTTTGAATTTAGTGTTTTCAAAAAAGTATTAGTGCACTTTTTGTGTTTGAAATTCAAATTTTAATGATCTTATCTTTCAAATTAAATGATTAACGTTTGTTTATTGTTAAGTATATAATTTTGTATAAACATTGTTTATGGTGAAGATTTGAAATTGTAAAGTAGAAAATTATAACGATGTCAAATATTGAACAAACAAGACAGTATGGATTTAGCGCTACTTTTTTTTCCTCTTATATATATATATATATATATGTGTGTGTGTGTGTGTGTGTGGAAATTGGCCACCAAACAGCCCACCGGTTTATCATTAAACTACTCTTTTATGAAAAAATGAGGCCTTCTCAAAAACAGTTATATCATGTCACCCAACACCTCTTAAACTTCCCTTGCAATAAATTCAGCACAACTCTCTCTCTCTCTCTCTCTCTCTCTTTTGCTGGTAAAGGGGATGAAACATGGTGACTCCCATAAGAGCATCCAAGAACCCCATTAACGCTTTCATATCATGGGTGCGGAGGCAACCCCCCAAAGTGAAGACTTTCCTAGCGGTGGTCGCCGGGATGGCGACCCTCGTCTTCCTCCGATTCATCGTTCATGATCACGACAACCTCTTTGTCGCCGCCGAGGCATCTCACGCCATCGGGATCTCGGTTTTGATCTACAAGTTGACGAAGGAGAAGACTTGTGCTGGTTATTTCTCTCCTACCTACCTCCATTTCCTCTCTCTAGAGCTTCATAATGATTAATAATTGTGGATAACATTTTGTTTTGAGGAAAAAAAAAGATTTTTGAGTCGTTGGTGTATCAGTTTCATTGAAAATTTGACGTTTAGGTATTGATTGTTGTTGGTGGTGCGAATTGCTTGTAGGGCTTTCACTCAATACGCAGGATTTGACGGCATTGTTTTTAGCTGTGAGGCTGTATTGTAGCTACGTGATGGAATATGATATCCACACACTGCTTGATTCTGCAACTCTTGTCGACATTGTGGGTAATTTATATGATTCGGTTTAAGTTGAGATCGACTTTCATGGAGGATAAAGACAACCTTCCAATTTATTATGTGGTGAGTCTTGTTGTGGTCTGCTCCATCTTTTACATCTTTACCTTTGTTATTATCTGTTCACTTTTCCTTTTAATTATAATTGTCCGAGAGGGCTTGAATTAATGATCGGATTGTGCATTTGCTTTAACATCAGAATTTGGAGTTTAGCAGTATGGTCAATTTAAATGGACGAACTTGCAACTTTTTTTGACGAACCCATGACTAAACTGCAACGTATTTTATTTAATTCCTGGGTTTATTAATTATGGCTTTGTTAGAACTTATCTTTTGAAAGTCTTGATCATGTTTGGTATATGTCTTAAGGAACAACATCTACACACACTTTTTATCCTTATGACTACTAAAAATTGGATTTATTGAACAGGATAGGGTACAATGAGCAGTTAAAATCTAGATATATTTCTATGAATTTTATAGGAGGTGCAATAAAACCTTTACTAAAAGTTGGGATTACACTGGTCTTTGCTCAAATTTGCTGGGCCGCCATAGTTTACGTGGGATTCTTATACAATATTGCATTCTCTAAGCCAAAATACAAATTGTGGATGCAGGTAGCGCTGTGTGCAGTGCTTGCCCTACTTGTTCATCCGACAACATCACATAATATACTTGACAGGATCTTATGGGCTTTCTGTGTTTACTTGGAGGCTGTGTCTGTCTTGCCTCAGCTACGTGTGATGCAAAACACAAAGGTGAACGCTGTAGTTTAAGTCACAGAATTTTCTGTGCTTTATTTTCTTGATACTGTCAGATGGATGATTTACTAAAATTATAGCTGATATCTAGCCAGAAATAATGCTATTACACTTTTGCAGATTGTTGAACCATTTACTGCTCATTATGTATTCGCTTTGGGGGTCGCTAGGTTCTTGAGTTGTGCTCATTGGGTCCTTCAGGTTTGACATCGTTCATGATTTTCTTCTCACTTTTTCTTAAAGCTTGTCATTTTCTATTTCATACCCTGTAATGAAAGCTGTCTATACAATATAGTACTTTTTTTGTAATTTGTTGAAATGGTATACCATGTCTAAATTCTATTGCTTTAGTGCATGAAATCATAGATTCCTTTGGGTTGGAGCCAGAAAGTTCACACTGGAGGGGCCAGGGCCACTGGTCGTATATAATTTTTTACTAGCTCGACATCAAGGCCCTTCTGTCCCCCTTGGCTTCATCCAAATGTGCTATTATATGTTAGCGCATGCATACATATATGCTGAAATTCATGGTTGTTCGGAGAATGTCCATGATGGTTGCATGACAATTCAGTATTGACATAGTCAAGTGATCAATGGGATTATGCTTTATTGCTTTATTCATAAGGAAACTTAGTAAGATATGGAACCCTTTGAGAAAAACTGCCTGATGAACTGTTCACCAGTAAATTCCGTAGTCACAATTTGTCCTCGGGAATGTGCTGAAACTTCAATGTGTCGACATGGCATCTAAGAATGAAGTGCATTTGGTATTACCAAATAAGGCGTAAATATGTTGTTCTTTTGGAGGAAATTATTTATGTTTACAGACAACAACAACAACAACTAAGCCTTTTCCCATAGTAGATGGGGTTGGCTTTATGTTTACAGAAAATACAGATTTTTAAAGTTTCAAATAATGGTATACTTTTAACATAAAGCAATATGTTGTGCATCTAGTATAACATTTTGAACTATTTCTCTAATATAACTTTTGGATGCAGCAATGTCCTGTCCTAAAGCACAGACACATCACAGCATTTAGCCAGAAGCCTCTTGGGTCATCCATGTTCATTGCAATGTGCAAACTTGTAACTGCAAAGCGTAAAAATATGAATGCTTAAAGGATGAAGAGTGTGAAGAATTTCTTCATACTCTGTTTCCTAAGTCTCAAAATCTGCATATTTTTGTTCATGGATCTTTCCCTAATCAGATCTGTGTTGTTGCCCAAAAGCGAATGTTATCAAGATATAAACTTAGTACTTTTGACGCTCTTCACTGAACATGTACTTACAATAACTTAGGTATCGTTGGTCTAGTGTGGCCAACAAATTGAATAATGGGCTGTTGCAAATAAGTATAAGAAACTGATCGGTTGGGATCTTGCGAACTGGAAAGCATAATATTATTGACCGATATGGTCAATATATGTGTTTGTACACGTATTCCTCAGAGCTACATGTTAATTACTACTTGTTTGAGAGGTCTGTTTGATGGCCAAACATCTAGATAGGCAATTGCCATGGCACATAAAAATAGCTCTTCACTACCTGAGATTGTGTTGATTCCAGACCTTATAAAATAATAGTGAGTTTTGAATCTGGGTATCGGCTGTAAAGAGCTAACAATCCCAGTGAATCGCAATGGAGAATTTGAAATATGAAATTCATGGTCAACTGACTGCAATGGTAGGATGAAACATTACAAATCTTTGTTATAGGTTGATGTTACGTGGATGAGCTAACTTTGTGGAATAGTAGACAGGAATCTTGTCTTCCGATAATTTGTCAGGTTACTTATGATGAACCATGTACGACAATCCTCCTTTTGTGGATACAGGACATCATTATTGGTTCTTCAATCGTAGGTTGCAAATTATCTGCATTACAACATGTAGAATTAAACATGTTGTGCCTGCTGATTGATAAATTCTCCTCGGGACAGCGTTCATCTCTTCTACTGTTTTAGAAATCAATATCTCTGCACTACAAAGTGCTGGGATTATGTGCAACATAGATTCTTATAAATCTGGTGCTTGAAGCCTAACGTACATACATACACATGTATACACCAATACTAATTTATGTAGTATATATATTATGTAATAGTTCTTATATAATCAGCAACTGACATGATTGAACGTGGGAAGCCACGATACGATACGGTAACCTGTATCGTAAGATACAGGTTATCGTGCCGTATCGTACGATATGGTACTGTATCATACGATACGGCCCGTATCGCCCGTATCGCCCGTATCGTACGATACGGGTGATACGCCCAAAATTTTTTTTTTTCAAAAATTTTTTTTTTTCAAAATTTTTTTTTTCAAAAAAAATTTTTTTTCAAATTTTTTTTGCATGTTTCTGCCCTCTCTTTCTCTCTCTTCACTTCCCTTAAAGGCATCCTCCAATATGCTTATAATTTGGGCTTATAATTTCATTTATTTAATAAAAATAATGTATAAAAAAAAATTATGACAAAATCATTTCCCTTTCTGTTACAACTTTTAGGTATATTTTTGCTAACAGTTTCTAATTTCATAAGATCGTAAACAATTAAAAACATTTAGTTCTCTCGGTTCATTGAGTAGGGATTTCACAACTTCACTATTTTAAGGTTCACGTTACATGACTTCCATTGAGTTGAACATGATCAATGTGTGTGAGGCTTAACGCAGTCTGTGAAGTGAGAAATGAAGCTCATGCATTAGTAAAAAGCTAGTCTCCAATAAGAGAAAAAGGGGACATTATCAAGTAATAATATAACATCATTAAGGTGTCATAGACTCAATAATCAAAGAAATGGAGCTCTTTGTTTTGCTCACATATGAAAATTAGCAAATATGACAACTACATGTACAAAGATAGCAGTTTGTTAATTTTGATATATTACATGAGTGAATTATGGAAGATAACGAAGAAAATGCACTCCTAAGTCCTAACTGAAGAAGACATTGCATGAATTAATTTGAAGTACAACAACATCATCAAGGAGAAGATGAAGATTATTTAGTTAATGATCCTGATACAAATTTATAATATGTAAAATATAAATGTATTTCATTTTTTGATTCAAAATATATAATTTTGGATGCAATTGTTCAATATTAAATGTTCAATTTGTGCTAAACTTTGCATTATATGAATTTAAAGCAATTACCAGATTTTTTCAAAATTTTCCAGAATTTTCTTGATTTTTTTCGGATTTTTACTAATTTTATTGATTTTTTAAATAATTTTTATAGTTTTTTAATATTAAAGTACGATACGATACGATACAATACGATACGCCCGTATCGTGGAGCCCAGCGATACGCGATACGATACGCGTCGGACAACACTGCATTAAGCCCCACATTGCTTGGTTTCTTGTTGGAAAAAACAGATGTAATGATTTTCCACTTATTTGTAGTAGTTGGTCATGGTATCTGCTTTATTTATCTCCTTGGCCTTCTCTTTCCCGTTATTGGTAGGCTTAACAGCTTTTCAAACTCATTAAGCTAAAATATTTATATCTTAATTCTATTTTGGACTTGCTACCTCTTCATTTGTCATTGCCTGTAATCAAGTAGTTTGGATTTTTCCTGGCCCTCCACAAATATGACGTAAGCATTTGGATGTTGGTTGTATAGACTTGGAAGTTTAGTCCTCATGAGATTTGTGTATGATTTGCATCAAGCTACCTGATGAACTTATTATAGGAAGATCAATAGAAGTTTTAAAACGTTCTGGTTTGAGAATCTCCATCCCAAAAACAGAGACGAAGAGACTGTTCATGTGAAGGGAACATTTTGTTCGAATTTCATTTTTGTGGGTTGTGACACATCATATTCATCACTTGACCATTGGCATGGATGTGATGTTTGTCATTGCAGCAGCAAGTCAGCAACTGCAATACTTCCTTTTTCCCCACCAGATATTCCTACCGTTGTCTATTTCTATCATTAGAATTATAGATATAACAAAATTACAGACTGGTGGTGCACCAAGCACCCGACTGGTGTCAACTTTTATCATTAGAATGATGCGGCCTTCTTTTCATTACAGGTCTTGGATACTCGTGGGTGCTTTCTGTTTGCTTTGGGCCATGGTCTATGGCCACCAATGGTGCTTCTTTCTGAAGTTGTACAGACTTTTATTCTCACAGATTTTTGTTACTATTATGTTAAGAGGTGACAATCTACTATCTTTTTCCCTCATTTTTTTCTTTCGCCTTCTTTCATATGCATGTTTCTTGTTCCTAACATGGTCTCCTATGATTTCACTATGTTAACAGTGTCTTTGGTGGGCATCTTGTGTTGCGCCTACCTTCTGGAATAGTGTAAACCTGAAGTTTTGCAAGACTGTAAGTTGTCGGCCAGTCATTCACACGTTATTAAATCTCCTTGGGTTTTAATATTTAACTGACGAGTGTTGAGGGTTTTCTGTTAATCGAATATCTAGAACACTAGTGTGGAAAGTGTTCGGATCAAACTGATCTGCTCTCTTGAATTCAGAGGGTGATTTGTATCACTTCTTGGTTGCACTGGTGGCTAACAAAGGGCTCAATAGATCATGTTTCTTTCATTATTGATGGTGTGATCTTCCATTTCACTTGCACAGGATGTTTCTGATACAACAGTTTTGTTTGAAGGATGTTTTATGTTTCGGCTTGGCTTGTATAAGATCAGGTACAGTTAGGTTTATTTCTGTACATGCATATAAACTAAAAGCCATATACAAGGAAACTTGTACCAATATAACCAGAAAAGTAGTTCATCGAGAATCAACAATTCATTATCAATAACGCGTTATAGCGGAACAAAAATCATTATAGCGGGCATCCCTCTAGAGCACTGTTAGCGCTGCTAACACCGCTATAGCGGTGTACAAAACCTATTTGGGTCGAGTCAATCCAATATCCATTGGATCGACCTGAACCAAATAGGTTAAAACACTAAAGAGTGTGTCTCGCCTCTCGCATCTACTGCGTCTGCTCTCTCTGCCACCACCGGCGAGCAACAACCACCGATGACCACCGCTTCCATTGTCTTCCTCCACCACAGGTAAGCTATCTCTCTCCCTTTCTCTCTCTTTCTCCGGCTTCATCTTGTGCCCCTTTCTCTCTCTTCTCTTTCATCAACATGTGTATTGTTAGACATTATTTTCATTTAGCTTTGATTTTAAGTTTATAATGGTTTTGTGTTCATTTATATATATATATATATAGAAATATTGTAGAAGCAATATTTCTTTGTAGAAATTTATTGGTTTACATTTGGATTTTACGTGTCGATGTTGGATGCGCTTGCACCTCTTTGTCATGTTGGATGTGCTTGCAGCAACCCATTTGCCTATAGTATTATTATCTAATGCCATTTTATTTTAGTTGTATCTAATTTCATCTAATGTACTTAGTTCTTTTAATATTTGCAAGTATTTTGTTGTATCTTTTGAATATGTGTTGCTAATAAGAGTGGATGAAAGACTGATCCTATATTATCAATAGTGGGTAGCAGGTTGTTAGCGATCGACCTTGATATAGCAAACATTTTCCTTTATGGCAACATGATTACTAATTAGTACATAGGATATGTGAACTGTTTTTTTTAGAGTAAAACGTGTGATGTGTATACATGCTCTAAAGAGTAACACAGGAGTAAGGTTTGGCGACACCATATTCACCATACTTGAGAAGATAAGTAATTATATATATATATTTTTTAATTCCTTTGCTTAATGCTTAGAATAACTTTATTACATTTATATTTTTTTAATTTAAGGTTAACAATTCAATATACACGTGTCACATGAAATTTATTGTTTGTTTATTTAAAAGTTAAAAGTAGAATTTGTTTATTTAGTTTGATTCATATTTATGAAAGAAGTGGTTGAGTTTCTTGATATTATTTAGAAATTAGAGAATTCATTATATATAATTTTTAATTATAAACAAAAGTATACGCATTATATCTCCACTACCGTTATATCAAGGTCGACCGCTAACTGCTATTGATAACGTAGAATGCATTAATATACAAGGAACCTTGTGGTGAAGAATTCCTCGTGTGCAAACTGAAACATAGGGCCAGGCGGATTGGTCCTTAATCCTTATTTGTATTGTCTTCGTCTACAAGAGAATCAGGATTATCAAAGATTTAGCCATCATCGCGAGATTATGGCAAGCCCGGGCGCGTAGTCAAAAGGAGTTTCAATGCACTAACAAGTTGGAAGCCCATTGTTTACAACTTTGAATGAGATTCTCCTTTAGTAAGGCCATTATTAACAGGTTCTTCTCGTAGAATGCTTGTGTTTGGATGTTGCGTCTCTGTGATAGAAAATTTTGCAGGACTTACGTTTCATCAATCATCGTAAGGATTCAGGGACACCTGAACACCGACGCTCAGTTTGCTTAATCGCACGGCTGGTAAACAAGCTGATACGAACCTGTTTGCTCGGTTCGTTTTCCATACTACCGACCCGAACCAACTACTAGTCAAACAGCTTGTTATAAAAGAGAAGGCAGCATGACTTTTTTGGAATTAACTGCCAATATGACACAAGATGGACTTCTATGGTCTTAGCCGACTCGATTTAGTGTTGAAATAGACTTTGTTGTTGGTGTGGTTACAAGGGAGAGGCTGAAGCCAAGTATGCACGCCTTGGCGAGTCGAACTCACTACCTGCATTTTGTGAATCGAGGTTCTTGTCCGGTTGAGCTAATGCTGCAAGGGTTGGTGCAGGCAAAATAACAACTAAGCCTTTTTCATACTAAATGGAGTCGGCTACAAGTATTCTTTGTTTTCATTAGAGTCCTATCACGTGCTATGCTAGTAGTAAACTCGATATAAACTAGATCCTTTTTTATTATTTCTTTTCAATACTTTTGTTATCGTTCTCTTTCTCTTTTAATATTTTTACAATATAGTTTTTCATATCTTCTAACAAGAGCATCATTGGGTCATCTTTTTACATGTTCAAATCATCTTAAATGATTTTTTCTCATTTTATCTTCTATTAGTGCTAATAATCTCATTATGTATATGGTCTTTACTTGTGTGATCAGTCATCCATCTCAACATCTTCATTTATGCTATGGATATCTTTTGCACATGTTTATAATTAACTATCCAATATTCACAACCATAAAACATAGCAAGTTTAATTGTTGCTATATAATATTTACCTTTTAACTTTAATGATATCTTCTTATCACACAAAATATTTGATGCCCCTCTCCATTTTAACCAATCTGTATTAATTATATGCGTAACATCTCCATCAATTTTTCTATCACTTTGAAAAATTGACCATAAGTATTTAAAACTTTTCTTCTAAGGGATGCAATGTGTTGGCAATCTTAATTTCTATGTCTTCTTAAGTACCCAAATGATCAAACTTACATTCCATATATTATGTCGTTGTTCTAATAAATCAGAAACCTTTACTTTCTAACGTTTCTCTCCATAGTTCTAATTTTCTATTAACTTTTTCCTTAAACTCATTCACTAATACAATATCATTTGCAAATAACATACACGAAGGTACTTCATCTTGAATATATTTTGTTAACTCATCAATGACCAATATAAATAAATATAGGCATAAAGTTTAGCCCTGATGTAACTCAATATTAACTTAAAAGGAGTTTGTCATTACTTCATGAGTCCTCACATATTTTTGCGGCATCGTACATGTCTCTTATAAGATTTATGTATGTTAATAGGATATCTCTTTTTTCAAGGTTATTCAAAAAGCATCTCTTCGCATCCTATTGTAAGCTTTTTTTAGATAAATAAATATCATGTTAAGTTTTTTTTCTCTAAAATGTTTTATAAGATGGCTCAATAGGTGAATCGCTTCGATAGTAGATGTGTCGGGCATGAATCTGAATTGGTTCTCTGTTGTACTCGATAATTGTCTTAACCTATGTTCAATAGTTTTTTCTAATAACTTTATAATATGGCTCATTAACTTGATACCTCGATAATTTGAACAATTCATAATATCTCTCATGTTCTACTATATGGGTATAAGTATACCTGCTCTTCATTCCTTGGACATCTTTTGTGTTTTCCATATTTTATTAAATAGTCTTGTGAGCCAAGTGAGCCCAATGTCTCTTAGGATTTTTCATACTTCTATAAAAATATTGTTTGGTTCCATCGATTTATCAACCTTCGTATATTTAAGAGTATTTTTTACTTTATTTTTTTAAATACACTGATAGAAATTGCAGTTTATATATATATATATTTTTATTTTACTAACTCTTATAAGCTAATACTACCATATGTATTTTTATTAAAAATTTTATAGAAATAATTTTTCTATCTATTTTTTATAGCATCATTTGCCACTAGAATCTTCTAGTCCTCATCTTTGATGCATCAAACAAAAGTAAAATCCTTAGCTTTCTTATCTCTAGCCTTAGTTATCCTAAAAATATCTCTTTCACCTTATTTTGAGTTAAGCTTTTTATATAAATCTTCTCAAATTTTAACTTTTGTTTCACTAACGACCTTTTCCGCTTCTATTTTTTTGCTTTCTTATAAGCGTCCCAAGTTTCACTAGTCTTCTTGGCATAATACAATTTATAACATGTATTCTTTGCTTTGATTTTATCTTACACCACTTCACTCCACCACCAAGCTTCTTTTTGTGCTGGTAACACATCTTTTGCCAGTATTATGATATGTATAGTCATATTGTTCCACATATTAAAAGGTGTACCTAAATAATTCCAAGCATCTCTTTAACAAATTTTCTTTATAAATATATCTTCTTTCTGACATTTGAGGTTTCATCATCTAGTATGAATAACTCTATACATTTTATTCTTCTTTGTCTACTTTTTTATCCACTTTTTTATTTGTAAATCTATTATTAGAAGTCGATGTTGACTATTAAACTTTCTCCTGGAATTATCTTACAATCTTTACAACATGATCTATTTTTTTCTAAAAAAAATAATCAATTTGTGTTTGTGACAAGTCACTCTTATAAGTAATTAAATGTTCATCTCGCTTTTTGAAAATTGTATTAGTTATAAAGTGATCTAAAGCTATAGCAAAATTTAAAATCGCCCTATCCTCCTCATTTATATCTCCAAAACCATAGTTTTCATGAATACCTTGATATTTTGATGCATCTTTACCAACATATCCATTTAAGTCTCCTATCAAAAAGCCTTATTTATATTCTCTTATAATCCTACTTGGGGTGCATAGGCACAAAATATATTCAAAGCCTCTACTCGTAAAACTAATTTCGCTTCATAATTCGGTCATCATATCGTCATATGTCTAATACATTATCCTTTAAATTTGTATTTATAATATTACAAACTCCATTTTGAGCTTTTTCCTTTCTTGAGTACTATAATTTAAAACTTTTATTCTCAATCTCTTTTGCTTTTTCTTCAACCCACTTTGTCTCTTGTAAACATAAAATGTGAATCTTTCTTCGAATCATAGTATCTACCACCTCCTTTAATTTACCGGTTAATGTTTTGATATTCTAAGTATCAATACGAATATCATTATCTAAGACTAGCTTTCTTACTCTCACATTTGTCCATTCTGAAAATAAGATCTTTGTTGTAACTTGTTCACTAAATTCAAGCGATAATATAGCAGGACTAACTTCTTTATCCACACTCGTCAATGATGTGGCAACCCTCTCTGCAATTGATTCACTACATCTAAGAAAAGATGTAGAGGTCTTGGCTTACTTTTCACTGCATTCGGGTTTTGGAGTGCATCACTTAGAGAAATTTTCAATGCAATGCTTATAATTTGTAGAATCCATGATAGATATGTCCAAAAAAGTTTTACGCTTGCTGACGAAAGCCTGACGCAACCCTCTCCTCTTGGGAGCAGTCATGCAAGGGTGATCCGTTACATGGTGCAGGCAAAAGTTGGAAAATTTGTCATTTAACAAGATTTATTAGCTAGATTAAGCATTAAGCACATATGATTTGCATAGGAACAGCCTTAGATTGCAACGAGTGCAACAAGGATCAGCGGTTCTTAATGTCTATGATTTGAAGAAAGAATGGCAGAACTACGATCGGACCATCCCATAACCCATTTTCTTTTTCTCTTTCACGCACACGCACATATATGAAGTTTGATATAAATTAGTAATATTACATACTACCAAATCTAAACAAATTTCAATTATTTAAACATACTATCAAATCCAAACAAAGCTCAAGTATTTAAAGTAAAAGATAAATAATTGATATTTAAATTTTAAAAACAAAAAATACATTAATGTAATTAATTAAAAAAACAATTCTTGTTTTTTAAATTCAAATCTGAGTTGTGTGTCACCAAATTTTAAAATTCTTGGTATCCATCATTATATAAAAAAAAATACAAGTGTTTACCGAAATATAAATGCACCTTACCCAAAAACAAAATTCTCGAGTCCGCTAATGATTCTCTCTCTCTGTATGCATGTGTGTATCAAGTACTGGAATGTTTTAAGTATTTCCGCTTGAAATAAATGTTGATAGTCTTTGTTGTTAATTTGACCTCAAGCTAAACCCAGCGTCGTACATATTCATGCGTTATGCACGCTATTAAATAAATTGACATTTCCCTAAAAGAGAATAAGTCGACGTTTGTAATTGAGAAGGCCGTATCACGAACCGTCCAAATTAACACTCCTTTGCTTTAAATACTCGTCCACACTTCGCTCCATGACCACCGGCGTCAAACTCAATAATTTCCAACTTGGTACCTCATAGAACGCACGCACACGCACACACACACACACACACACACACATATATATATATATATATCGAACACGTATTTCTGAAAAGTTTTTTAATTATAAAAAGTTTCTGGCAATCAATTTAGTTTGGCAATAAATCGTAAGTACTCATGGAGTCTTACTCAACTTGAATGCATTTGCAAATCACGGCAACAAATCTTTCTTGGGATATATATATATATATATATATATATATATATATATGTGAGTGATTGTGTGCATCCATGCATGCCTGTCAAAGTTGACAATGACAACATACTTGAAGAACGATATTGCAAACATGAAAACACCAAGAAAGCATGAGAATCAATAATGCCTGAATAAGTTTTTTGTGCTTGCCATACAAGAAGCAATGAATGCAGAATGCAGAATGCAGAAAGTAGCTATAAGTATCTTGATATAAATAAGTAGTGTGATATGTTATCAGGGGCACTTGGGTTTGCCACCATGAGTCTTCTGGCTACCGTAGCAAGGACAGTCTTCGTAGTGGCCGGCGGTGCCGGACGGCTCGCAGTGGCATCTTGGACAGCACGTTCCGCAGGCTCGCTTGCACAGATTCGGCCTCGACGACAGACTGCACCTCACCTCGCACGCCTGATCACAATCTGCAGCCACAGCAAATTGCAATACACACAAAAATCATCATCTTCTTCTCATTCTCAAGTGACATTACCAGTGGAAAACCTATTCATAGGCTAGATGAGGCGGCTGGGACCCGAAAAGATCCCGGAAATCAATACAAGCAGTTCAAGTTTTTCGAAAACTTATATAGACCGCCTCACCTGAATTTCACCCACTGGATTTCACCTTACCCGGAAAATTTTCTACATCAGCCACTGGACATTGCATTAAGAAATTACAAAGAAGGCAGAAAGATGCCAATCGACGGTGGAGCCGCAGGAGAAATAGATGGAGCACCACCCGGCGCATGTGAACATATTTTTAGTATTTTTTGAATATTTTGAATAAATATTATATATATATATATATATATATATATATATATATATATATATATATATATATATATATATATATATATAGACAGAACTTCTTAATTAAAAGATTATTTCTCACATCCATAATGAATATTTACTATGTGAATCTTGTCTATGCAGGCAGTGTCTTAGGGCAGGAGTTATAGCTTTTCAATTTGATAATTTTAAATTAAGCTTAAGGGCATCAATTTGAAACCTTTCAGGTTGTGGTTGTATCGTGTCTTTCTTATATGTTACTTTGAGAGGATACAAACACAAGACTTTTGTCAGTTTAATTTTGTTAATCAATATATATAATGTATATATAGACAACTATTAGCTCTTGTTGAAACGGATTAACTCGGACACAACCTAATCTGTTTTCTTGTCTTTTGGGGGGACAGGGGCTTTTTCGGGTTGCTGCGTACCTGTTAGGGAAAAGAGAGCTCGAACCTGTACCTGTACGTGTCCCATTAAGGTTCGTGTTAGGACTGGGTATAGGTATATCCACTCCCGACCCGATCCATTGCCATCCTTACTTTTCAGTGTAAGAGCATTTCTTACTAGAAGGGGCGAAAAAGTTCTAAAGTTTTGACCGCTCTACCGGAATGTTTAAAGTAATGGAGACGGATTGTAAATTGTGAAACTTGCAACCTGTTTCTGTTAATACTTTTAATAGGTTTGGATCAGATTTTCAATCATCTAAAATGAATCCAAATTAAGTGATCCGTTTTTCCTTTTGCCCTACTCTCTCTCTCTCTCTCTCTCTCTCTCTCTCTCTCTCTGTATATCGTCGTCCAGACCAGCGCCTTACTGCCGTTCATAGTGCTCCATCAGTGCCAGTCTTCTCCGTCTTTCTCGCCGTCGTCAAACTCCACCGTATACGAATTCATTAGCGGCGACGGTAACTTCCTCCCTGCCTCTCTCTCTGTGTGCATGTAAATGGGGACGAAGAGGAAATGGACAGCCGACGGAGGCTCCAAAAACCATCAGGATGGAAAACGCTCCAAATCGACTCTATTCGTCACCAATTTTCCGTATTCGTTTTCTTCTTCAGATCTTGAAACGGCATTCTCTGACGTAGGTCCGGTAAGACGCTGCTTCATGGTCACAAATAAAGGGTCTAATGATAGCAGAGGCTTCGGGTTTGTGCAATTTGCCGTTTCGGACGACGCTTCTCGTGCCCTGCAGCTGAAGAACGGGACCCCGATAGGCGGAAGAAAAGTTAAAGTCGAGCTCGCGTTGCTTCGACATCTCGAGCACAATGAACGTTCAGGGAAATCCAAGGGAGGCAAATCCGAGGGTAGTGAAAAAGGGAAGGATGATTTGACGGAAACCGAAGGAGTGAAATTCGAACATGGTAGAAGTGATGACGAAAATTTTAGGAAAACTGAGGGAGCGAAATCTGAACTTGGTGAAGATAGGAAAGAAAACACTGGGAAAAACAAGAAAGCGAAATCTGAAGATGGTGGTAGTCGAAATGTGAGTTCTGCGGAAACCAAGCCTGCAAAATCTGAAGATGGTGGAAGTGTTAATGAAAATCATGCGAAGTCCAAGCTAGTAAATTCGAGAAAGTCTGGAAAGGCCAAAGGAGCCAAATTTGAGCACGATGAAAGCGGAAACATGAGTTCTGTGAAATCAAAGGAAGCTAAATGTGAAGATGGCGAAAGCGGAATAGGGTCAGAGATGCAGAGGGTGGCGAGGACTGTTGTCGTTGGTGGTTTAAATTCTAGTATATCTGAAGAAGTATTTAATTCTGTGAAAGAAATAGATCCTACGGCCACCATTAATCTCTCTCTTCCTGAATCTGAGCTTCAACTTGGTGGACTTACCCGGGATGGCTGCACAAAAGAGGCCTGTAGCGTGCTCTTTTCTAGCGTTAGATTGGCTCGTCGCGCCGTCGAAATCTTACATCAGAAAGAGATGCAGGGAGCGAATCTGTGGGCGCGACAATTAGGTGGGGAGGGCTCGAAAACTAAAAAATGGCGAGTTATCGTGCGAAATCTGCCTTTTGACGTTACTGCTGAAGAGGTAAAACGTTTATTTCAAACTGCTGGTTTTGTGTGGAACATTCTTATTCCAATTTCGCTTCAGCAAGAACCCTCGAAGGGTTTTTGTTTTGTGACTTTCACTTGCAAAAAAGATACAGAGAATGCTATCACAAAGCTCAATGGTCAGAAGATTAGGAAGAGAGTGATTGCAGTAGATTGGGCGCTCCCGAAAAAAGTTTATGCTAGCACCAGAGAGTCACTTGGTTATTCTGATGAAGACGACACTTCCTGTGAGGAAGACGACGAAGAAGAAATGGTTGACAAGGAAACAGATGTACTTCATGACCACCAGCCAGAAGGAAACGATTTCTCGAGTGAAATCAAGGTGGACGAGGCGGAAATCACGAGAAAAGTTCTTCATAACTTGATATCAGGATCTTTAGAAGGGGATAACGAAGCACCAAATACCAATAGTTCAGGATCCCTTCTTCAAAACAAGGAGCTAGATCCAGAAGAAGTTAGTAAAAAGAGAAGAAAACTAGCTTCTGATGTGGAGAAGTCTCTCCCTAAGCAAGAAGATCATGATTTGGACAAGACCATCTTTATTACTAACCTCCCCTTTGGCATTGAGGAGCAAGAAGTCAAGCAGCATTTCTCGGCGTTCGGCAAAGTTCAATCCTATCTACCAGTCCTTCATAAAGTCACAGGTAGACCAAAAGGAACTGCATTTCTGAAATTTGAATCACCAGAAGGAGCGAATGCTGCAGTTACTGCTGCAGACAATCTAAAAGGTGTTATTTTGAGAGGAAGGCAGTTGAGTGTGAAAATGGCTTTGAACAAGACACTAGCTAAGGAGAAGGAAGAAATGAAAAATGTGAAAGAGGAAAGAGACCACCGAAATCTTTGCCTTGCAAAGGAAGGCCTTATAGTTCGTGGGTCACCTGCTGCTATTGGTGTATCCAATGAGGACATGACCAAGCGCGAATCATTGAGTAGAAAGAAGGCAGAGAAGCTTCAATCACCAAACTTTCATGTTTCAAGAACAAGATTGATAGTTTATAATGTGCCAAAATTGATGACGGCCCCAGAACTCAAGAAGCTGTTTGTAGAAGCTGTCATTCAAAGAGCCACCAAGCAGAAGCCTATAATCAAGCAGGTTTCCCTTTCTCCTTGATCTTTCTTTAGTGAATACTGCCATGTAATTGATTTTTTTGATCAATTAGCCGGTTGTTTTTTGGTTGATTCTTGGATGTTTAGGTAAAAATCTTGAAAGATGAGAAGAAATCAGCTGCTGACACAAAACCAAGACAGCGAGGAGTTGCTTTTGTTGAGTTCTCTGAACATCAACATGCTCTCGTTGCATTGAGAGTCCTTAACAATAATCCAGGTATGTAAAGCATATCCTTTATAGCATAAAACTGTCAGAAAATATTATTTAAGGAGAATATTTCCAGTTCAGAACAATTGAACTTCGATTCTGGCATTTTCATATGTTTTCTGCTTTTGGTCACTGGTTCTTTCAGAAACTTTTGGTCCTGAGCGTAGACCCATAGTTGAATTTGCGGTGGAAAACATCCATGTAGTGAAAAGGAGGACACAAATGGCAAACACCCAGAAGGAAAAGCAAGAAAATATCCAGCATCCGATCACGGAGAACCGCCCAGGACAGAACCCTAAGTTGAACCGTAAAACCCAAAAAATGGTAGGCAAGAAGGGCGCAGCTAAGGTGCTTAATGTTGGCGAACGGGAAGCAAACGAAGGGACTTCAGTTACGAAAGAAGAGCCCAAAACAAATGGCAAAAGATCAAAAGGTGGAATGGCTAAAAGCAGACGCGTAAAAGGAAGAGTCCATCAGGAAGAGGGAAAGCATATTGGTATAGGTTCAGAGGCACAGGGAAAAAGGATAATGAAGAGGAAGCATGAGGATGATGTTCTATCTGAACAAAGTAAGAAAAAAGCAGCAGAGCATAAGAAAGAAAATCAACCAGAATTAGCAGATAAACTTGATAGATTGATTGCACAGTATCGCACAAAAATATCTGGAAAGAGCAATGATAGAAAGCAGAGCAATGGGGAGACTAAGAGGTGGTTCCAGTGAGCAGTGACCCAAGCTGTCCCACACCTGTAAGTACTCTAAATAATGTGATTACTTGTGCGAGGATGCATGATAACACATATGATCAATAATTAGAAAAATGCTTAGGTGGTGACACTTTTATGTTCTCTTTATGTTTGTTTCTTTTTCCATGATATGGAGGTACCACGGGCCCAAAGTATCTTTGTTTGTAATTCGACTCATTCTCCACAAGATATGCGAAATATATGAATATGTTCGTTCCTTGAATTAGCTCTCTTAACCATGCATCTTTATTCAACAACAACAACAACTAAGCCTTTTCCCATACTAGATGGGGTTGACTATACTAGATGAGGTCGGCTACATGGATTCCTTATTTCCACGTAACCCTATCATGTGTCATCCTAGCAGTTAACTCGATATAAACTAGATCATTCTTTATTGTTTCTTTCCAACACTTTTGTGGTTGTCCTCTTCCTCTTTTAACATTTTCACAATCTAGTTTTTCATATCTTCTTACGGGAGCATCATTGGGTTGTCCTTTTAATCCTCCAAACCATCTTAAACGATTTTCTCTTATTTTATCCTTTAATGGTGTTACCTCCAATTTTTTCTAATAACCTCAATATGTATATGGTCTTTACTTGTGTGATCTCAACATGTTGAGGATTAATTGTCTAATTGTTACTCTATAATATTTACCTTCCAACTTTAACGGTATCTTCTTATCACATAGAATACCTAATACCCCTCTCCATTTTAACCAACCGGCATTAATTTTATACATAACATCTCTATCAATTTTGTTTATCACTTTCAAAAATTGATCCTAGGTATTTAAAACTTTCCTTGTGAAAGATGCAATGTATGTCAATCTTAATTCCTATGTCCTCTTAAATACCATTTCATATATTATGTCTTTGTTCTACTAAGTCGGAAGTCTTTACTTTCTAGCGTTTATCTCTATAGTTCTAATTTCCTATTTACTTTTTCCTTAGACTCTTCCACTAATATAATGTCATCTCTAAATTGTACTTCATCTTGAATATGTTTTGTTAACTCATCAATGACCAATATAAATAAATATGAACTTAAAGTACAAAAGTATCTTCATTCAATGTACAAAAATATCTTAATATATGACTATAATCTCATCTATCATAAACTAACTCGATTCATATAACTGTGCCGCTTTTACCATTTGTTGATACATGTACCATATAAAGGATGGTATTGTAACGTTAATGGCATAAGGAAATGCAGTCTGTAGTTTCCCCGATGTGTTTTTCTAATTCTCATGATCCCTGAAATCCTGAGATGTCAAATGCTGCCTTTCTACTTCTCTTCTGTATCTCAAATTTTGTCAAAATAATGTCAGGATATTAAAAGTGCTCTGATTTAAATTCCTAATCTTTCTTGGGATGACATTTCCACATCGGTGGTTGCCTATGTGCAGCGTCAGGCCGTGGAGGACTTCTATTATGCTAGAGGGGAACTGCTCGAGTTCAATCTACCAAGTGGCAGGGAGTTAGCCAAAGTTGCTGGAAGCACCAAATCTTGAGGACGCGCAAGCGAGTGTTGGAGCATAAAATTTGCCAGCGATGAGCTACCAATTCACTCAAAGCTTGTGGGTACAATTTCGTTTGAATAATTCGCATAAAATAAAATCTCATCAAAAGAATTAATATTTGGGTTTTGGAGCTGGGCAGAGGAGGCCATCTTTAATGGATTTTTGCTGCATGTAATCATTAGGATAGATCAGTGAACTGTCCGTTATTCCTTTTGGTTGTAACCATCCAAAATTTTTGACTATATAGAGATCTGGTTTTAAATTGTGCTTTCTATCAAAGTACTTTGTCGCTGAAGGATAATGATACCGACATGATGGAGGATTACCCTCAAAAGTTGTTTGAACTTGATGATGTTTCTCCATAGAGGAACTCACTTCGGGAATTTCATGGACTATACTGGTATTCTATGTGCATCTGTGAGCTGCCAGTTTGCCGGTTCTCTTTCACCCTTTACTATTGCAAGTTAAGTGGCTCATTTTGTTTTGCCAGTGCAGAAATTACACTGGTAAAGTCCTAGATTTTGCTTTAGGTGTGACGGATTGCTGGTTCAGTAGTGTATTCTCTGTAGATAACCGTGTTTTATTTACACTTCTCTCGTGATATTTACCAATTAACCAGCTAGCTCTAGATAAATCTAGCTGGTAAGGTAATATTTCACAAAGTTAGATCTGTAAAGCCGACTACGTGTGATGTAATGGCTTAGAAGCAACTAGGTGGTAATATAGAGTTCGCTGCTTCCACTTTTCCCACACTAGCTCTAAGCTCAGAGTCCATCTCACCGATCTTCTTGTCGACTCTTTGCTCTTTAATCAGGTAAAAGTATCACGATAAATTAGAAATACTTCTGTCCAGAAAACCTTTTGAAGATGCCACGGTAAATTAGAAAAAAATGTTTATGAGAAGATGAATTTTACCATCAAAATGCGGATGGGAGTCATGCCCGTCTCAGTTTTTTTCCCCTTTTATTTTTGATGTCTGGAATTGTCACAACGAATGCCTTTTTTCATAGTAAATCAAAGAAGTCGCTTTCCTCGTCTCTTTGACCCGCCATCAAGTACGTGGCATGTTCAATCTAGGGTATTTGGATGTGTTTGCTATGTGCATATTCACTCTCATATGAGAGACAAACTCAATCTCAAATCTATTATGTATTTGTTGGTACTCTCATTTCAAAAAGGATATCGTTGTTATTCTCCATCACTCATTGTTGGTATATGTTTCTTGATGTTACTTTCTTTGAAGAAACACTATATTTTACCTTTTCAATTGAACCAAATGTGGTCTACATGAGGTTTTACACATTCCTATTTTAGGTCCACCTACGAGGTCTCCAACGGCTTTGTACGAGGTGCCTTGCCTAGATTCACCTCAACGTCCCTTCATTACCTATCGGCGTCGACCACGGGATACCATTCTGTACTCGAGATAGCCGTGAGGCATCCTAGTGAATCATGTCCTACTCCAATGCCTCCACCTACCTACGGACCTCTCAGTCTGTCACATCGCGATCTTCTATTGCTCTTCGCCAAAGGTATTTGATCTACTCGAAATCCTCATCCAATCTATAATTTCTTGAGTTTTCATCGTTTATCTCCATCATATTATGCTTTTGTGTCTTCTTTGTCCTCTGTTTCAATTCCCTAAAAATACCGGTGAGGCACTCGGTCATCCGGGTTGGAGGCAAGCCATGATTGATGAGATGCTTTCCTTTAAGCACGGTGGTACGTGGACTTCGAGGTCCACTGCTCCTCGGGAAAACATTGTTGGTTGTGCCTCCTGGAAAATTATTATTGGTTGTCGATGGGTGTATGCCATCGTTGGGCGGCGGCGAATGGTAACATTGATCGTCTTAAAGCTCGACTCGTTGCCAAGGGCTATACTCGGGATATATGGTCTTGATTACGGTGATACCTTCTCTCCTAGGTTGCTAAAATTGCCTCCTCTGTTCGTTTATTTCTAGCCATGGCAATACATTTGGTCGATTGGCCATTATATCGAGTTAAACATTAAAAATGCCTTTATTTATGGTGACCTGAAAAGAAGAAATCTATATGGAGCAACCACTCAATTTTTGTTGCTCGGGAAGTCAGGATTAGTGTGCAAGTACGACGATCTCTCTATAGGCTAAAAACAGTCTCCCACAATGCTCATGGTTCGGGTAGTTTTGGAATACTTTGCATTGTTAGAAGTTTGGTATGACACGAAGTGAAGCTTCGATCATTCGGTCTTTATCAATATTCTTCACTTGGCCGATGTATTTGTTGGTAGTTTATGTGGATGATATAGTGTTATTATCGGCAAGCAATGATAATGAGAAGATATCTCGATTGAAGGAACATCGTGTAGCCACTTTCGGACTAATGACTTAGGTGAACTCAAATACTTCCTTAATATTGAGATTGTTCGATGCCTAGGAGTAGTATTCTTTGTCTCACAAAGGAAGTATGCTTTAGATATATTGGAAGAAATTGGTATGTTGGATTATAAGCCTATTGATAGTCTTATGGACCCTAACAACAAACTATTTATCGGATCAAGGAGAACCTTATCAAGACCCTGGTAGATCTGCAGAAAGGCTTGTAGGGAAGCTAAAAACTATCTCAGCTATTACCAGACTTGATATTTCTTTTAGGTGAGTGTGGTAAGTCAATTTATGCGATCTCCACATAATGGTCATTGGGATCTACTTGTTGCGGCAATTTTTGAGGTATATTAAGAAGGCCCCAGAGACAAGGGATGTTGTATTAAGATAAAGGGAACATTCAAATTGTAGTATACTCTTATGCAGATTGGGGGCAAGTTCACCTATTGATCGGCCTACCTGCGCCCGGCCCGTATTGTGTATTGTTGGTGGCAATTTAGTGTCCTAGAAGAGTAAGAAGCGAATGAATGGTGTTGCTCGATCTAGTGTAGAAGGGCGAATATTGATCTATGGCGTACATGACTACTTGTGAGCTAATTTGGGTAAAATAATTGCTTCAAGAATTGAAGTTGGGAAGTATTGAACAAATGAAGTTATCTTGTGATAATCAAGGCGCACTTACACATAGCATCAAATCCTATATTTCATGAGAGAACAAAACATATAAAAATGGATTGTCACTTTGTTCGAGAGAAAGGTGCTTTCCAAGGAGATTATCCTTGAATTTGTTAACTCAAGTGATCAAGCGGCTAGACATCTTCACTGAGAAGTCTCTCGTGGTCCTCGAATTCGATATATTTGTAACAAGTTTGGTGCATATGATTTATATGCTCGAAGCTTGAGGGAGAGTGTTGACAGGATTAGGTGGATGCAGTCAAAGTCTATAATTGCCTATAACCAACTGTAATATTTTTAAGAGTTCCTTTATTCTCAACTCATTAATGACATATTTGTAATATGCCTTATGCTGAATGTATTTAAGTCTCTTAGGGCCTCAACTCTAGAGACAACAAAATTAATAAGAGAAAGAAAGGAGCTAATGCTACAACACAAGAGGTAGATTGACAACTTATAATTCTACTCAATGATGTGTGTAATCAAGTATGATTGTTGTGAAATTAACACAAAGTGCTTATATTTTATTTAAAATTACAAGACTCAGCCAGTAGAGGCGTTGAAACGTTTGGAGCATTTTGAGGAAAGGACTTTGACTTCCATTGTGATATGGTAGGATTAGATAGGTTATTTATAGGTTGACTTTTCTTTTCATTGTACCATTGCTTGTTGGATCTTAATTTTATATAAATAAATGAACTTCGATTTGTTATTTGTTACAGAAATTGTTAGGTCTACCTTATGCAGAGGAGAGAAGTCCCTTCAACGAAAAAAATTAAACGAACTTTATGATGGCAGAAACTAGAATGAAGGGATTTATATCATGCTCAAGCTTTTTGAAATTGCAGAAGCTTTTAATTTTTCTAATGGAGTTCCAATTTTTTTATATGCAGAGATAGTTTTTACCTTTAGTCTATTTGATAAATAGATTGCATTCAAAGCTCTTGAAGAACATTTGACAAGTTGAAAAACTTTTTTTGTGTTCCTCCAAATTACAAACTTTTGAGAGTGTTTGGTTGTCAACGTTTTGTGTTCATAGATAATAATAAAATGTTATCTTTTCGAGTTGTGTTTTCATCGGTTATGGTATTGATGGAAAAGGTTCAAACAACATACTTTAATTTTACAAGAATGTTAGGTTCATCGAGAATAATTTATTTTATAAAGTTGATCATGTTGAATCACGTGATTATCTTATTATTATGTTGGATATCCTTGAAGATTTTTATTAGGATGAAAATCCTGATACTGAAGGTAATGATGGAGATGGTGACAATGATGATAATGAATTACTCCAACCAACTGTTCAAGAAAGTCCACTTAATTCCTTTGGACAAGCACTATGTCAGGCGCAAGACAGACTCAAATCTAAACGTTACTAGGACCTCGGGTAGAGTGTCTAAGCCTCCCTCTCATTTTATATAATATGAGACTTTTGCTCCACAACATAAAATTGTGGACCTCCATAAATTGTCATGTGAACCCAAAAGTTTCTCTCAAGCCAAACATTCGAAGATTTGGTTGACCACTGTAGGAAAAGAATTAGAAGCATTGAATGGAGCTAAAACTTCTGAAGCAGTCTCTCAACCTAAGGGTAAGGAACTCATTAGCGGTAGGTGGATATATAGAATCAAAACCAAATATTATGGATCCGTGGGTGGATAAAAAGAGACATTTGTAGCCAAAGGTTATAGTCAAGAACACAAAATAAATTGTAAAGAGACATTTGCTTTAGTTGCTTCGGTGACCAATTTTAAAATTCTCATTATTGTTAGTGCTGTAAGAGGTTACAATATTTATTAAATAAGTGTCAAGAATATTTTCTTGAATGATTGGTTGCATGAAAAAGTCTATAAGGAGCTCCCACTGGGACTTATGTCCCAAAAGGTAGTTGTTGTTATTGGTGAGACAGACCAAACCTCAATTCTTCTTGGACCTCAAAAGACAAAATAAAGAAACTAGAAATGCAATTGAAAGAGAAGACATTGTCTCTTGTGTGATGTGTTGTACCATTTCTTATAAAATATAACATATGAATATGCATTACTTGATTTCAAAGCTTTCTTTCACATGATGTGCGATGAAATTTTTTTAGCAAATTACATAAGAAAACCTTTTGATTCATTTCTTTTTGCTACCGATGAAACAAAATTGAAAGTTGATAAATGAGTCATCTTGAAAATAAAGTGTTTTTGGTTTTGAAAGTTATTTTAGTTTCAAAATTGTGCTTGAACTTATTCTCAGTATCACAAATTTTGTATAATGGGTGTTTTTTCCTTTTCATCTAAAGGTTACAATAGATAGGATCACCTCTCGAGCAAAGTGATTTGATGCAACCATAGAGAAGGCAACCTATATGTATGGACAATTTGCATATTCAAAATTTTGGTCATTGATTTATCAAATGATGTATTTTTGTGGCACAAAAGACTTCGATACGTAAATATCTAAAAGTTGAATGAATGTTCTTTTGAAATAAAAAAATATTGAGAACTTTTATAAAGAATATACTCTTGGAAAAATGAAACATCTATTTTTTTCTAATAAAGTTTATGTAAAAACCTTTTGAACTTGTGTCTATGATGTTTGGGGTCCCACAATTGTCATGTCGAATGCAAGAGTCTTAATTATGTAATCTTAGTTGATGACTTTACTCTATATATACATCGATATATCTACTCAAAAGTAAGTCTGAGCTTTTTAGAAATTTTGTTATTTTCTAGTCACAAACCAGTTTGATACCAAAGCTAAAAATTTTAGATTTGATTTTGGAGGAGAGTTGGCCTCGAATGAATTTAAAACATATCTTGAGAAACATGGTATTTCACACAAAAAATCTTATGCAAAGAAACCTCAACAAAATGGTATTGTTGAGTGCAGGCATCAACACATTGTGGAAACTACTAGAATTTTGTTAGTATCTAATAGAGTTCCCAAAACCTTTTGGGTTCATGCTGCGATGACATCTATCTACTTTATAAATTAGATGTCATCCTTTGTTTTGAAAAATCTTCTACTTATTGAAAAATTGTTTAAAATTATTTCCAATTATCTTTGTTTAAGGGTTTTTGGGTGTAAATATTTTATTTTTTCAAATAAAGGTGAAAAACTTTCTCCTTAAGCTATTGAATGTGTTTATATAGGATATGGTATTTAAAGAAAGGGTTGTAGGTGTTATGATCTTAAGAACAACAAACTTTATGTTTCAAAAGATAGTTCACTTTGTTGAGGATGAATTCTATTTTGAAAATGATAGTTCAGGCCTTATTGATGGCTCTAGGTACTCCTTGGTTCATGCTCTTGAAGACAACAAAAATCAAGAATACTATACGAGAATCAAACCACTGACAATCAAGACATGTACTTGAGAAACATTGTATCTCTACATATAGATTTGTCTTTTGTAAAACTTTCTCACCATAACTTAGAGCACTTTTGACCATGATTTCAATCAATAGGAAACCTAGGACATTCACCCAAACATCTTAGGATTGGCTTGACCTGATGAAGAGTGGAATTAGATGCTTTGGTCAAAGCACAAACATGGGAAGTATTTGTTCATCTTGAAACCAAAAAGACTAGGATTTAGACACACTGGAACAAATAAAGACAAATAATGATGGTGTTACAGAGAGGTATAAAGCCTACTAGTTGGAAAAGGATACTTCTAAAAGTACATAATAGATTATGAAGAAACATTTGTTCCTCTAGAAAGAATGACTATTGTTAGGACTCTTATAGTTATTAGTTCCATTAGGAATAGGGATTTCTTTGAAATAGATATTAAAAATGCTTTCTTAAATGGATGGTTGAGAGAGAAGGTTTACATGGAACATTCTCACGATTTGTTATTCCCGAAAATCATGTTCTTCATCTAAAAACAGCTTAGTATAGTCTTAAACAAGCCCATAAAGCTTGGTTTGACAAAATAAATGATGTTATAGTTAATCATGTACTTACTACTTATTATACTAACATTACTTTGTTTATAAGAAAATAAGTTGTAGGTATTGTAGTATTATTACTATATATAAATGACAACCATTATAGGTTGGTGACGACATACAAATACAACCTATTAAGTAGGATTTTAGCAGAGAATTTCAAATGATGGATCTTGGTCACCGATGATATTTTCTTGGTCTTGAGGTAACACGTATTGCTAGACTTATTTTTCAACTCAAACAAAATTTGATAATGATGTTATTATTAGATCTTGACTAATAGATACCAAGTTAGTTGAGATTGGAGGTTCTTAACCAAAAGATGAGAAAACTATTAAATGATCTCACACCTTATTGTCAGATGATTAGTGCATTGACCTCCTAACATCACACACCAGAAAATAGTAAAATGTGTGAGAACCTTGTTAGAAAGAGAGTCTTCTCACCCTCTTCATCGTTACTTAATTTAATTACTTACAGTGGCGTGGATTGGGATGGTGATATTAATGATAGGCACTTAACAATTAGATATTGTATTTTTCTTAGTGATTTTCTTATCTTATGGAGGTGTAAAAAGCAACAAAAAGTCTCTTCTATGAAATGAAGCTGAATATAACCATGGCTAATACCACTATAGAGTTAAGTTGGTTGGAAAGACTTGTTTTGGATCTAGATGTGAGCCTTAATATATTGTCATTATGTACTCTGACAACAAAAGTGTTATGTACATGATTAACAATATCTTTTACAAACGAATGAAGCATATTGAGACGAGATGTTACTATCTTTAAGAGGAACATATGTAAGGAAATCTAGCCCTTCAATTTGTGCACTCTGAGTATCAACTTGGAGATACAACAACTAAGCTTTTTTGCATACTAGATGGGGTCAACTACATGGATTCTTTGTTTACACATAACTCTATCATATGTCATGCTATCAGTTAACTCAATATAAACTAGATCATTTTTTATAGTTTCTTTCCAACACTTTTGTGATTGTCATCTTCTTCTTTTAACATTTTCGCAATCTAATTTTTCATATCTTCTTACGGGAGCATCATTTGGTCGTCTTTGTACATGTTCAAACCATCATAAACAATGTTCCCTCATTTTATCCTCTATTGGTGCTACTCCCAATTGGATTATAATAACCTCATTATATATACGGTTTTTCCTTTTGTAACTACTCATCCATCTCAACATCATTTCTCCTACGAACATCTTTTGCATATGTTAATGATTAACTGTCATACTCAAAACCATAAAATATAGTACGATTAATTATTGCTCTATAATATTTACCTTTTAACTTTATGGTATCTTCTTATCACACTGAATACTTGATGCCCCTCTCCATTTTAACCTACCAATATTAATTCTTGTGTAACATCTCTATCAATTTTTTCATCACTTTAAAAAATTGACCCTAAGTATTTAAAACTTTCCTTGTAAGGGATGCAATGTATGACAATCTTAATTTTTATTTCTTCTAAAGTATTCAAATGATCAAACTTACATTGCATATATTTTGTCTTTGTTTTACTCAGTCAGAAGCATTTACTTTCTAACGTTTCTCTCTATAGTTCCAATTTCCTATTAACATTTCCTTTAGTCTCATCCAGTAACACAATGTCATCTGCAAATAACATACAAAGGTATTTTATCTTGAATATGTTTTGTTAACTCATCAATGACCAATATAAATAAATATAAACTTAAAGTTGATCCTTGATGTAACCCAATATTAACTTCAAATGAGTTGGTCATTCTTTCATGAGTCCTCACATATGTTTTTGCATCATTGTGCGTGTCGCTTACAAGATTTATGTATGTCAATCGGATACCTCTCTTTTCCAAGGTTCTCAAAAGAACATCTCTTGACACCTTATCATAAGTTTTTTAAATAAATAAATATCATGTGAAGGTTTTCTTTTTTACTCTAAAATATTTCATAAGACGTCTCAATAGTTGAATCGCTTCAACAGTAGATTTGTCGCGGCAGGAATCCAAATCGGTTCTCTGTTATACTCAGTACTTGTCTTAACCTACATTCGATAATTTTTTCCATAATTTCATAGCATGACTCATTAACTTGATACCTTGATAATTCAAACAATTCTAAATGTCTCACTTGTTTGTATATATGGGTATAAGTGTTCTCACTCTCCATTACTCCGATATCTTTTGAATTCTCCGTATTTCATTAAATAATCTTTTATGCTAAGTGAACCCCATCTCTCCTAAGATTTTCTATACTTCTATAGGAATATTGCCTAATCCTATAAATTTACCAACTTTCATATATTTAAGAGCCTCTTTGGCTTCATTCTTTTGAATATGCCGATAAAAATTACAGTTTATATATTTTTCTTATTTGACTAATTCTCCTAGTCTAATACTAACATCAACATTTTTATTAAAAAACTTATAGAAATAATTTTTTCATCTATTTTTTATATCATCATTCATCACTAGAATCTTTTCATCATCATCTTTGATGCATCTAACAAAAATAAGATCCTTAGTTTTCTTATCTCTAGCCTTAACTATCCCAAAAATATCTCTTTCACCTTCACCTTCTTTTGAATTAAGCTTTTTATATAAATCCTTCTGAATTTTGGCTTTTACTTCACTAACGATTTTTTTCGCTTCTTTCTTTGCTTTCTTATAAGCCTCCCAAGTTTCACCAGTAGTCTTCACATAATACAATTTGTAACATGCCTTATTTGCCTTGATTTTATCTTTCACATGTTGTGAAGTTATCATAAATTGGGATCTTATTGAGCCATGTATAGTTTGTAAAAAATTTAAGTAAAATCTAGCTTGTTCTTGGTTTTAATAAATAGTACCTGACTCAATATATTAGTTAGGTTTATTGGTCAATGGATTCTCCACGTATAAAGGATCCTGTCGCATGACCATACAGGTTCTGATGTATTCTGCCTTCCCGAGCCACATAACAAAAGCAATTGGGCAGGTCAGATCCTGGGTAGGAGCATTTGTTATATAATTCCATCTTTATATGAATGTTATGTGGGAGATGGTTGCAAAATACCAAAAGGTCACAACGTATCTGCACAAGAAGCAATAGCTCGCATAGCTAGGGAGTCAACTCGCAAGCTGAAGGTCATGAGTTCATACCCAGAGCGTGCATCTGACTTTGGCCACCCCATTGTACCGAAAAAAAGGTCAAGATCTCTCTCAGATCCTCCAGGCAAGAAGTTAGAATGCTCTGCACATATTAAGAGTGGTGTTGACGTGTTTGAAGAATGAATGCTTGTTTTATCAAACTGAGTACCAATATTCTCAACATCAACAACAATCCAAGAGAGGGACGTCGACCAGAGGAGAAAAAGAAATCTGTTCCCCAAAACAAAAGTTTGTTGGCAAAAGCCTAGCAGAAAATATGGACCTCGGCAAAATCAAGCATCTACCCCTTCCTTCTTGGGGATCCTGTTGCCAGGAAATGCATTGCGGGAAATGTCAACAAGTGCTTTAAAGCTGTATGGCTCATGCATCGACAGTTCCGACAGCACTTTCCTGTTGAGCTGGATATTCTCTTTCATCAAACCATGTATGAAAGTACTGTAGTTAACCTGGATATGAAATACAGCAGTTAAAAATATGAATGAAAAAGCGCCCACACAGATCTGCATGCCCATGCACACACACACAGAGTCAGGACCAGCCGAAGAAACATTGACCTCACATCTCTGCAGCAGGGATTGGACAAAGATTGAATAAAAGCTGAAAGAAAGAAAACCCATCTTGAACTTACCAGAAGCTAACTAGGAGGCGTATACATTGATATTTTTGGAGTATATACTTAATGCAAAACTGAAACTCTTAAAAGATGATTATTCAAATGAGACATGCTTTGATCATGATACTGAAACAAACAAACTAAGAAGTTCGGAGAATGACAAAACACTTCATTTTGATCAGCAACCACATGCAATTTTTTGCTGTTGGAATGCCTCCATCAAGGACCAGAGCCTTAAAATCAATTAGATGCCTTTGTAATGACATTGGAAAAGGAACACTAACACACATGCACACCTACACACGCGCACAAGCAGACATGGATTCTGTATTTCTAATTGTTTTACTCATGTAGCCATAAATACAAGCCTTTGGATTGTGAAGTAGCTCGGTTGCCTATCTGAGTACAATCTGAATCGATACTGGCAAAGCAATAACCAAACTTATTGGATTTAACATTGTGAATAGAAGAACTTTATAAGCTTTACATGCGTGTTCATGATGACCGTAATACAGTCCAGTGCACCATACATTCAAACAAATATTGAACATCGTGACAGTGTCTGTGCCGCATTTGTGAGCTTTCCTAAAGATCTCCGCATCTTAACTTAATTGCAAGCTTTCTTTTATTTGCAAATTCAGGTTGGGCAGACCTCTACGACATGTGTACACTCCTAGGTATTGAACTTGTGACCAGCTAGAAGATTCTTTATAAGAAAACCTCTTATCCAGGAGAGATGCTCCTCCTTGTGCAATTGATGTTTCCATGCATGGCCTTAACTGCATCTTAGTAAACTATTGTGCCCTAGTTTCCTAGTCCATAATTGGGAGATGAGGAGCCAGTAAAACCGATAAACTTAGATGCGTGTACCAGAATATTGCACCAGATAACATTGAGCTAAAGTTTGTTGATTTGAACTATGGCCTTGATGCCTAATACATAACATCCAACAAATTTAGCATAACAAGTAATTTGGACTAGTTGCTAGACTACACAAATCTCTAAAGAGTGATCATTTTGTAAACACCGACATTCCTTCAGATTACAGGTTAATGGATTAAATGCATAATCTTGATTTCTTCAGAGCACAAAGACCTCAAAACCTTATGATATATGGCCTTAAAAGTATCAGACTCAATGAAAGAAAGATGGTCACCTGATTGGAGATGCGCAGGAAAGGCCTAGTAGGTTGTTCTAACATGCATCTCAGTAAGTCCAAGTTTTAAACTATTTATAAAGGGAGAAGCAATTCATTTAGATTTTGGAGTTACACAAAGCATGACAATGGTATGTGTTTGTGGCCGTGTGCAATCAGGTATCATACTGGGCTCCAACAAAGCATGTAACTCAACGGAAAGAAACTAATGGTTCATCGTTGGACAAAAGCTCATGGATTTGTATTCAATAAAATTTTATCCTTCCACAATTCACATACGATTCGTGGGTACTGGCCTTCCAATGCGCCTTAAAAGTGGAATATTACCAAATATACTATTTTCCTATTAACTAACCGAATTTGATAAAGTTCGATAAGCTCTTGCTTTTTGCTTCCTCCAACATAACATCTCCAACTCCTCGAACCAATTAACACCAACCAAGGCTGACTCGGAATATGCAGAGGTGTACTCACTACCATTGATAATTTGGAAGGGGCCAGAATCCCCACAACTTCTCAAGAAAAACAACCAATAGCCAATCCGTAAGGAATGCAATACATAAAACTAGTATGACCAAAAAAACAACTATGGGTACCACTATAAAGATAAATAACACAAAATTTTAAGTATTCAATTAATCAGATTTTCCACCAAGAGATTTGAAATTCCTTAACACAGCCACAACACTTCCATCAAAACCTATCCGAAGCTCACCCAAAAGGTTAAAGCACAAATAAAAAATAAAAGATACCAACATATAAAATAGATACCGCACGCAAAGGTTATATAAGAATGAGAAACTGACGATGGTAGCCAAGAGTTAGATGAGAGATTGGTCATACAGATAATTTATAAAAAGAAAATGAATAAATGAGAAGATGGTGATGCCTAATACCCCATGTAGGCGTGTTCCGGCATTGATCCGCTCTATCCAGAGGGACCTCATATCCCTCTTCTTGTTCCTTCGGTCTCTGTACGAATACTGGAGCGCCTTCTCCACTCGCTCCCTAGCTATTCGTATACAATTCTTGGCCCTCCCTCTGAACCCCTTTGCTAGCTTGAAGATCTTGTCCTTGTTCATCTCTCTCTCTCTCCAATGAGCAAAGGCAAGGAGGGAGAAAACCCCAACCAAAACCCCAAAACGAAGGCCACCTGAGGATGATTTTTAAATGGATCGGGTCCGGAATTGGTTTACATAAAGACCGAGTCCACTTGTGGGAGCTCGGGTCAAATAGGGACTTGACCCACACCACATAACCCGGAGTAGGATTAACATTAAGCTACTCGAGCCTTTTATCTAAAGCCGATTCCTATTGCTCTATCATTCAGGGGATGTTTGATTACGAGATTGTGATGTGCTTACTCGTGGAGGATCTTCGCCAAGAGTCCTTATATCATAAGAGTAGGAGGGGTTGAAGGAATGCAACTTTTATTAGAGTCTGGTTTCATTTTCCGAGTCTTATCATTATGGACTTTTCGTTACAAGCCTTATGATTATCCGTGAGAGATTTAACGTATGTGTTTTAAGAAAAAAGTTAACAGATTTTATTTTGAAATTGTTAACACATCCATGAAATCCAAGAAGATGGCGTGTCTTCTCTTATTCCATTGATTCCTTACTGAAAATGGCTAAATAATTACATTACATCTCTCATTTGACTACTTGAGCTAAACTATTATAACATTCTGGTATTATTCCCCCACTTTTTGTGGGTTTTTCCAAGTTGTGCTTGCTATGATTTCAAGTGTAATTGCAATCTATACATGCATGGTTTTTCGTATACATCATGTTCTTTCCTACACAACAATCATCGTGTAATTTAATACATTTTAAACAAATCTCAAACTCATGTTTACAACATACTTTGAGAAAAGATTCTTTGTTACACCTTTGATCAATGAGTCAGCCAACATATCATTAGTTGGCGTATATGATATAGATATCTCATTTTTTTAAAACATATTATGAACATAGTGGTACTTAACCATTATATGTTCGCTTCTGGAGCTATCTGCTCCACTCTTAATCAAAGTAATTGTTGTATTGTTTTTACAATAAATGACAATGGACTCATTGCCTATATCAAACTTCAAATCACGTATGAAGCGAATTATCCAAACGGTACTCATTGCAGTCATACAACAAGCAACATACTCAACTTTTTATATATGCAATACACAAATATGTTTCTTGAAAGCCCAAGAAATATTACCACCTCCAAATAAAAATATTTGTCTATAGGTTAATTTATTGTCATCTTTGCTCCCCATAATATCAGTAACATCCGAGTATCCTACCACTTTTAGTTCATATACTTGAAAATATTGTTTCAAGTCTTTTGTTCCTTTAAAATATCTTATAATCATTTTCACAATTATCCAATGTTCTCAACTACTTTATATCTATTTACAAGACGAACAACGAAACTGATATCAAGTCTTGTATGCCAACAGCTTGCACATAAAGAATATTAGGCTTCTTTTCTCTCTCACTTGAACAATCAGCCTTGCTCAATTTTACTACTTTTGCATCGAGTATAGTTGCAAGCTTTCACTAACCCATTTTAAATTTGTTAAGGATATAGTCTATACATATCTCTTGACTTAAGTATAAAAGTTTAGATTATGTATCATGAGAAATCTTTATTTCCAGAATATAAGATGTCTCTCCCATATCCTTTATTTCGAACCTTGAGTATAACTATAATATGGTTTTAACAATCATTTTATTATCATTTTCAGTTAATAATATGTTATCTACATAAATGACAAAGTAACTCCCACTGTTTCAAATACATACATAGTGATCAAGTTCATTAACCACAAGCTCAAATTAAATTATAACATTTTAAAAAGTTAAATACCATTGACGAGGTAATTACTTAAGATCATATAGGGATTTTTTTTAACCTATATATTTTATCCTCTTAGCCTTTAACAATATATCCTTCCGGTTGTTGCATATATATGATTTCATCTAAATCTTTATTTAGAAAAATAATTTTTATATCTAACTTATATAAATCCAAATCATAATATGCTAAAATTACCAGAATTATTCTTATGAATGCAAATTTCGTAATAAGAAAATATATCTCAACAAAATATATCTCCTCATTTTGCGAAAATCCTTCTACAACCAACTTTGCCTTAAACTTGTTGATAGATCCATCGACTTTATATTTCTTTTTCAAAACTCATTTACAACTTATTGCTTTAATTCCTTTTGCAAATCAATCAATTCACAAACTTGGTTTTCTTGATGGATTCAATTTTCTCATCTATGACCTTTTTTCAATTTGAAGATTTAAATGAGTCAATAACCTACTCATATGTCAAGTTAACAGGTAGCTCATCTAAATCAACCAAATTACACACTTTTTGTGATAATCCTCTAAGTAGAATGTTATGACCCTAGGTCTTTTATTATGTCTACTTAAAGTTTTAGTTTGTTTAGGATGATCATCATTATTCATGGATTCAAAGAATGATTGATCTAGATCTACTACATCATTAACATATTTATCATCATTTTCAATGATATCATTCTTAGTATTTTCTAATAATTTAATATCCCTTCTTTCTATTAATTCATGGTTCTTCTCAAAAAACTGATATCCTTTAAAACATTTAGGATATCCAATGAAAACACATCTCAAGGATATGCTTTCAAGATCCTCACCTCCTAAGATGACCTATATTTGGTTTTCTTTCAATCTACATCTTGTATGGTGTAGATAATATAATCTTACAAAATAATATATTTAGTATATGCACGACTATACTTACTGCTTCTCTACAAAATATCTTTGGTAAAGAAGCATCTATTAACATAGATCTCATCATATTCAATAAGATCATGTTGTATTTTTCTGCTATACCATTTTGTTGAGGTGTATTGGGCATTATAATTTATTTTGAAATATCAAAGTTTTTATAATATTCTAAAAATTTTGTAGAAGTGTATTCTCTACCTCGATCAGACCTTAAGATTTATGTGGACCATTTCTGCTACACCTTATATTCTTTGAATACTTTAATTGTCATATATTTATGTATTAAGATATATATATATATATATATATATATATATATATATATATATATATATATATATGTATATCTCAAATAATTATCGATAAAGATTACAAAAAAAAACCTTACCTTGATGCAATCTCACTCTAAATGGTCCACATAAATAAGTGTGAATGATCTCTAATATGGATGTTATCCTAGTTATGCTTTTAAAAAATAATTTTCTTGTTAGTTTTCCTTTTATATAGGTTTCAAACTTACTAAAAGTATTTTCCTAAAATCTAGGTAGCAAGTCAAAGTTGGATAATTTTTTTAACTTTTCAGACTTATATGGCCTAGGCATTTATGCTATATATTCACATAGACATTAAAGACACAATCTATATAAGTAGAAGAACCATCATTTTCATTAATGTTTCATTTAAACAATTCACGTTTAACATTAAATAGTCCTCAAAAATCTATCATTTTGTGCTTTCCCATGGTTACCTTGCCAAGGACAAATATAACTTCAAAACCTTTATTAACTAAGGTAGAGACCAAAACTAAATTATGCTTGATAGATAACATAATTAGTACATCAATTAATACTACTAGTGTGCCTTATATATCCTAAAGAATTCAACCCGAAGGACATCTGAGAAAGTGTTATTTCTTATATATACATGATATTCATTTGGTTTATATTTCTTTAAGTTCATATCCCCTGTTTTGCTCATAGAGATATGTCTCTTTGCCCCTTAATCAATCTACAAACCAGTTACTAGGAGGTTTATATAGAGGAATTCTAAAATCAGGCAAACTATATCATGTTTCTCTGTTTGATTGTGTTGTTGAGTGTTTCTACCATTAGTCTTTTTGTTGTGATAATCTTTCTTATAGTATTCTATTTTTCCACAATTGAAACACTTGACCTGAGAAGATGTTTTCTACATTTTCTTAAAAAAATGACGACCTTTCTTTTTATTTTTACCAAACTTTTTGTTTGGTTTATTCTTTTTTTGGTTGGTTTTTTAGTTTGACCATATCTCATCTTGAACTACTAAATTTTTTCTTCACTTTTTTATTTGTATGCTCTTATTAAATTGCTAGTTTAAGAGATAATTGAGAAAGATTTGTTTTAACCCCTAATCTAAGAACAGTGACAATCATATTTCATGATGGGGAAGACTATTCAGAATAGTTGATATTTGCATAGCTTCAGGGATGATATATTTTGCTACAACTAAGTTTTTTATCATTACTAACATTTGGTTCACATGTTCTATTACATTATCTCATTCTTTTATTTTGTAAGAGTTGTATTTTTGTAGTAATAGTTGGACATGTAATTTGGTTTTAGTGTCATATTTGGCTATTATTGAGTCAAACAACTTCTTAACGGTCTCAAATTCCTCAAAAAACCTAATTAGGTTATCTTTCATTACGTTAGCATTATGATTTTAGCTATTGTATTATCTTTAAGAAATATTTTATATATTTTCTTTTCTTCTTTAGTTGCATTGGGAGTGTAGGTAAAACTGTTTCCCTGAGTACATAATATTTATGCCTTTCAGTGTAAGGCCTAACAAGATACATCTTTTTTACGTTTAGAAGTTTAGAACGTTTAATTTTTTTGTTTTTGCTAATTAAGATATACAAATTTTGTAAGTCATTTTTATTTGTTTGGCAAAAATATCAGTAAGACGGTGTAAATGAAAATATTTAACATGCAACATATAACAAATAAGATGACTAATAGCCAACCAATAAAAGACAATTTGCTAAATATTCATGTATTGAATTGTAAATAATTCCAAATACCAAAAAGCAACTTCTCATATAGCCTATATACTATTTTGGGACAAATCTATACTTTTCCCCCTTATTACCTGCCACTCTAATTACCTTAATATTAGAAGGGTATACCAATAATTTTGTCTCCAAAAGGACCAAGGACAAAACATTTTTTTTGTTCAGTAGCAGACCTACGAATGTCATGTATGCTCAGGGACAACTGCATAATTCAATTGGTTGGTTTTTGGTAATTTTAACAAACTACTAGAAGATAAAAATGTCTTTTTATCTATTTAAGAGCAACATAGTCTTTTAACTTTTAAAATATCTGGATTTTTTTTTATACTTTTGTCTTGTGGCAATCGTTATTTTAAAAATATATTGAGGGCAAAACAAACTTTTTATAATGACAAATGAGAGAGAGAAAGCCGAAAGAGGGAGACAAAATGTGAAGAGAGAGGGAGAGGTGGGAGGGTGAGGCGACGGATGACCTTTGGCCTTTGATCCGCGTCAAAGGGTAGAGCTTTTATTAGAGGTTGCTGGATTTTTTCCTTTATCGGTTTTTTGTATCGACCTTTTTTGCAGTCTTAGGCCACTCGAGTTGGTGGCTTCTGATTGTCTACCCTTTTTGAGAGAGTATTTCCTCTTTTTCTATTATTTATTTGTCTTTGTTAACTATGAATAGATAACGATTGAGGGTTAATCCTTGTTCTCTATTGCCTTTTGATTTTTATAGGTTTCGATCAACCTCGCTCTGATACCACTGATAATGTTTATTGGTACAAGATCCTCGTCGAAGTCCTTAGATCATATGCATAATGGAGAGTGAGAGGGGTTGAAGGAAGACCTCAGAGTATAGCAGAAGGAGGAAGAGGAAAGAGATAATTAAATAAAGATTTTCAAGGAAGAAGTGTTTCTCTTTTTTCACATTTTTTACACATTGTCTTTCTTTTGTTATTGTTATATTTATAATAAAAAAACTTTAATTACAATCCAACTTCGTCTTCCTAGTCTTATTATTTTGGGCTTTCTGTTACAAGCCTTATCGTTATCCGTAAGAGGTATAACATATGCGTTTTAAGAAAATAATTAATGAATTTTATTTTGAAATGATTAACGCATCTATGAAATATAAGAAGATGGTCTATCTTTCCGTATTCCATAAATTCATTACAAAAAATGATCAAATATTATATTACAGACTAACCTACATATCAGTCACTATAAGGCTAGTTTCAATGGTCGAGTTCATAACCAAGTAAAAAATAGAGTTATATGACTGCATTTGAACACCAAAACTTATATTTAATTAAAAGATGAACTAGGTCTACAACTCCAATTCCATAGGCCCAACCCTCTCCAAAGGAGTTTGTCCTACATGGAGGAGCTCCCGCTCATACAAGTCGGTGCTCAATCTTTGTCGGTGCTACTCTAAATCAACCTGATGCCAAGCATATATTCATGAAGGCGATCCGTTTAGTTACTGTTGTATTTTGAGTTGTTCCAACTCCTTGAAAGGTGGTTTCTTTAAACTTTAAAGTTATAAACAAAATGATTATATCAACAAAAAATCATCTATCTTCAAGTTGGACCTAAGCTTGATTAAATGGATCTAAATACAAAAGTTGAGTTTAAGATAGAGATTGATTTTGAGGCATGACCAACCCAAACGAGTTTGTGTCAAAACATACAGAAGAGATTAGGGTTAGTAGAGCAAAGAACAGGGTCTAGCAGTTGGTCTTGTTCGGTCTCTCTCTCTCTCTCTCTCTATATATATATATATATATATATATATATATACACATATATATATTGAAGGGTGGATTCCATTCCAGTGGTCCATTTCCTCGTTCTTGAGCCTAAGCCTACTACAAGCCTTGTGGAACATCCGTGCCGTGGAGTCCTAATAATGGTTGAACAAACAAGATGTTTTTTTTATCTCTTTTCAAGCACAAACAAGATGCACTTAATAAGAACATTGAGGTGAAGACAAACCCCTGTTGGATTTGCACTAGGGATTGAACTCCTAACATGTGATCAGGTCCGACAGACTAATCGTCTCTCTCTCTCACGATCAGATTTAAAGATAATTTGAACTTCTGTTCATCAACCTTTGAGCGTGTCGTATGAACTGCTTATTTTTATACTTTCAGGAACTTGTACAAGCATCAAAATCCTCATGTAGACATGAACCCGATAAGAAAGATCCAAATTAACTCAAATGCAATGCTTCACCGCCTTTTCTTCTTTGTATTTGTTTTATGTTTAGGGATGATAATTTTGTGTTTCATAACATGTTCTTATCATGTTATCTCGTGTTTTCAGGTAGACCTGAACCTGATAAGTTCTTTTCATGTTTTCTTAGGATGAAATGAAGGGTCTTTTGAGTCATGTCTTTGCTTTTCGTCGTTAGGTGTTTATTGACAACAAATTCATGATTATCGACCTGTTTAAGTTAATTCATGTTTATGTGATGTGTAAGTCATGTCAACGTGACTAGTATTGTCAATATTGTAGATCCTACCTAAGATTTAGGATCATATGATTGATTGTACATGTCGTAAAACATGACAACACAATTTCAATGACACTTACAATAACTTATTTTTTTGGCGTCAATAGTATATCTGTAATTGACTTTTTAATCTTAAAGTAAAATCATAAATTTCAACATATAAGTCGTAACCGTATCACATAACTTTCAGTTATATATATAAATGGTTTTATAATCTATTTAGGTTCTTTAAGAAATTTTGATAGTAACAATGATAGTTTTGATTGATGGAAGATTGTTTTGAAAAACGATAGAATGGTCGAAGTTGGTGAAGGTTGATGGTGGATGGTTGAAACAAGTGAACCATTATATAAGATTATATATAGAGAGAATTATTGAATCTTGTTCACTAATGATGATCTTTACTCATGTTTTATTACTACTTTTTATGACATGAGTGTAATAATATCATTTTTTATTCTTTTTTAGAAACCTTAATTTTTTAAAATAAATTACAGCACATGGATGAGTTTGAATGAATATATGTTAGAAGGAGTGATTGGATCTGTTTATCATTCACACTAGCCACTTATGCATGATCATCACTTTTGAAGATATAAGTTGCTTTTATATTTTTTTAGAAATTTAAAAAAAATTTAAATTACAATAATATCACCAAAAAAAATCATGAATCAATGTGAGTAGATTTGTCGATGATGAAAAAGATAGTAGATATATATCACAGTTCGGGACATTGTATAGGCAAGATTCAAATATATATATATATATATATATATATATATATATAGAGAGAGAGAGAGAGAGAGAGAGAGAAAGAGGTATTCCCACTCAAACCCTATGTATAGAGTATTTCCACTCCATTCGGGTCGGTACAGGTTGGGGTTGCTCGGGTTAGCTCAATATTGCCATCACTAGCTAAAAGTGTCAGCCAACGAGTTACCTGTTACATACACTCATATTGTAATGGAACATTCGCAGGGTCTAAGCAACTAAGAGAAAAGCTGAAAAAAGAGGTTTACTATTCACACCTTTATATTATTTATATATTCTTTTTCTTAAATACTGAAATTATTTTTTCATAACTTTCTCTTTCTGACTTAGTAGAACAAAGATAAATGATATGGAATGTAAGTTTGATCATTTGGTTACTTCAAAGGATATAGAAATTAAAATTGGCACTCATTGCATCCCCCAAAAGGAAAGTTTTAAATACCTAGGGTTAATTTTTCAAAGTGATGAAAGAATTGGTGGAGATGTTATGCATAGAATTAACGCTGGTTGGTTAAAATGGAGAGGAGCATCAGGTATTCTTTGTGATAAGAAGATACCATTAAAGTTAAAAGGTAAATATTATAGAGCAGCAATTAGGCCTGCCATGTTTCATGGTTCTAAGTGTTGGGCAGTTAATCATCAACATGTACAAAAGATGTCTGTAACAGAAATGAAGATGTTGCGATAGATGAGTGGTGCCACTCCTAATTGCTCAGGTTAGCTCAATATTGCCATGTTTCATGCCATCTTAAATGATACTCTCTCATTTTATCCTCTATTGGTGCCACTCCTAATTTGTTTCTCATAACCTCATTATGTATATGGTCTTTTCTTGTATGACCACTCATCCATCTCAATATCTTTGTTTCTATCACAAACATCTTTTATACATATTGATGATTAACTGCCCAACACTCAAAACCATAAAATATGGCAGGTCTAATTGCTGCTCTATAATATTTACCTTTTAACTATAATAGTTTCTTCTTATCACAAAGAATACTTGATGCTCCTTTCCATTTTAACTAACCAACGTTAATTCTATGCATAACATCTCAATCAATTCTTTTCACTCTGAAAAATTGACCCTAGGTATTTAAAACTTTTCTTTTGGGGGACACAATGTGTGCCAATTTTAATTTCTATATCCTCTGAAGTAATTAAATGATCAAACTTACATTCCATATATTTTGTCTTTGTTCTACTAAGTCGGAAGCCTTTACTTTCTAATGTTTCTCCCTATAGTTCCAATTTTCTATTAACTTTTTCCTTAGACTCTTTCACTAACACAATGTCATTTGCAAATAACATACACCAAGGTACTTCATCTTTAATATGTTTTGTTAACTCATCAATCACCATTATAAATAAGTATGAACTTAAAGTTGATCCTTGATGTAACCCAATATTAAGTTCAAAGAAGTATGTCATTCTTTCACGAGTCCTCACACATGTTTTTGCACCATCGTACATATCTCTTATAAGGTTTATGTATGTCAATGTGATACCCCTTTTTTTCCAAAGCTTATAGCAAATCAGCAAGTTCTAAGACTTGGTTTTTCTCAATGGATTAAAGTTCTTCATCCATGGCCCTTTCCCAGTATGAAGATCAAGATGAGTTAATAGCTTCCTAATATATCAAGTTATTAGTCAACTCATCTAAATCTATTGAATTACACACTTTCTTTACAAGGTAAGTGTGATAATACTTTAAGTAGGACGGTGTGACCCTAGGTCTTTTGTGTCCACTTAAAGTTTCAGATTGATCTAAAAGATCATCTATAGGTTCAAATAATGATCGATCTAGATCTACTAGATCATTAACATACTCATCACCATTTGCAAGAATATCATTCTTAGTGTCCTATAAGAATTCAACATCATTTCTTTCTATGAATACATGATCCTTATGATAAAGCCGATATCCTTTAGATCCTTTAGGATATCCAATAAATATACATCCCAAGGACCTACTACTTAACTTGTCTCTAGACTGATTAAGGATTTCACATGAGTGATAGATTTCCACCTCTTGAGATTACCTAGGTTTGATTTTCTTCCAAACCACATCTCATATGGTATAGAGAATACAACTTTATATGGTACTTTGTATAATATATACACAGTTATACTTAACACTTCTCCCCAAAAATACCCTTGCAGAGAAGAATCTATTAGCATAGACCTTGTCATATTCAATAACATCTTATTATATATTTTCATTACACCATTCTGTTGAGGTATCCTCGGTATTATATTTTGCTTACTTAATATCCTGATATTTATTGTGACTAGGGATCACTTACAGAAATGCTTCTGTTTCGTCAATTTATTTTTTCATGTTGCCTGTGTATCCGTTTACCGTCTCATGATATTTCAAAATTCAAATAATAGTGCACCCTGGGTTCACAAGAGAAAAGGGAAACCAGAAGGAAAGGGGTACTGTGGAAGCTCAAGATTATTACCAAATGATGCTCATCACAATTACAATGAAAGTTTTCAAATTATTGATGTGTATGGTAGGGGCAGCTGAGATTTTGCCACACGGATTTGTCCATTTCAAAAAGTGGGGAAAAAAGCTTGGATCAGTATTATATGTATCGTGTCATAGACTACTACATTTGGGCGGAACTGATGATACGTATGGAATGGTATCGGTTATATTGCATTTTTTAAAATAAAAACAAAGAACTCTGATGAGAAACAAAATATTTTCACATACCCTATATCAGCTTTATCGTGTGACCACCGATACATCCTGTATCACAGGATACATGCTGATATAGGGGTATGCAGATGTTGTATCAATCTTTATCTTATGATACAGCTGATACACCGATATGGCCGATACACCAGTGTCGTATGATACAAGTCGATATAGGGCCTATTTGTGATACAGGTCATTTATCATATTACTTTTTCAATTGATATGATACATATTGCACGATAGACACTGGTTTGGATGCCTTAGCCCAGTGAAAGACTGAAAGTGGGTTTTAATAGCATTTCTTTTGCATCATCATTGCTTAAACTTTGGTAATGATTTATTATCACTAATTTCTGATCGACCTTGTTACAGGGAAGGAAATGCACGGCATACCCAGCCGTAAAGCTCAATGTGGTCCTCGCAGGAGCTGCATGGTTAGTGCCTGATCCTATACACCGGTCTTTCATGGACTCTAATTTGGTAACTGCAGCTGCTTGGCCCGGTCATCCGGAGTTCATTTCTAAGTCCATGGAATTGCTGGGAATAAAAGTGAGCTTCTAATGTGGAAAACTATTTGTTGTTTACTATTTGTAGTTTGTGCCTCTCACTTGGTACATATGAGGATGGATGCCTGTCTTTCTAGTGCCATAAATGTCGTCAAGACGAGTACATTAAAGTAAGGAAGAAGTTTCTTCAATGTATAGACTTTACAGTAATCATGTGGTAGACGTTGACACTGCTTTGTGCATTACCTCCCGTCTGGCCACCAGCCGGAATGAATAAAAGGAAGGTCTGCCACCCAGTGAAGGACTTGCTCATGGGTGGCTGCAGAGTCGTCTGAAATCTGAGAAAATCAGAAGAAATCTACACAGGCGTTCCGAATTTTTTGCAGAGATGGATTTTCATGCCTGAATTTCTATGCTCGCCACCAATTCTTGCATTTCATCTCCGCATTTACCTTCATTTGTGTGTAGGTATGAATCATTTTCTCATGCTTTCTGTGATTCATTTCATGAGCTTACCATCCACGTCCATGGCTCAAATAAAACCTTCGAAAGTTCAGTTTGTATAGAGGCTATGCCCACCCAAAAGAACACAGTTAAAACATCAGAGTCTTTGGGTTGACCTGACAAGAACACGGAATAACTCAACTGAACTGGAACACAACCTAAAACACGAAATTTCACCTGAGTGACAACACATTTAACACCAAAACCCCATAAGGGCACGAAATAAAAAATCCATGTATATGTCAGGGATATATGTGTCTTATGACAATGTTCATCTTCCCCCAGTGTAACACAACACGAACACGAATAACAAAACTACCTTCCCTGTCGATGTTGCCGGCCCCATTATCACACAACGTTCATGCAGGATGAGATGCAGAAAGATCATATCAATGGCCTCCAGACTAGGCTATCCTAGCCATCCAGCTGAAGGCTAGGATTTTCATGGGTCGTGGCTGTTCCAGCTGAAGCCATCCAGCAAACATGAGAGGGTCGGAACGGCTTCGATGGGTTTGGCCAGGATGATTTATATTAGATAACAAAATCAGTTTGTAAGATCGGTTTGGTGAGGATGACTGTCATTATATATTAGATGACAAAATCAATTCGAGACATGGATACATGAGTTGCAGATACAATACGAAGAGCTTGTGAATAATATTGTAGAGGTTCAACTTCCACTTTTTTTACTCTATGGTTTATACCGTTGTGACACTAAGGTCAACAGGTAACACATTTTTTTTTGACATACTGATGTAGCAGCATATCATTATTTTTAGGTGTTCTAAATCAATGTGCGAGGCATACAATCGATGTGACATTTGACACGCTGAAAAAACTCAAATGATGTTAGCATTTAGTTTCTACATAGCGATACAAATCATAAAAGAGCACAAATGAGACTACCCAAAAACAAAATATGTTGGGGGTCATTGTAGGGGCTCTTGTGTCATAAAATTCTAAGGGTCTTGATTGCTTTCTATACAATGGGAATGCCGAAGCCTCTTCATGACCTCACTTGTGAGTCAACTCTCTAGGCAGGTGAGGTATTGCTCTTTGTGCAAGAGAAGACAAGTTTGTCAAACAACGCATATATTTTGAAAAACTTCTCAAGAAAAGGAAATCGTTTAGTTGAGAGGATTCGCATGTAATCTCCATGATCATTGTTATACTTGTTTAAAGGAGAATTGGATTCCCTCGAGTCAAGAGAATTCACTCAATTCTCCTTAGTGATGCTGAAGCCGATATGAATAAGCCAATCAGTTTCTCATGTTTGCTTTGGCTTAGATATTAATTTGATTTGGATTCTCTCAAATCAAAAACCATATTGGATCAAATACTGTGGCGAATCTAGAAAATCTTTTTAGAGCGAAGCCAATAACTTATGACATCTCTTGGTGTGGGATGAAAAATGTATTGTTCGTTTTTGGAATTGACATGATAAATTTACTATCTTATAACAGCAATAACAATAATAAAAAGTCCCCGTTGTGTTCTTTCATTTTTGACATTTACGTGAAAATACTGATTCCAATTTAACTCCTGATCGCTCTTTATTTCCTCTCTTTCAGGAGCTAAACCCTCTCTTCTCTTTTAAGATCCTTTTTTTAACGTTAAAGAAGCCCCCTCTCTTCCTCCTTTCCCTTGCTTTGCCTCGCTATCTGAAAAGAACGATGGCGGCCCTCCGGCGCGCGCTCCGTCCGCTTATTCTCCGGTATGGCGTTGGAGGGCGACGTCGGACAGGACGTTACTGTTCCCCTGAAACCTCACCGAGAGTCGCGCAGGGAGCAGCATGAGCGCAACGTACAGTGGGTGTTCCTCGGCTGCCTCGGCGTCGGAAAAGGCACCTAAGCCAGCCGTTTGTCTCAGATTCTCGGAATTCCTCACATTGCCACAGGCGATCTCGTCCGCGACGAGCTTGCTCAGGCTGGGCCGCTCTCTCGTCAGGTCCCTTCCCGTTCTTCTTGGGGTTGAAATTCGATTGGTTTTGCTTTGCGGAACTTTGGTGTCTCTCAGTTTGTCGCTTCATGAAGTTTCCGTGGTACCCATTTCTTGTTGTGGCGTTTATTTTGCTAAATAATTTGATTAGATGGAGCTCGTGATAGCGGTGTTGCAGAATGAAGGAAATTAGATTCACCCTTGTTTGAATCTTAAGTCGTTTTTTTTTGTCCCGCGGGGTTGATAGTCCGTCTATTCATGTAACTAGAAGGAACTACAAATACCCTTGTTGTGAAAATGATGAAAGAAAAGCCTTTCTTTTGCTAGACCTACAATGAGTGTTGATTTTGAAGGGCTTTCCATGCTACCCTTTTCTATTGGCGGCATATATTGGTAAGGACGGAAATGGAGATTTGACATTATTATGATCTCTTCAAGTTGTAGAAAATATGGGTTTTGAAGCAATAACATAATCATGATACCTTTTTCTTGATGTTTGCTTTGTCTTGTCTCCCTTTTGGTTCTTATGGTGTTCTTAATTTACACTAGGCATGTTGATGTTCAAAACGTGGTGCTGACTACTCATGGACGTTATTCTGGGTCGTAAAAGAATTTTGAAGTCAGTGTAGGATTTGTCACCTTCCTGAAGGCTCCTTCCAACTTGCAGCTAGAAAGCATTGTCAATCAAGGACAGCTGGTTCCCGATGAATTTATTATAAGCCTTCTGTCCAAACGTCTTGAGAATGGGCAAGCACAGGGTGAATCAGGATTCATCCTCGATGGTTTCCCAAGAACAATAAGACAAGCTGTGAGTAGATAGTGGATATGAACCACTTGCTTTATAGTTTATTATCGTACTTTTATGGGTTCTTTGTACATGACATGCTAGTTCTTGGTAATTATTATGGATGCCCGAGCTTTTCTGAATGAATGCTTCTTATAGACCTTGGAGCATTTCCACGATCATGTTTTCTATTCATTTTATGGTTGCTTCTTTTTTATTATCAGAAGTGAGCCCAATTACCTCTGTGGACACCACTTATGGTCAGCCTCACAGCTGGGTGCTGCATAAGCTTTTACTTTTGCATATAGGTGCTTCCTTGCTTTGTTTCTAAACTGTATCCTTCAACCTTATCTATTTGTTCTATGGAGCCTTCATAGATTAGCTATTTTCAGTTATGAAATTTTATGAAACAAGTTGAGTTTCGAATTAGAATTCAAGTTCATTTGTTTCACAACAGGCTGCTGCTCATCACCACCCATTGCTGCGACTACTCTCTAGTACCCCTACCGGTGGTCATCACTACCACTTGCTGTCATGTCCCACTACTTCTCCCTGCTGTTTCTCATCACCAATATCATCGCCCACTTATCATCACCATTACCATTCACCAACACACATCAAACTCTGCTGCCACCATTACTACTATTGGTCGTCACCTGGTACCACCACCACCATCAACAAACTTCACCACCACTATGACCATACTAGGTCTCTGCCTTCACCACCACCATCTTCATGATTGCCATCTCATGCCACCTTTGTTTCTGCTACTAGATGCTGTCTTCACTTGTATCATCTCAATCCGTCATTACCACTCTATGCATCAGCCCTATCACCATCATCTGCTGCTTCCTGCCAACACCGCCACTTATGGGTTTATGGTTTTCCAGCATTGCTACCATCCAAAAATTTTGCCCATTCTTCACTTCCCATATTCCTTTACCACCAATATTACTATAACCACGGCTGTCCTTCATTACAACCTAAAAATAAGTTCATCCAAACACTGAAACACCTTTTTCCTTTTTGTTCTAAAACAAATATCCATTTTAATATTATAGTACCCTTTTATGGCTGGAGACAATGATCATAAACTGGCAACATGAATGTACCTTACCAAGATCTTCATATCATTAATTCTGCAGTCAACAGAACAGAGTTACTATTTCTTTTCGGATGCCCTATGTTTGCTGATGTACTATTTGGGTCCAAATGTTTGTGTGCGAATTCCTGGTTGTCATTATGGTTGTGGTTGTTTTACACTTATTCCTTGTTCTTTCCTTTGTAGTTTGTGAGCTAACCTGTCAACTTATTCATACACTATATTTTTCAACTTTCAATGAGGTTATGTTTCTGTTAACATGTCCTGAGAATATTCCTCACCCCTATGATTTGCAGATGCAGTTTCTCGCAAAATTCCTGTCTAATAATATCTTGATGTTTTAAAACTTTAGAGTGTAATGTCTCTGATTTGTCAACTTAATTGAAGAACCGTTCAATATGATGTGATGTTCTTCATATTCTACCATTACTGAGTTATTCTGTTCTTTAATGCCATGCAGGAAATTTTGGAGGGAGTAACTGAGATTGACCTGGTGATAAACCTGAAACTTAGAGAAGATGTATTGATTGCAAAATGTCTTGGGAGAAGGATTTGCAGTCAGTGCAAAGCCAACTTTAATGTGGCATCCATCAATGTTGAGGGGGAGGATGGCAAACCAGGAATGTGTATGGCTCCTCTTCTGCCTCCCCCACACTGTGCAACAAAGCTCATCACTCGTGCGGATGATACTGAGGAAGTAGTCAAGGAACGGCTTCGTGTCTATGACAACATGGTAGTGTACAAGAGCCTATTAAGCTTTTCACGTTCTTGTGAAGTTTAAGTAAAGCTATGGCAGTTTGGGTTTTAGTGTCTCAATTGGAGAAACAAAAGTAATACTTGAATCAAGTCGGTAAGATGCGTAAAAAAATCATAATTTTGAAAATAGACATGTAAAGGTTTTATAATGTCAAAAAAGTAAAATACTCTTCACAAGTAGCACGCTAACTCATGTTTGCATAAATATGGAACCTTCCCTCACCCTAATTATAAAACTGAAAGGTCAAGCACTATATTTGCCGAAGTTAGTAAATAATGCCCATAAAAGATGACTTTATGCAATCAATTTAAATGTAAGTAAGCACAATTGAAGTCATAGAAGCAGTTAATTTGTTTTTTCTTCAAGAGAGGAGTGTATCATATCAAGTTATGTCATAGTGCATCTACTTTTTCTTATTATGCAATAAGGTACTTATGGCCATGACTAAATATAAGTTTAGTGTATAACTGCTCTCTTGATACTCATAATTCTTTAACTGTTCTTAAATTCAATGCAGCAAAATTTGTTACTTATGATGCCATTTTGTAGTGTTTTCATGATTCGATTATGAGTTTTTCTAGTGACTTGATGGTTCAATAACTCCTTATCCTTGAAAGGATGACTTTATATCAACATAAGGAAATGCAATCTAGAATTTATGTCTTGTGATTTTCATGATCCCTGAAATCCTAACCTTTTCTAGTTATATTTGGTACGTCAAGTTCTCCTAAAACTTTTGGCTACCGAAAGTGCTCTTGTTGAAATTTCTGATATTTTGTGGGATGACATTCAACATCGATGGTTTCCTGTGTGCAGAGTCAGCCCGTGGAAGATTTCTATCGTTCTAGAGGGAAACTGCTCGAGTTCGATTTACCAGGTGGTATCCAAGAGAGTTGGCCAAAGTTGCTGGAAGTACTCAATCTTGAGGACCATGATGACAATCTGAGTATTGCAGCATAAACATTGGTGGGAATAAGCTGCCAATTCGCTCAAAGTAAGTCCAAGAAAACAGCAGACATTGGGATTTTGGAGCTGGTTAGAGGAGCTACATTTAATGGATCTTGGCATCTTGCTGCATGGCATCATAAGGTGTGCAGGTGAACAAAACCTGACCTAGGATATTAATTTATGCTTGAGGATGGATCAGAGAACTTTTTGTCATTCATTTTGGAATGTAACCATCCAAAATTTTTGACAATATTTAGATGTGGTTTTATTTGATGTGCTTTGTATTCAAGTACATTGTTGTTGAATGATAATGAGACCGACATGCTTGAGGATCACCTTCAACTTGTCTAAACTTAATGCTACATGAGCTGCTCTTCTACAAAGGAATTTGTTGATTATTTGATGTGCATTTTAATTTCTGCCAGTAGATTGGAGGAGCTGTTCATCTTCATCCATTGCTAGTTCTCTTCAACTCTTTACCGTTTCCATTGTGTAGTTCATTTGATTGTTTTGTGAGTACAGAAATTACGAGCTGGGAAAGTAGTGGATTTGATTTCTTTGCAAGGAAACGTCAGTTTTAACGTGTAATCTCTCCAGATAATCATGTGGTTTACTTATACTTGTATTTGACCTTTACCAATGAATTAGTCTTAATCCTCTTCTTATTTTCCACAAGGATCCATGCTGCAGAGTTTATTATAATACCTAGTGAACTAACTAAAGATTATAAACCAATTTAGCTTGTGCTTGGTTTTGATAAATAATACCTGACTCAGTATATTAGTTGGGTCTGATCGGTCTGACCCGAATAGGTAGCTGAATCTATTCTTCTTTACCAACCCAATATTCTATCAAACAAATGTGGGGTGCATGGGGATCAGGTAAGTTGATACCCTTAAAGTTATGGGTGAAATCATAAAGAATACCGTCATAAGGATGGATCTGGTCGTATTGAGCTACTAGAACCAGTAGAACATGGTTATTCTTACAGAAATGCCAAAACATAAACAAGCTAGCAGAGGTCCTATTGAGCATTACTAGATTCAGTAGAGCATAGTTATTCTTACAGAAAAGACAAAACCTAAACAAGCTAAGCAGAAAGCCAAAATAGACTCCTAGTTGCTCGGTTCCTTCCATGGTCTAAAGGTAGGAAAAAGATCCTCTAAACTAATCTTCAGTTGTACATGCCTTCAGACACATGCATTTCCTCACAATGCCCTGACAATCACCACCAAAGAAGCCTTCGGTTTGACATATGTTTGCGCAATTTTTGTCACTGAGACACAGCCCACTAAACTTCTTGCTTTCTGATGAACACGTCCTGATTTGAAGATCTTTCTCTGCCCACCCTGTTCAATGGTTGCGACAAGCATTATATGTCAGCATAAAACCAGCGAATGTGGACTAAATTACTGTAGAGTCAGGTTTACAAACTCTTCATGTCGGTATCATGGTTTGTTTAACATGGTATCAGAGGCACAAGTCTCTACTTTCGTCTAAAAAAGATTGATTGAAGCATCTAAAGTTCCAAAACCTATTATTCAGGTAGAGATGGACAGCCTGAACACCGTTCAGTATTGGATGGGAGGATATTGAGGTACGACGGACATGTGAATACCATTCAGTTATTCAATAAGGATAACCCTTATTCATTTCCCAACAGCGATTTACTTTCAAGGATTCAGGAGATGCGAACCCAGGCCTCGTGAATCAGATTTGTCTTCTGTAACAGGGAGGGGAACAGAGTAGCGGATAAAGTATTGATGCTTGCAGTACATCAGACCACAATTCAGTGAGGGGTGATGCAACAGGGACAGGAATTCTGAGCACCGATGATCTGTAAAGGGCCGTTAGCCTTCTCCTATTAGATAAAAAAAGGTTCCAGAACCTACTCACCATGAGCGATGGCCTCTCTGCTCATAAGATTATCTTCATCATCGTCATCATCAACAACCATATTTGCAGCTACTGTGGACTCTGCAGGACAATAAATTACAACTCAAGCCTCGTCCAGTTAGGTTAGATCATAATAACATGTTTTGAGCAGTCCATTGATCCTGTCCTGAACAGTGAAGACTTGATGATATAAGTCGGTGCCCTTTTTTGGGTGAAATACACTACCAGTATCCATAAGTCTCAATTAGAGATGCAGAATATTGAGTAGATAACTAGCTCACAAGTTGAAATACGGATAATCTATGAGTTCGTAATTCAAGTTCTTCATGACGCTTTGGTGCGTCGATGGCTTCAAGAGGCTTATTGCTCCCTTTTAATCAGAGTTCACTCACCGGCAGCAGTTATCTGTTTGCCATCATCATCATTATCACCTTCGTCATCAGAAGCTTTAAAAGCTGCAGCCTCTGTCAGACAACCAAGTGAATTTTGAACTTAATCATGGTTACCAAGATACAAAATGGACACCAACTATGATACTAAATAGCAGAAATGAGTGTTGAAAAAATGTAAATCAATTTATAGTTGCTGGAATGTGAATTAATACTCATGAAGCAGATTTAAGGCAAAATTATAAATATAAGAGGGACAGCGAGCTTGCATGCACCTATATTTGAAATCATTCCTCAAGTTAGAAGACAAGAAGTGAGTTTTCTAGCATTCAAACGGTACTCCCATATCGTCAAATACAAGGTTATGAAACGTAGAATCTGCCCTTCTTAGGGGAGTCATTATCACCAAGTAGCATAGAAACATCAAGGTGTCCCCGTTGCCTCTGGGTGCTTGCTGCTTTGGCCTTACGGCAGGGAATGCAACCATGCTAAGATGGATTTACTTCCTTCATCCCCTAACTAGAGTCCGTCGAGTTCATATATAGACCAGTTCTCTGTGTAGCTAGCCTAAAAAGATCATATCGGCTTGCATTCATGAATGCTTCTAAGGGAGAGGTGTTGTTCGAAAGGCACGGGTGTGAACGAAGGCATTGTAAGCAGAAGATGAGGATGTATGAAACAATTCTTTTATCCTCGGACTGGAAAATCAGTGTCTAAGATGCTCCAGGATATTAGTTGGAAAATGGACCTCAGTTGAGAGAGAGAGAGAGAGAGAGAGAAAATCACCAATGGCTGCTAGCAGCAAGAAGAGTATAACGAGGGCATGGAAAAGGGTCTTAGTGTTTCTGGAGGCCATTGATTTCATGAAACACTGACTGACTTCCTTTACTTATAAAGGAAGATGAGAACCTTGAGTGGGCAGGCTGGTTATTCACAAATAAAAGAGAATGAAGACGGCGTCTTCGTTCGAACAATTATTTCAGGACAACCGGGCTCCATAATTCATCATTATAGCAACATGAAGTTCACATGTTCGTGCTGACTTCTTGGATGCTTTCTGTCCTTGTACACATACAGAATCCCGTACTTTATGCAGATAACGTATTGCATGATTAGTCCAAACATTAGTAAGCATGTGAACCACCTAATTTTCCAACGTTCATTACCTTTTTTCTTTTTTGATATGCATCTTCTGTTAGACCAATACATACCAGATGCACAGCCAAGTATTAGGTGTCTTTGAAGTGCAGAAAAGCGAGGAAATCAGAACGGCAAAATTCAAATGGTGGGAATACATAAAGAGAAGAAGGATAAAAAAAGAGTGCATTAAATATTTGACAGCATCAAGCAGCTCCTACATCCACAACTAAAAGAAGATTTTCTTGTCATTACAAAAGGTAGCAGCAGCAGCATAAACGAAAGACCAACTCTCTATCACGTTCTCAATCTAAAATCCTGACCAAAACGCATTTTAATTATATCCTAGACATTAAAACCTTTACATCCGTTAGCTTTCTTAATGAATAAGTTAAACATACAGAGATATTATTTGTTTGGAGTAATCCAAATGCCGATGTTTCGAGCCACAGACTAACATGAGAGATGACCCCTTAAGCCATTGTCTTATGTCCTTTGGGGCAGACAATGAAGGATGTTTTATATTCAACAAGTAAAAATGAATATGGCAACTTGTAGATACATTATACTATTACATCCTCATCATGGTTAAATGAGCCGCAACTCATAAAACTGGTCTTTGATAATATAAAGCAAGTTTTGATCAAATAAATTCCTCAAACCTTGATCAACCAACTGCAGAAGGAATGACATTGGGAAATGATATAAGAGGTCCGCATCTTTTTCAGGTGCACTAGTTTTTACATGGTGTCACGCTGTTCATAAATTCATACCTTTTACCACAAGGGGTTGAGTGATACAGCTATTAATGTACTGTAACTAGGACTGTATTCGTCCTGATCTTTTGGTTCTGTACCCCACGGAGGAGCTTGGATACAAGCGTTTGCTGAAACTTCAGTGAACGTTCTGCTCATTGCCAACCACTACCGAAAAGGAGACAGACAGGTTCTGAGATGCATTCCCTCCCGTGACATAAGAGCTATGTCACAAGCATGTGCGACTGAACCCAGCACGGTGAAAATAATGTTGTAGAGACACGGCAACACACACACACACAATATTTTGTATAATTGATAATATATCATGGAACTAGAAGGAAAACTCGGTTTCCAAAACTGATTATTTACTAATAAAGTATTAATTGGTCAATATTTCACAAAATATTTCTTCACGTGGCACTATCTTTTAGTTAAAGTTTTAATCAGAAGTAGTCAAAAATAGTTGGTACTGACTGGGACATAGGAGAATTATGGGTATCAAGCGTCGAACGTGAGTGCCGCACCCAGAAGGAGCATCCTTGTGACCTTGTGACATAGTATAAAAGAGGAAGGAGCCACCGCACACACGCGTGCACACACACACACACACACATATATATATATATATATATATATATATATATATATATATATATATATATTGAAAGGCTGGTATATACTAGTACTCTTAGGTCTAAAAAAATATATATATATATATATATATATATATATATATATATATATATATATATATATATATATATATATATATATATATTGAAAGGCTGGTATATACTAGTACTCTTAGGTCTAAATAAATCTCAATCATTTATCTATGGTGATGATATTGAGATTTGAATATAAAAACAAAAAAAATTTAAAACCTCAACTATCCTCTACCAAAGAGAAGGATTGAGATTTGTTTGAATTTTATAGTATATATATAAAGAGAAAGAAAGAGAGAGCAGTCACGTCAATTATTTGTCTTAAGGGTCAATCATACTGAAAATGGTCGCAAATGTAGTGGACCGGTACCCGTGATCCAATGTTGTGGAGCAGGAGGAGATCAATTTTATACGGTTGCTGATGCTCTCTCCATGTATTGGAGTGAAGGAATCACGCAGCTTCAAACAAGGACAATCATGCTTCTGATTTACCATGGTAAATACTAACGTTGTTAACACAACAGTTGTCGAACTGAATCAGTTTCGAAGAGGACCAAATGATCAACGTCGGGAAAGTTAATTCAAAAATATCTGGAAATATACAAAAGTAAAAGTTTATGCTTGAGAAAAATCAAATGTGACTGATACACTAGTACTCACTTAAAGTCATGAAGCTAACATGAACGAGCGGGTTATAATAATCTGAGCCAACTAATCTTGGAGTTTTGGTTAATCCGACCAGTATATAACCGTGATCTCATTAACTTAAGTAACTCGAGTTCAAAGGTTTAATCAAAATTGTGTGAAAGGCTGGAAAATTTAACTTGTCAATAACTTAGAAGTTTTCCTGTTTGTCTCAATCTTCCATGTTGTGTTTGATGGGAACATGGGGATTGTAGGGCTTGGTCCTCCTCTCGATGATGAGGTGAAACCGAGGTTCGAGCCTCCTTGTATCGATTAGTTTGAACGCTTCTGCAATAAATTGATTGATTTTATGATATCGTTCTATTTTACGAATACTATTCATTTATCTTATAACAAGCCAATCTACATGCAACTTGATTGTTTGGAGTGCGTTTTATATAAGATTGTAGGGAAGATTACAAACTCAAGAAACCCAAACATTAATACAACTCGCGAATTAACCACAAAAGATTAAATTCTTAAAACCATGATTACATGCCCATGAAAGTTTGGTTATAGTTAGGGCTTGGTACCATAAATCAAACACACCGTTTGTAACCCTAATTGTCTCAAGCATATGAAGCTGATCGAGACCCATCACGCAGGTGAAACCAACAATTGCAAACCACACACGGAATGATATGCGCACAGCTGAAACACTCCCTAAGGGTTGAAGCAACTGCACCGCCTCTTGAAGAGCCAGCAGTGGCAGCAATCGGTCGAAAAGCCTTCTTCATGGCAGATGGTTTTGCAGTCGCTTTCCTCTGCTTTCCTCAGCCCCCTGTTTCTGTTTCATGGTTTCATACAAAATCATGAGAGAGAGAGAGAGATGTTTAATTATCAGAGAACAAGGCCCGCGCGAGCACAGGGGGAACACTTCTCAGTTCTCCTAAAGAAGTCATTATTGTTTGGAAGGAGAGCTCACTCTAACGCCGTCCCTATTTACAAGGAAATGGCTAACAACTAATGGGAAATCTAACTAATAGCTACAACAACAACAACTAAGCCTTTTCTAGTACTGGATGCGGTCGGCTACATACATTGGTTGTTTCCACATACTACTATCATGTGTCATGCTAGCACCGTATAAACTAGATCATTCTTTATTTTTTTTTCAAAACTTTTGTAGTCATCCACTTCCTCTAACATTTTCACAATCTAGTTTTTCATATTTTCTTATGAGTGTCTTTGGGTCGTATTTCTTTATGTTCAAACCATCTGAAACAATTTTCTCTCATTTTATCCTATATTTGTGCTACTCTCAATTGGTTTCTAATAACCTTGTTAATATACGGTCTTTCATTGTCTGATCAAACATTAATCTCGACATCTTTATTTATGTTACAGACATCTTTTGCACATGTTGATGATTAACTATCCAACACTCAAAACCATAAAACATAACACATCTAATTGCTTATCTATAATATTTACCTTTTAACTTAAATGATATCTTCTTATTGCATAGAATACCTTATGCCCCTTTCCATTTTAACCAACCGATATTAATTCTATGCGTAACATCTCCATCAATTTTTCCATCACTTTGAAAAATTGACCCTAGGTTTTAAAACTTTTTTTTGTAAGAGATGCAATGTGTACCAATCTTAAATTCTATACCTTAAAGTACCTAAATGATCGAACTTATATTTCATATATTCTTTTTTTGTTCTACTAAGTTGGAAGCCTTTAAACTCCGTCCATGTAAGAGATCACCCTTACATTATCGGTCTCAAGCTCGGATAAAGGATGAGGGTTGTGTTAGGCTTCTGACAGTCAGCGTAAAACTTTATCGGATTTTTATACCATGGATTACACAAATTATGAGCATTGCTTTGGGACGTGTCCGCCTAACGACACATTGTAAAGCCCGAATGCAATGATAAGTAAGCAAGGCCACTACATTTTTGATCGAATTTAGTGAATCAATTGTAGAGAGGGTTCCCACATCATGGACGGGTGTGGGTAAAGAAGTTACTCCCGTTATATTGTCGCCCGAATGTAGTGAATAATTTACAGAGAGGGTCTCCGTATTTTCAATATGGACAGATGCGGGGGGTAAGGAAGGTAGTCCTAGATAATAAGATTTGTATTGGTTTTTTGAATATCAGAACATTATCCGGTAAGCTAATGGAGGTGGTAGATACTATGATTTGAAGGAAGATTGATATTCTATGTTTAAAAGAGACAAAGTGGGTTGGAAAAAAAGTAAAGGAGATAGAGGATAAAAGTTTTAAATTATGATACTTAGGTAAGGAAAATGCTCGAAACGGAGTTAGTATTATCATAAATAAAGATTTAAAGGATAGCGTACTAGATATACAATGATATAGTGACCGAATTATGACATTGAAATTAGTATTAGGAGCAGAGGTTTGGAATATAGTTTGTGCTTACGCACACTAAGTAGGACTAGAAGATAGTATAAAGATAACTTTTTGGGAAGAGTTAGATAAGATAATTCAAAGGATTCCACAAAGGGAGATGATTTGTTTAGGAGGAGACTTAAATGGACATGTCAGTAAAGAGGCATTAGGATATCAAGATATTTACGAAAACTTTGGTTTTTGTGATATAAATGAGGAAGGTAAGTAGATTTTAAATTTTTCTATAGCATTTGATCTCTTTATAGAATGATCTAGCTTATTGGGAGTTAACTGCTAACATGGCACACGATAGAGATCTGTGGAAACAAAGAATCCATGTAGCCGACCCCGTCTAGTATGGGAAAAGGCTTAGTTGTTGTTGTTGTTGTTGTATTTGATCTCTTTATAGTCAATACAATCTTCAAAAAATGAGATGAACATTTATTTACTTATAAGAGTAGCTTATCACAAACACAAATTGATCACTTTATTTGTAGAAAAAAAGATAGAGCGTGTTGTAAAGATTGCAAGGTAATTTAAAAAGAAAGCTTAACCATCTAACATCGACTTTTAATTATATATTTACAAATAAAAAATAGACAAAGAAGAAAAGAGTGCATCAACCTATTCAGACTAAATGGTGGAACTTCAAAAGCGAGAAAGAAGATATATTTAAACAAAAAATCCTTCAAGGAGATGTTTGAAATTATGTTAGTATACCTTGTGATATGTGAAACAATATGGCTATACATATTAAGAAAGTGGTGAAAGATGTGTTAGGTATATCTAAGAGAGGTGTACTAGCACAAAAAGAAGCTTGGTGGTGGAGTGAAGTAGTGCAAAATAAAATCAAGGTAAAGAGAGCATGTTATAAATTATATTATGATAAGAAAACAAGTGAAACTTTAGAGGCTTATAAAAAAATAAAGAAGGAAGCAAAAAAGGCCGTCAGTGAACCAAAAGCTAAAATTTGGGAGGATTTATATAAAAAGTTTAACTCAAAAGAGGGTAAAAGAGATATTTTTAGGATAGCTAGGGCTAGAGATAAGAAAACTAAAGATCTTAATTATGTTAGATGCATCAAAGACGAGGATGAAAAATTTTTAGTAGTAAATGATGATATAAGAAATAGATGAAAAAACTATTTTTATAAACTTTTTAATGAAAATAAAGATGTTAGTATTAGCTTAGGAGAGTTAGCCAAATCAAAAAAGTATATAAACCACAATTTCTACAGGCGTATTCAAAAGAATGAAGTCAAAGAGGCTCTTAAACGTATGAAGGGTGGTAAATTGGTAGGACCTGATAATATTCCTATAGAAGTTTGGAAAATACTAAGAGAAATAGGAATCACTTGGCTCACAAGACTATTTAATGAAATGTGGAAAAACCAAAATATGCCCGAGGAATGGAGAGCAAGTACACTTATACTCATATATAAGAACTAGAGAGACATTCAGAATTATGCAAATTATCAAGGTATCAAGTTAATGAGTCATATTATGAAATTGTGGGAAAGAATTATCGAACGTAGATTAGGACAAATATCAAGTACAACAAAGAACCAATTTGGATTCATGTGAGACAGATCATCTGTTGAAGCGATTCACCTTTTGAGATGTCTTATGAAACATTTTACAGCAAAAAAAAAGACCTTCACATAATATTTATTGATCTAGAAAAAGCTTACGATAGGGTACCGAAGAAGGTTCTTTGTAGAACCTTGGAAAAAAGAGGTATCCCATTGACATACATTAACCTGATAAGAGACATGTATGATGGTGAAAAAACATGTGTGAGGACTCATGAAGGAATGAGACTTCTTTGAAGTTAATATTGGATTACATCAAGGATCAACTTTAAGTCCATACTTATTTATAATGGTGATTGATGAGTTAACAAAACATATTAAAGATGAAGTACCTTGGTGTATGTTATTTGCAAATGACATTGTGTTAGTGAAATAGTCTAAGGAAAAAGTTAATAGAAAATTGAAACTATAGAGAGAAACATTAGAAAGTAAAGGCTTCCAACTTAGTAGAACAAAGACAGAATATATGGAATGTAAATTTGATTATTTGGTTACCTTAGAAGACATAGAAATTAAAATTGACACACATTGCATCCCCAAAAGGAAAGTTTTAAATAGAGTCAATTTTTCAGAGTGATGGAAGAATTGATGGAGATGTTACACATAGAATTAATGATGGTTGGTTAAAATGGAGAGGAGCATCAGGTATTCTTTGTGATAAGAAGATACCATTAAAGTTAAATGGTAAATATTATAGAGCAGCAACTACACCTGCTATGTTTCATGGTTCTGAGTGTTGGGCAGTTAATCATCAACATGTACAAAAGATGTTTATGACAAAAATGAAGATGTTGATATGGATGAGTGGTCATACAAGAAAGACCGTATACATAATGAGGTTATTATAAACAAATTAGGAGTGACACCAATAAAGGATAAAATGAGAGAATATCATTTAAGATGGTTTGAACATATATAAAGAATATCAAAAGAAGAACCTTTAAGAAGGTATGAAAAACTAAATTTGGAAAGTATTAAAAGGGGTAGAGGAGGACTACAATAGTGTTGGAAAGAAACAATAAAGAATAATCTGGCTTATTGTGAGTTAACTGCTAACATGACACATGATAGAGCTCTGTGAAAATAAATAATCCATGTAGCCGACCCCGTCTAGTATGGGAAAAGGCTTAGTTGTTGTTGTAAGTTGGAAGCCTTTACTTTCTCTAATATTTTTGTCCATAGTTCCAATTTTCTTTTATTTTTTTCCTTAGACTCATCGGCTAAGACATTGGCCTATGCAAATAACATCACCAAGGTACTTCATCTTGAATAACTTATCATTGACCAATATAAAAATATGTATTTAAAGTTATATTTGGAAAAAAAATTCTTTCATGAGAAATTTTAGGTGTGCTTAAAGGTCCTAGACCAGGTTTTATGCAGAGTAGCTCCAGCTCTATGGCTCCCAAATGTGGCTTGAAGGTGGATGAATAGGAATCATCTTAGAAAGAAGTTGGTCTTTTTCTTCTCTATTATTAAGATGACCGCAATCAAGGGTTTCCTAAATAGTTTTCAGGTTCATTGGCATCTCATATTTTTCCTTCTTTCATCTTCTAGGATGATGGTCTTCATATAAATAGGGCTACAGGGGAGTATCCACCAAACCATTACTAATGGCGTCCTTCAAGAGAAGCCTCTTCTGTGTGCTACTCTTGCTCATTTCGCTCTTACGTTTGGTGATTTTACTGCTCTTTCTTTCGGTTTCTTTGTCATCTATCTATCTATCTATCTATAAACATGCCCGTTTCCATGTAAATCGGTTCAAGTCACTCAAAATTGTGACTGAATCAGTCAGTGGATGGTTCCAGATTTGGTTTTAATTTTACAACAGCTTGGGATCTGATTCTGATTTTACAACGGTTTTATATCTGGTTCTAATTTTATGACGGTTCTAGATCCGGTTTGACCCAAAACCGGTGTTTAAAATATGGGCATAACAACCGGTTGTAATGTTCCTGTATTCGGGCAACACATGAAGCCAAAAATTTGCCAGGGCCGCCGGGAAGTCAGCTGCCGGCACCCGGGTATAAGGGCGGGACAGCGGTCGCCACAGGGCACCCAGGTAAAGGGGCATGACAACTGGCTGTCAATGTCCCTATATTATATATAACATAACATAATATATATATATATATATCATAATGAAAGAGAGTGCCACGCAGTTCTCTCTGTTTTAAATATACATTTTAGTTGCCGTTTCGGGTCGAAATCGGACTTAGAACCGACAAATTTTAGATTACGGATCTGAACCAACAATCCAGATCTGAAACCGACTCGATGGGTCGAACTCCTATTAGTGCTTTAGATTAGATTGTAAAACCGAACCAAACCGATAAACCAATTTTTTATAATAATATAAACCAAACCCGAACAAATTTTAAGTAAAATCGAAACCGAAATTTATCCGAATAAAGCGCACTCCTATTAGTGCTTTAGATTAGATTGTTCCTATGGGTTCTTAATAATGTAATCTCTTTCTCTCTCACACATTATTTTCGGAAACCATGAAACGGGACGTAGCGAATGCACAGGCACAGAACCTGTGCAAGTCTTCAAGCAAGAGGTTCAGTGACAGAAATTACAATATCTTCTGCAAGGCAGAAGGCGCCGTCCACGGTGAATGTGATGGCTTTGTCCGGAGGCGATGCATATGCTACTCCTCTTGCTAGGCTCGGAAAAAAGGCTATTGAAGAAGGAAAGCGCTACCGGGGGAATGTTTCAATTGTTCTGCGTTGGCATCCGATGAACTCTGAATAAAAGTTTTATGGACTCTCTTTCTCTTTTTATTTATCTCTCTCTCTCTCTCTCTCTCTCTCTCTCTCTCTCTCTCTATATATATATATATATATATATATATATATATATATATATATATATATATATATATATATATATATATATATATATATGTATATGTATATAATGCCAACCCAGAACAGTTTATCTTTTATCTATCTATGAATAAAAGTTTATTGAACTATATATATGAAATGCTAGAACTAAGTAGTTTCAAATCATGGTGGCCTGATAAAAAGGTACGAGTAGTAGAGATTGATGAAATAAAAAGAAAAAATGTTTTATATTATGATAATAAAAAGTATAAAAATTTTTTTGCTTTTTCTTTTATTAATTTTGATCATTCAACACACTTAATCGAATAGGTATGATTTATGAGTATGTTATAAGGAAGGACCTTAAAATATATGGTAAATGCACAAAGCGTATCTGCATTTAAAACCACTTTACCAATTGTTCAATTAATAAGATGAACAGTTAAAAGAATAAATAAAAACAATTAATATACAAGATTCATTAAATGCAAAATATTAACAATACTTTTAATTGAGATATCTACTTTTGATCATGTTAATAAAACACGAATAAGAAATATCAAATATATATATTATGTGTATATAGTCGCAGGAGAAAAAGAGAATTTTGACGGTATAACTCTAAGGAGAGGATTGCCCAGAGCGATGAAAAAGAACTAAACCAGGAAGACCAGATTCATGTCACTGCCGGTCATTATTGAAAAGGAGACAGGCGGATTCTCAGATACATGCCCTCCTGTAATATAAAACCTATATCACAAGGATGCAGGTGCGAGTGCGAGTGCGAGACGTGGCAAGTTCGAAGACCGCGTGTGTAGGGAGAGAACAAATATGTATTGCAGGCCGTCTTTAAATATGTATAACTAGAAATGATGGGAGGTGGGAGCTGGGGGTGGCGGCGGCCACCATTAGTATCGCAGAAGGGTTGGAGGAGCAGAAGATAGATGAGGGCCAGCTCAAAGGGCCGCCATTAGTACACATGTACCTCTCTCTCTCTTTCCGTGTGTTTTACTATTTTCCCAAACCAATGAAGCAGGAGCAGTGGACAAAGCTCAGGCAGTGAAAATGGCAAAGCGGTTCAGATGGTTTTGTTTCAGTGTCGAATTTTCGCTAGCGGAGATGGTTCCAGTGACGGCCGGTGTTTGCACGCTCAGTCTATCCATGCAGTCTCTTTTGTTGTTTTCTGAAAATTTATACTGATTCTGCTTCTGTTAACTTCACTAAACCAGAGAAACTTTTCTAGGTCTGCCACCGCCTAACCAAAAATTCTATAGCGGAGTTGAATGGCTTTCAGGTTTATATATTGAGATGCACATACATCTCATGTATTTAATATCGAGTTGAATGTCTTGCATGGTCATCGTACCCGCCCATCGATCTCAGAGGGGTTGCCTGGCACGGTATTCTTATAAGAGAAAAGAGCGTGAGCGGCGCATCAAATTTCAGAAATCCCTTGAAAGGATGCAGCAGATGTGTACTGTTGGTAATAATATTCTACATGTACTTAGAATTTCATTAATATTCTTGGGGTTCTTTAAGCAGCAACATCTGCACCTGGCCGGGTCGATCCGCCCGAATAGCTGGAACTGGTAAAATCCCTCCTAACCTCTCTTTGATCCTGTTACAGCAAAGCTCCAAAGGGATGCCTTCAGTTGTAAGAACTCATGGAACCTAAAGTGATTTAACAAAAGCAAAGGCATACTCATCAAGTTCTCCCATGAAATGCCTCACATGCTTTCGCTTTTTTTCATTTTCTTTTAGGAAAGGCAAGTGGGTTAAAGGCAGGCCCCAACCAAAGCATGATATACAAATTATACAATATCTGGTAGGATGATCCTTCTAGGATTCCTCCATACCCGACTTTTACTAATTTTGGCCAAATAAATGACTATAAATTGGATAAAAAAGTTGATTTTCCATTAGGCTCAATGTTTTGACCTTAATTTCATGATGGAACTTGATTGAGAAAAAACCATCTTTCACCGCCTAACATATGGTGAATTTATATAGTACTGCTTGTATTCGTGAGCTTTTGCAATTACAACTGACAGTTTTATTGTACTCCACAAACAGCGACATGCTGAGCACGTTAAGTTTGATAATTTTGTTTGGTTTAAAATCACTAAATGCTACTTTTATAAGATTACCACGTTGAAGAGAGAGAGTCCGACAGCTGAAGGCAGAGCTTAAACTCAACTCAACTACTTTATCGAACCAAGCTCAAGGAGAAGCCCTCCTCCCATCCCTGTCTCTCTCTCTCATACACACACACGAGAGAGAGAGAGAGAGAGAGTACTTTCAACAAGCACCAAAGCTAACAGATGACTTCCTACAAGTTGAGTTGCATAACTTAACGAAGCTAAATGAACACCGATACAACTGCCACGATATTTATTTGTATCACATCAAAGCACAAAGGGAAGCACAAAAAGATTGTAAAAAAAGAGCACCATGATGTCAAGATAGCAACCATACGTTGCTTACAGAGAAAGATTCCCAAAGTTGCTTTTTTTATTTCGGTTGGCAGCAGCCAAAATACTAAGTGACTAATTCTCAGCCGGGCATGGCTTGAGGCAAATGCATCGCCTACGGAAGCCATGGCAATCACCGTTAGAGAAGCCTTCAGTGCGGCAGATGTTTGCGCAGTTTCCGTCACTGAAGCACAGCCCCTTGAACCTCCTACTGGGCGCTGAGCACACCCTCGCCTCTGCTTTCTCCACTCCCCCTGCAGTTTACATGGTTTCACAAATTAGTAAGACCTCAAAGAGAGAGAGAGAGGGAGAGAGAGAGAGAGAGAAAGAGAGAGAGAGAGAGAGAGAGAGAGAGAGGGAGAGAGAGAGAGAGAGAAGAGAGAGAGAGAGAGAGAGAGAGAGAGAGAGAGTTAATTACCAAAGGAGAGTAGGAGCAAGGCAAGCAGAAAGATCCCACAGAGAACGCTTCTCTTAGAGGATGCCATTGGGTTATTTGATGGAGATCTCACTTCCCCAGGGCCCCTATTTATAGGAAAATGGCCATGGCCCAATGGGTAAAATCAAGATATATTTTGTAAGTAAAAGAGGAACCAATAAAGTAAATAATTACTTGAGTTACAGGAAGAGACCATAAAAAACATTATTTAACAAGTGATCTTGGATCGATCTTGCACTAGAAACACATGATATTCATTGAAATAGTCACGTCCTTTGGGCATCTCCAAATTACATGAATGGCGTGCTCTGATGTCACATCTATGGCTTGACCTGCTCGTACGAAGACGACATGCATATTGCAGCCACATCACGGTCATTATACGGTTACATACCATTTGAGAGTATGCAAGACTATACGTTCACTACATTCTTCGTGGATATTTCTCGAATATCCTTTGTTCTTGCATACTGCACTCTGCCATCTTCAAACTTTTCCTTTTCCAAGAGGACAAAACAGCATTATTAGAGTCTCTCTCTCTCTCTCTCTCTCTCTCTCTCTCTCTATATATATATATATATATATATATATATATATAGAGAGAGAGAGAGAGAGAGAGAGAGAGAGAGAGAGAAAGAGATCATACTTTAAAAGTATTAGCATATTTTAGTAAATTTCAATCATAAATGAATAATTGCGATTTGAAATTTTAAAAAAACAAAAAAATATGTATGTAATTTTTGTTTTTTAATTTACATTTAAATTAGTTATTTTTAAATGCATTAACAAATATCATTTTCTCTCTCTCTTTTTCTCTATATACAAATAATTGGATTTCGTTTTCTTATGATTTTTTAAAAGGTTTTTAAAATTATGCTTATGTCACTGAAAAGTATTAAGTGAGCATACGAATGTTAAGAAGTGAACAGGATCTGATTTTTCATATATATATAAACACGAAATATTACGATCTATGTGTATCATCTGAGTTGATGATGACAGAACTGCACCGTGCCACATGACCACTGTACAAGCTTGCAGGGAGGTTCCAGTTGAATGAAAAACTGAGCTGCCAGACCGGGCTCTTCTCGATCCACTCGTGACTGTGCAAAGTAAATTTTGTTGCTGCTAGCATGTATGTCTATGATTTATCGGTTCGGTTCTTATGTGACTTGTGTAACTAGGCGGATATAATATACCATGCACGTATGCTACAAAAACATGAAGATGGTTTCTGCTTAGGCTTTCATGTTTTGTGAAAACACACACTGGAACCTGTAAAGATCAGACAAGTCAACCAATCTTTATTTTTCGAAAAATTTATACCACCTGAATCCAATTGAACTTGCCTGACCTCAACAAACTTTTCTACACCAGCCACTGCCGGTAATTGAGTAAATCAATGAGGGAGCCCATCTGGCCAACTGCTTGCGGAAATTATGCTCCAAGCAATCCAAAAGAAGACCAACAAACAAAGCTTTGCAATATATATATATATATATATATATATATATTATGTATGTATGTGGAGAGAGGCCTGCAGTATTTGACTCTCTCTGTCTCTGCCACCACGTAAAACATATCAGTTCAGTAAATAGCAAGTCATTGCATCAGCGACTTTGTTGTATTATTACGAACCGCATCTCGATGTCCTATCATCTCTTTGCCCACTTTCTCTCACGATGATGCCACATGTATAAAACAATTGTAGCCGTCAACTTTGGCTGGTTCTTCATATCTGACGAAACATTGAGGTTCGGAGTTAAATCCCATCAGACACTTAAAAACATGAAAAGCCAAACAGCAGAAGAGCTATCGTGAACAATCGGGTTAGGATAGACATGATCGATTAGGAACCGGTTTAGATTTCAATCAAAACCGAACTGGGTTAAAAACCAGTCGAATCCATAATTGGTGAAATCTTATCTAAAAGAGAAATCACCCGATTCGGTTTTGGTTTTATCATGTACAGACTGGAGTTGGTTCAAAATCACGGGTTTTATATTTTTAAATTTCAAAATTCTAATAAAATTTTCAGTTCTAAGTAATCTAAGACTCAAACCAAGACGACAATCGCCAATTCCGAACAAAAACAGAAAACAAACTGATAATATTTATGCTAAAACACACGATTGTGGTGGATAGAAGCTGGGACCTTTAGCTAATATTTTAAGAGGAAAAAGGAAATTCTCAAGGGCTCGATGAACGACATGAAATCAGGGAGCGTGTCATCGAGTCACGCCATATAACATGGACGTGACTCATTATGACGACATGCATGGCTGGACCTAGAACTTGCTCAGTCTGAACATCCTCCACTATCAAGAAAGATGAACGGTTCCTTTCGTGTTTTCCTCTTTTTTCTGCGTTTCTTAATGGAAAAGCGATCAATGTGCATGGTCACCGAAATCAAAAGCTGAAAAGGCGGAAACGAACAGATTAATTTGATAATATACAACGTGAGCATCTGTGCCTGAAATAAATGTGAAAGCAAACAACCATCTCCTTGCTGTTGGTGGGGAGTTCGATTCCCTGGGATGGGGTTCAAAGATCATATGGAACAAGTACAGCAACCAAAGCCATTGACAGGGATGGATAGCATTTGAACCTAGACATCAGCCACTTCTGGTTGAACCGAACCATTGATTCGAAAATCGCCAAATTGTAATTAGATCATCCCCTCTTTGGTTTAGGTTATGATTCTCGTTCTGACAATTTCGGTATTTCATAAGGGTGTGTTTGATACAAGGTTTTAAGAGAACAGGATTTTAAATTTTGGTGCTCCAAGCTGAATCAATCACTGTCATGAAAATGTGGTTCCATAAGCAGAATTTAAAATAAAAGCTTCGTCATCAAGAGATAAGTGAACCTAACTTGAGGGTTTCACACAAAAACACAAGCATCTCTTTTTATCTCATTTTGCTTCTCTTTACACAAAAACCTAGTCATCAATATCACATACAAATCAAACTGATGATTATAACCCCATGTACGTGTAGGCCTACTAATAAAGACCTCTCACCACGAATCAAACACACCCTAAAGTTCCTCTTCTACAATGGTTTTAGTTTGGTTTAAGTTACTCTAACAGTATGATTTTGGTTCTAGTTCAGATTATGCTTTTAGAACATACGTTAAAGTGCTTGTGCTTCAAATTGGCCAAAAACCACAGGTTGAACCGCCCACCGGTGGTTGAGATCAATGATTTTGTACTTGGGTTTCGGTTCTGGTTTCCAAAAGGTGGAGCTGTAACCAAGTCATGGAGTCTTCGGTTCCTGTTCTGGGCAATTCATGAGATGGTTCAGCTCTGGGTCTGTTCAAAAAATGCATGTCTATCTTAAACCATATTTAATTCTTCTTTTCCTTTCCTCAAGGGAGATATGCTTGAAAAGTTCTTAAGATGGCCGACAATGCCATGATCAAAGTGCCTTTGCCTACTTCTACATATTTTCAGTAAACTTTATGCATGTTGTTCACATACATTAATGTCATAAAGAGGGTTGGTGAGATCGGGTGTGAAGTCAATATTGTAGAAGTAGCACAATGATTTTCAACATACTAATAATTAACATTGTGATCACAGTGAACTTGAAACTTAAAAAGCTGGCACAACGGGCAATAGCTTACCTGGCTAATAGTCACCTCACAAGGTGAGTCACGAGTTCGATACCCTCAAGACGTGCATCTGGATTTGGCCTCCCCATTGTACCAAAAAAAAACTTGAAAAGCCTTTTAAAAAAAGAAACTTAAAAGGCTCTGTGAATCGCATTATAGTTTCTTGTTTTTTCTTATGTCTCTTGCTATAAGGCTAGTACCGTCTCTCTCTCACACACACACACACAACGTGCCATTCCATGAATAAAGAACCAACAAAGCCCCCTTTTATCCAAAGAATGATAAAGGATCTTGCTAGGATGATTAGAATTTCAGTGTGGGTCTAAAGAACAATATCTTAGTTCTAGTTGCCACAAATACTGCCCAGACAGGAGACCCTTAATCCTAGCCGTTCAGATATATGTATATAGACGGTTTGATTAGCTGTAGAATATAAATCAAATGTCAAGTGACAGAATCACTCCTTTGTTCTGCTGTCACAGTGCTGCTGATCGTCCCCCTATTGGTCTTTCAGAATTTGTATTAATGAAAAGCTAGTCAAGTGGGCCTTTTACGATAACTATTCTTCACTTGCATTCATAGGAAGAAACTGCTTGCCTTCCCTGTGAATGACTCATCGACTTAGGACGGTTTATGAAAGCCAATCTGAATCACAGATCACAAACAAAATTAATGTGTGGTCTTTCAATGTAATTAGTTTTGTTAGTTCATTGATTTCCTTGTATTAGGTTCATGAAAAGGATGGAACTTACTCGGTAGTGCTGTTCAAAACCTTTGTGACAGAATGGTGGGTTCTTCTTTCATAGGAGATATTCAAATCTGTACAATGGCTCCCTTCAGTGGCGGACCTAAAATTTTTTGTGGGATGGAGCCAACAACCTATTCCACCATTTAGCATGGCAGGAAGTATGTATGATAGCTAGTAATTCAATCATGCCCTATAAATTTTTCATTTGTTTTTCAAATTTCAGGCACCTCTCTTCAATGTAGATCCGCCATTGACTCTCTTTGTTAAGCGAGATGACTGTCTTAAAAAAGAGAGAAAATATCTTCACACTCATGCTCAAAGAATTATTTCAAGGGACACACCTTGTGCTGCAGTCAAGCACAATAGTAGCAAAATATAGGAAAAAAACAAGAACTGGTTTTGGCTACAGTTTACTGGGATACCCTTCTACTGCCAGATGAGCCAACTCTTTTGAGTATGTCTTGCCCCTTGAGTAAAACACATGTCTGGCTTGCTCTTCTACTTGAATCGCCTCCTAATTTTTAGCATCAGATTCAAATTGTGATGGTGTCACTGAGGCTTTTAACGTGAGGAAGTTCTTTCCAACACGGTGGCTGCCGGATGAAGGAAGTTGAAGTATGATGCAGCCGGCGAGTGATGCCGGTTGTGAAGTAATTAGAGGTCAAAGTGGATGGATGGTGGCTTGGTGGGTTCATACAAACGTCGGTGATCGCAATTCAGCTCAGGCTGAGGCATGGGGCGTATCATCAGATTGAAGTTGACATGACCAAAAGGCTTTCCGCAAATTATCATCGAAACCAACTCCTTGAATATGGTTAGCTGGCCGAAAGGATAATCCCCAACAGCAAGCTTCTTCGACACTTGAGCGCAACATATTAGCTTGTTGCTGAGGAAAGATTAAGATATGACTATTTATCATAAATACAGAAGAAAAGTGATCGTTGACAAATTGGCAAACGTCAGTTCAAGTCACACACAACAGGCATACATATTTGATCTGATGGGCTACCCTTTTGGATGTAGTTACTTGCATATCTACCCTCTTTGAAGCTACTTTCTTTTTGGGGGGTTAAAGGGGAGACCCAAGATTAACACACGCACACACGCAAGCGCACCCCCGCGGCAGTTGAAATCCCCAGCAGCAGCAAGGGCATCAGATCGACCTGCCAATTGATATAAACACTCTGGGTGCTGTTCATAGCATTTAACAACTAGCTTTCAATATATGATCCCATCACAAAAATTCTTTTTCATGTACACCTCTAGCCGCATTTTGACCAATGTACCAGCTATATATATAAAGGATTTGCTAAATGGAATATATGCAGAGGATTTGTTTTCGGCAGGGTCTATGTGCGAAGCAAGTTTTTAGAGGTATGTAAATACAAATCTACTTCCACCAGGGGTATCCATGCAAGTGGCACTTTGGATGGGGCTTCAAGATCGTTGAATCTCTAACTTCACTCCAAAGATATGTATAAGGTGGATGTCAAGTACACTATTCTTCTTTCGGCAGTCTTTGGCAAGTAGAGGCTAAGGGGATCTCAAGTCCAGAATTATTGGTTAAAGGACATGAATAGGAAAAGAAACAGCAGAATAAATTTCGCCGAACCGACAAACTCAGCCACAATCTATCCTCTCATCATCCATTGAAACTTAGTAGCGGTGAGCCAAGTAGAAACAACAGCTTGGCAAAGAAATGTGAAACTACTTAATCTTTAGATGTTGGTGGGCAACAGAAAGACTTCATTTACCGTAGTTGGTACACAAGCGTCCTATACAATTTGGAACACAACCAATCCGTGTCATATGTGCACTTCATGACCTATCAACCTGCCCCAGATCATCTACTGTCAAGGTTCATCGGATTGGAGACCATGACTTTACCGATACTTTGAGCTGCACCAATGTAATAGAACATCAGACGACCTGCAATATCAACCAAGTAAATAAACGATGAACTTATTGCTTTGCCTAGCACCTTTTATTCGGGTAAAACTTTTAATAGCAGTTTTCCTTTCTGTCAGGGTAGGTTCATTGCAAAACATAAGGAGATAAGCCAAATACATATCTTTTTAATAGAATTTTCATGGTCACGAGTCAGATATAAGTACAAAATAAATTTATGGTATACCTAAGAACAACAAGTTCCAGATTTGGGTTGATCTGCCGTTATGTCAACAAGAACCATTCCTGGCAGATTCTGTGCAGATTGGGCCCGTGGCAGTCTCTTTGCTGCATGTGAAAGAAACGAGGTGACCTTGTCATTTATACATGAGGGTCAGAATAGGACACTTTCCAACATGCAGCATACAAAATTTTTCTCTTCCAGCCCCTAGTCATACAAATCGGGAAGGAGTAGGTCTTACTTTTCTGACTGAAAACAACTGACCAATATTACACCTACGTATGCCATTAAAATGAAACTAACCAGGGCAGGGAGTGAAACATCAAACTAAAAGTAAATAGTTGAATTGACTTCTGCAAACTACTCACTCATCATTAATCTGCACTTGAATCCAACACTAGAGCTTGCAAATGAATGTGGACTCAGGGCATTCTTCTCTGACTACTTCAATCTCTCCTCCAATTACTACAATCCAAAGTTCAGCTCTCTTCTTTCTTTCTCGGGCTTTTGAAACTGGCGATTGATCTAATTACCCACCTTCTCTTAGTGATTTTTATATTTGAGTCTCGTTGTATTTAGTGGTAATACGATTGCCATCCAGGATTCTTGATATCATTTTGTTCACTTGATTCTGCACATGTTTCTTAGTATTTATCGGTAATCTATAATAGAGCCACTTATAGTTAAAAGTACAATCCAATAATATGTAAAGCTTTTAAAGTCATTAAAAGAGAATGAAACCCATTCTTTCAATGAAACACGTAACGACCCAACTTGGTGTGTTTTTGTTATCTGTATGCACCGTATCGTACAATACAGTACGATACGTATCGTATAATATGGATAAGACAAAGGATAAGACACGATATGATATGGGCGATACACCCCAAAAAAAATCGAAATCTTTTTTTTCAATTTTTTTTTTTCAAGTTTCTGGCCTCTCTTCACTTCTCTCAAAGGCATCCTCCGATATGCTTGTTTGAGAATACAAGTTGTGTATATAACATGTAAATTCGGTTTTATAATTTTATTTATTGAATAAGAATAATTTATGAACAAATAAAAATTATGACAAAATCATTTTCCTTTTTGTTGGCAACTTTTAGGTATATTTCTGCTACCAGTTTCTAATTTCATGAAATCGCAAACAATGAAGAACAATTTGGTTGTCTCGGTTCATTAAGTGGGCATTTCACAACTTTACTATTTTAGGGTTTAGCTTACATGACTTCCATTGAGTTGAACATGATGAACATGTATGAGGCTTAACTCATGATCAACATGTATGAGGCTTAACTCGGCCTGTGAAGTGAGAAATGAAGCTCAGGATTAGTTAAAAAGCTAGTCTCCAGTAAAAGAAAAAGGAGATATCATCAAGTAACAATATCATATCATTGAGGTGTCATAGACTCAATAATCAAAGAAATGGAGCTCATCGTTTTGTTCACATATGAAAATTAGCAAATATGACAACTACATGTACAAAGATAGCAATTTGTTAATTTTGATATATTAAATGAGTGGATTATGGAAGATAACGAAGAAAATACACTCCTAAACGAAAAAGACATTGCATGAATTAATTTGAAAGGAGTGTAACAACACATGAATTAATTTGAAAGGAGTGTAACAACATCATAAAGGAGATAATATTTTGATTTTAAAGCAGAAGGTGATGAGAAACTTTAAATCTTCATCAAGGAGAAGATGAAGATTATTTAGTTAATGATCCTGAAACAAATTTACAATATGTAAAATGTAAATGTATTTCATTTTTTTGCTTCAAAATATGTAAATTTGGATGCAATTGTTCAATGTTGAACGCTCAATATGTACTAAACTTTGCATTATATGAATTCAAAGCAATTACCAGATTTTTCCTAATTTTTCTTGATTTTTTTTTCAGATTTTTACTGATTTATCCTGATTTTTTTTTAAATATTTTTTCTATTTTTTTAATATTAAAGTACGATACGATACGCCCATATCGTGGAGCCCAGCGATACAATACACGTCAGACAACACTGGCTCTAGTAGTTTAGCCACAAAACCTCACCAATCATCTTAGGAGAAATCATTCCAACCTAAACGATATGGTCACAGAGACCAATAACAAGTAGGCAATAGCATTTCCCAGTGCAGCCGAACCATGTTTCTTGCATCATTAAATTTTCAACTATTTAGAAATGAAAATCCTGCCTTACCTATCTCATAAAAAATTTCATTCACATGAATTGCAGTCTTTGCAGATGTTTCTGTGAAAAAAAGCCCATTATCCTCAGCATATGCTCGACCTTCCTGCAGATCAATAAATAGTTTCAGACACCATCAGCTACATCAATAAAAAAGGAAGCAAAATATTCTAATGCAGCACATCAAGTTTTGAAACAATGCAGGGAAAGCAAACATCATGAAGTAAATAGAAAAGCGACCAAGTTTTATAGAGAAGAAAAGAATAAAATCAAGTGGAAGCAATTGGCAGAACAAAAAAGTATAAAGCGATCGAAGAAAGAAATAAACAACTTGACAGAATAGTAGAAATCCAATACTTGCTGTGGAAATAAATTTTAAAAAATTATCACCACAGTTGAGTACAACACAGTTGGTAATAAATTTCATTTCTAAGGACATTTATGCTTGTCCAATACAACACGTGAGTACTTTGCAAACTAAGCTGGCCCTTATTCTGAACAAGTAGGCAACCGTGTTCACTGTTTAATAGTGACATATAATGATGTACCAATATTGACTAATCTAGACTGATGATTCTTCATCATGCATAATAAACATACAACATTAAGTTCTGCGTAATCCTCAGGAGGCTAACTCTAAATGAATTGAGACTCGAGAGAGAATAGAATATAGTTAGCGTAGTTGCTCACTAAAAGCCAGTCATAATTGACAAATCTAAAGGGCCTCCTTTTTAAAGAAAAAAGAATGCTAAAGGACCAAATGTAGGCATTTATCGAAATCACTATTCTAAATCTCTTAAAAGAGAGTTTCAAGATCACTGCTTCTACATATTGTAGTTTTCGATTTACAGCCAACCAACCATCACAAACATGAATAGTGGGAAACTACAATAGAAAGTCAGTTCAGTCACAGCAGAAGAGAAGTAACACTTGCCTCAGGTGTCACTTTTCTTCTCTCAGACAAATCCACTTTATTTCCAGCAAGTGCCGTCACCATGTTAGGGTTACCTATAAAAGAGCAAGAGCAAGTTAAATATTTTGTTCAAGTTGAGAAGTAGCTTGATTATAAATTCAAACACACACAGAGTATCAAACACAATCGGTACCATATAGGAGGAAGAATCAACGTGACAAACAAGAAGTTGTAAGGGAAGAAAGAAGATACACCAACTTTTCAAAATACCAAATTTGTCCTAGGAAGAAAGAAAATACACTAACTTAAGAAAATATCAAAGTGAGTCAATGTTATATAGGAGGAAAATATCCTTCCTGCTGACCAATGGCTTGCCAACTCTTATTTACTCTCCTGCTCGATGATCCTTTTTCCTTATTTGACCTCAACATTTTCCTCTTCCAAAAACCTTCTACTTTGTTAGTTGAGGTGCAAAATTCAGTTTCTGTTTGGGTTCTCAGTCAGGAAACAGAAAATATATAGGAGGAAAAATATAAGCTTCAGATCATACGGCAACACAAACCTTGCTTCTGCAGCTCCTGTACCCACTTCTTTGCCCGTGAAAAAGAATCCTGGTAAGTTAGCATGTTAGAACCATCAAATACAAAAGCAGAAAACAGGCACAATAACAAACTGGAGAAAAGATCGCAATACCAAATAAAAGGATATCGAATAAATCAGGCAAGAGTAAATGGGCACCAGTTGCTAGTCATGGTCAGGTACCTCTTTAAAAAATCTTAGCAACAAAAGCAAACATATGATTCTTTGCAGTGTTTGCAAACACTAGACGCTTACAAAGCATTTACCAAATGTGTTGGTTGCTAAGCACTGCCCCCGTGATCACATAAGCCGTATACGTCCAAATGTGCACTTCAAGAAGAACTAGCGCAGCTTAATTCTCACATACATATTTCCCCTAACCTCCTCCTGCGAACCCCAGAAAGGACACACACACACACACACACACACACACACACACACACACACACACACACACACACACACATATATATATATATATATGCCCATAACCAAAACTAAGTTAAATGAATAAGAGCAAAGCGTTCTGAAAACGATAGCCAATCCTTTCACCGTCGCATGCATGATGCGCAAATTGATGCACCCGGCACGACATTTTATAATCTTGTTCATATTAAACACCAAGAAAATAAGGGATCTTAAAACTCAACTAGATTTCAGCAAGATGAAATTTAGATGACGAAAAACCACATACCAAAACAGCCAAACAATCATGAAAATGAGGCCTAACTCACAAAGTATACCATGAAAAAAAAGGATAGGAACAAAAAGATGGAGGCGAAAGGTTGGCCACCGGATTCGTTATGTCATAAACGATAATGGCGGCAGCCGCTCCCCGATAATACATGGGAGCCAGACTATGGTATCTCTCCTGCCCAGCAGTATCCCATATCTCGAATTTGATTGTTCTATCGTTTACCGACAACGTTTGGGAGAAGAAGGCCGCCCCGATCGTCGATTCCTGCTCAATTTCCATCAACCCGAATCAACAGGCTCAACCAAGTCAACAAAACGTTTCCAAAGTCAAGAAAAAGAGAAGAAACAGATATGCAGATCGAAATTCCCACCTGGAACTCGAGGTATTGGCCCTTGACAAATCTGAGAACAAGGCTCGATTTACCCGCTCCCATATCCCCGAGAAGAACCTAAGGTAATAGGTCTCACCGCAAATAAACAATTTCACAGAATCTTTACTTCAAAAAGTCGGAATAAATATTAACAATACAAGCACAATTTGGGAATTGGGGAATTACGAGCTTAGCATTAACGCTATTGTTGCCGATCGTCGCCATGATCGGTTGATCGTTAGAGTCGTTTCAACAGAGAGAAAAATAATAATTGTTTTCCCGACGCGGCGGAAGAAAGAAACGAAGATCTCTTCCTCCACTCTCGCTCTTTCTCTTGCGTGCGACTGCCGCCACACGCAAAAACAAGTCGGATCTATTTATTGCATGAGTTACGAGATGCAAATGGATTGGATCACGTCTCCATCACAAGTTCACAACCATGTGAATCAAGGATTTGGATTAGTGTTGCAGACGGCCGGATCTGTCTTCAATCCGAATATGTTTGCCGGGCCTACTTAGTGATGCCAGTACCAGACCTCGAACCGAGTCCAAACCCAGATTTTATCTGAAAAATCAAGCTTTTTTTTCAAAATTTTCAGATTATCAAAATAGAAACGGGGTTTGGGTAAAAACTTTTCAATAAACTGCTGAAAGCTTGAGTTTCGAAAACCCTGCATATAGAACTCATGACCCGATTCCGAATCATGGCTTTTGAAAAAAAACCTTTATGAATCGATTTGTGGTTCTACACCAAGTTTCAGCATTGGCTTCCTCCCACTTGGTCATGGTGTTTCGTACCCGAAATGCAGTTACTGGGACAACATTGGACCGGATTCAAATCCAAATTCCAAAACAAAAAGAAAGACTTGATTGAATTACTTATCAATTCAGTTTTCCCTTTTAGATACGAGTCCGAATTTGATTCGAGATGTGCAAGATGTCCAGACCTTATTATCATTCATTCACAGTTGGATGCAACACCGAATTCTTTGGTCCTGAGTCCAAATTCAAACCTAGACAGGGCTAAGAATCAACATTGGTAACCCTATCTTGCTGGGAAACTGGTCGGTTTTGAAATATGAATCACAGAATGCAAGTCGAGATCAAATCGGACGCTGTAATGCTTGGATCCAATCTGAGTTCCACCAGTTTACTCCTCTAAAAGCATTAGTGCATTAAAGTGAAATTAGTGATTGATCAAACTTGTGTAAGCAAACACTGCAACCATAAAGACGCGTGTGTGTGTGTGTGTGAGAGAGAGAGAGAGAGAGAGAGCAACCCACAAGCACATTTTAGAGTGCTTTTTCTGGACAAAGGTAACCATAAAGATGTGATCTTCGAGACAAACAAAGCTTCCAATCTACTCCTTTAGATCAGGGATAATTGAGCTTAGCTTCTTTGTCTTCCAGCATCCAAGTCCATGCATAAAAGGGAGACGTGATAGCGAAACCATCAAAACTGTTGGTAGTACACCATGAATCTAATAACAAGAAATAGAAACAGATTTCTAGAAAACAGTAATTTCATAATCATTTGATAGGAAAAGCATTGCATTTTCAGAGAGTTTCTCTAAAAGATTATATACATCAAGTAGACAGTGAACCTACTGTTTTAACAGCCAGCGTATAGATCTAAATTAAGGCCATAGTAGGCTCCGAGGAGTTACCAAGAAAGCATGAAATGGGGAATTCATGTCAGCTCCTCACATTTTGGGGCTAAAAGAGCAACAAACTGGCAGCTAACCGACCTTTTCATTCCCATCTAAGAGAAACCATTGAATTTGAAAGACCGGCCTCTGCAAAGCTTAGGTTGCTATTGTAGTCTAGCTGTTTGGATGCACCTGGTATTGCTTGCGTCAAGAGAAATGGTCGTGATTCAGCTTCTTCTGAAATGGAGCCGCAGAAGGACCATAGCAGCTGTATTCAAAATTCAAAAACCAGTTTACATAAGATCTCCAAGCACGGCAGATCAGTAGTAACAACATTTTCCTGTGAAAAATTCGAATATATGATGACATAAAGCAACTGTGCTCTCAGCAATGAATAATGTAACATCAAGATACTGATCAGAATAATGCCACTAAAACCAAAACAAAATCAAGCATTATCCCACGCAAAGTGTAGTCAGCCACATGGATTCTTAGTTCCCATCATGCTCTTCGATCTTATGTCTTTAATAGGCCTTTCAGAAAAAATACCATATGACCAAAGTAGGGGGATGTACCTTTATTGGATCTGTTAGAAGGAAGTTCCTACGATGCCTTTGCCCATCAGGGAGACGAACCAAGACTTTGCACAGAAGGCTGTTGTCACACTTTGGCTCATCGGGTAGTGGAGGGTACGTAGAAGCCTTGGTGTAATTAGGAACTTCAGGCTCAGGATCCTTCCGTTTGCGTTGTTCGTCTTCATCTGATATCACTGCAGGTTGTTTCACATCCTCGAGAGATGCAGCTATAGCCTTTAAAACATCCTCATCTTCTTCGTTGGGATCAGCAGCTACTGATGATGCCTCTGGAAATGCAGCATGAAGTGCAGAGAAATATTGAAGGTACATACATGATAATGAACCATAAAACCTAATACCGGCTGATACACCAATTGAACTCTAGGGTTGTTTCGGTAGCCAAGACAACAAGCAGGACAGAAACAGATTCAACAAGGATGTTGCTTTGAATGATGGCAAAACAAACAAGTCAAATCAGATAATTATAAATAATCAAGAGTTGCTCAATAATTAACAGAAATTTTAATAAATTGAGAGCAGAATGCAGTGCCACGAATCAGTTATTTAATCATTAGAAAAGGTCATCCAATTGATCACCATCCCTCTACTTCAATCACCACGCATCTTTGGTTCACACACTGTTCAGGGATTCGGAGGGTGTATACAACCAGTTAAACAAGGTAAGGCCGTGTTAAAGATCTGGAGATGTGGCCCATCAACTTAAAGATAACCTACTTAAACCAGAGCAACCAAATTCAACGAGCATCAGGCTTGACCAAAACCATGACCTGTATCAACCTCTTATGGTGGCCTTGAGTTGAAACTCTAAACAAACTCTTGAAAGACAACAAAAATTAGAATTCCCATTATAACCAACTCAACCACAAATCACCAGAAGAAACTCGGCTGCTTCTGGCAGTTGACATTGGGCGGCCTGTCTGAAAGAGCCCTGCATAATATGATTGACCACATTTGAGAATCAGCAGTTGATCTGTCTCAGGACCACCGGAGTCATTTCCTTTCAGTATGCAACAGGAGATAATATCTTGTACGAATTGATGCATGCACTGACGTAGAAGACGAGCTCCAAGAAACAAAAAGAAAAAAATAAGAGGGAACAAGGGGGTTTGTGGACTTTGGAGGAGAAAAGTTGCACGCTAGGGAGTGGAAAACCCTTCAGATCACAGTTGTTTCAAACAGCAAAGCAACTTGCAATTCTTTCAAATGAATAGGATGTTTTTTTCTCATCATAAAAAGTTGACAATAGACTACACAACGTACAGTACAAAGATATCGGTTACCCATGAAAATTCAGGCCTCAGACTGGACATCATCACAAATTACCCAGACGATAGGAAGAACATAATTGGCCCAAATACCTGACTTTTGTTGGCCATTTTCAGCATTCTCTCTCATACGCTTGGAAGGATGAGATGTATGGTGATCCATAGGACCCTTATCCATGTATGGAAGAAGATCCTACATTTGCATATTTCATGAAAAAGTTAAAAGAGCATAAATTAGCAAACAACTGAATCCAGAATATGATGAGAACATCTTTAGTTTGATAGTATAACAAGGCCTATAAAAATATGAACGCATTAGTGTTAGTACCTCCAGCATACGCTCTGGTCCAACCATGCCGCACCATGAACGCATTTTTTGCCCAGTGATGGGATCAATGACCAGAACAACAGGAATACTTACCAGTTTATAGTAAGTACAGACCTTTTTGCCTTCAGACGTATCATCATATATCTGAAACAAAATCAGGCTTTTAAATTGGCACTTGAACAACGCAGAAGTACAAGAGTTATGATGAGTAATCTCAACTCGGCTCAGTGACACAATTATCTAATACAGCAAGTGGATGATTTTATTAGTTTACTTGACTGCTTGTAAGTGAAGCCTCTCATGAAAGGCTTATGTAATCTTATCACGCACTTAATTTGTTTTTGCTAGATCACAGAGAGTGGAGAACTGGAGATATTGCAATACCTTATGTTACCAAAAAGCTGCAGCAGCGGCACCTAGATGCCCGTCTGTATATATATTTCTTTTAAAGTTCCTTCTTGATTATACTGGTAAAGAATGAAAATTGTTTAAATTTTTTTATATCATGAAATATATGTATGTAAGTTTCTTCTTCTTTTTTTGTACCTTTATCTGTATATTTTACATTTCTTTTATTAATTCTCACTAGACTGCATAGGCTCGTTCATACCTCTTCCAGAAGTCTGGCAACCTAGGCCATGGCTAGGGATTTTGAGAAAATTGCAAGAATCGCGTACACCATACTCTATTTGAAATGCCTGAAGGTCTTGCTACAGGATTGAAATCCATGATTATGTACCCCACTAAGAAACCTTAGGGGGCAAGGAAGGTTATCCTTTCTTCTTCTCTTTCATTTTATCTAATTTTCTTAGGTTTCATCATATTTGATACACGAAATGTGTGTATTGTATATGTCATATAAGGGAAATTTGCCATGTAATGACATCTATCAAATACTTCTCAACCCAAGCCACTTTAGAACTACAACAATATAATGCGCCTGTATGTCTTACCTGCCAGAAGATGAAACAACCGCTGATTGTTTGTGCAACAGCTTCATTGGACCAAGTATCTCTGTTCAACTACATTGATCCAAATAATTATAAGTTGAGCTGCTACCTTCCAAAATTCTCAAATTATGAATAAATATAAGAAGCAGGAAATATCTTACCATATGAGAGCTGAATTCCTTTGTAGATTGCACATTCACGATAAGCCACTTGTCCATCTTAGAAGCTTCTACCTTTGCCTGTAATGTACAAAAACTAACATAAGAACCAAGAAAAGAACTCATATGTGAAAGCTTTAGCTTCCTCCCTCCGATGCTCTGTTTTGTGTTTGTGCATCTAATGCATACATGTGTGCGTCTGTGAAGCTTCTATCTTTGCCTGAAATCACCAAAGAGAACGTGCACACACACACACACACCTCCCAGGCCCTTGGATATGAACACTATCCCATGAGATGAAGTCCCTAGATTGCTGCCATTCAGCATTCACAGAGGCTGCCAAATCCCGAGAGATAGAACACCAATAAATCCTAAGACCAGTAGCTGCAGTGAAAATGACACTGCAATTTATCATCTGACTTCATATGAATTTTCTAATTCACATATGTACCATGAAACCTCACACACTCACAGAGGGAGAGGGAGAGGAAGGCAACGGAAATAGGTACATCTCATTCAAGCAACAGAACTGGATATCCTAAACTACCTGCTCAAAAGTTCCCTGGTACATCAATGCAAATGGGGGTCGATACAGAGAAGCAAGATTATCTCGAGAACCATCAGCTGTAGAGGTAACAGCACCATTAGAATCCCAAACATCAGCAGCATGCTTAGCCTCATCCGCAAAATCTCGAAATGCAACAACTGAATTTGGCTGGTGCGAAGGATAGGCTGCTCGGTTTCTATAACCAAAGAAAGAAGCTGGTGAAAATTGAAAGTGCACTCCACAAAGAAGTAAGACAAATATAAGCACAACACAAGAAAACCCATGTTCATTTTGTTGAAAATAAATTCTCAAGCACTTCCACAAGTTGGCCAATTCCTACGTTGTCATAGTGCATCTTTACAAGCATTTATACATAGCATATCATATAATAAAGTTCTGCCTTTTTCAAAATTGAAAAAGTTAATATAGAGAATTAGGAATACATATTACATGATAAACTAATACAAATATCCATATCCATTCAACAAGTCAAATAATATCACATGCTAAACTTGTATAAGTAACATGGCAAAATAGCTCCCTACCCTGATGAAGCACAAGAAACATTGATCAAAAGTTAGACGCTAGAATGGTCATTATGTCCCTCATGGCAAGATACAAAGTCGGTTAATTAAAACCTTAAAAAGAGAATCATGGTTACTCGGCCTTTAAAAATAGAGTAAATTTGAATGAAACTTCATAATGTAACCAAAGGAGCCCTACTAGACTCAAAATTACAGTAGAATTTTCATCTACTATGTCAATCATCAGCAACCCAGCAACATTAGCCCAAGTTTAGAAGAACATTTACATGACATTCTGTTCCTAGATGGTATAATATACAGCTCAACTACATTTTAAACCAACATACAGAAAACATATACTTGGAGAAACCACCAAATATAACATAGTCATAATTATGAGATGTATAATTAGGAAAGAATTTTTTAAAAATTGAGTAACCATGTACCCTGTTGGAAAGAAACAATAAAATGATCTAGCTTATTGTGAGTTAACTGCTAACATGGCACACGATAGGGATCTGTGCAAACAAAGAATCCATGTAGCCCAGTGTTATCCGTATCGCACCGTATCGTACGATACGGTGCGATACGTATCGTATCGTACGATACGGTGCGATACGTATCGTATCGTGGGAAGCCACGATACGATACGGTAACCTGTATCGTAAGATACAGGTTATCGTGCCGTATCGTACGATACGGGCGATACGCCTAAAATTTTTTTTTTTTCAAAATTTTTTTTTTTCAAAATTTTTTTTTTCAAAAAAATTTTTTTTTTCAAATTTTTTTTGCATGTTTCTGCCCTCTCTTTCCCTCTCTTCACTTCCCTTAAAGGCATCCTCCAATATGCTTATAATTTGGGTTTATAATTTTATTTATTTAATAAAAATAATGTATAAAAAAAATTTTATGACAAAATCATTTCCCTTTCTGTTACAACTTTTAGGTATATTTTTGCTAACAGTTTCTAATTTCATAAGATCGTAAACAATTAAAAACATTTAATTCTCTCGGTTCATTGAGTAGGGATTTCACAACTTCACTATTTTAAGGTTCACGTTACATGACTTCCATTGAGTTGAACATGATCAATGTGTGTGAGGCTTAACTCAGTCTGTGAAGTGAGAAATGAAGCTCATGCATTAGTTAAAAAGCTAGTCTCCAATAAGAGAAAAAGGGGACATTATCAAGTAATAATATAACATCATTAAGGTGTCATAGACTCAATAATCAAAGAAATGGAGCTCTTTGTTTTACTCACATATGAAAATTAGCAAATATGACTACATGTACAAAGATAGCAGTTTGTTAATTTTGATATATTACATGAGTGAATTATGGAAGATAACGAAGAAAATGCACTCCTAAGTCCTAACTGAAGAAGACATTGCATGAATTAATTTGAAGTACAACAACATCATCAAGGAGAAGATGAAGATTATTTAGTTAATGATCCTTATACAAATTTACAATATGTAAAATATAAATGTATTTCATTTTTTGATTCAAAATATATAATTTTGGATGCAATTGTTCAATATTAAATGTTCAATTTGTGCTAAACTTTGCATTATATGAATTTAAAGCAATTACCAGATTTTTTCAAAATTTTCCAGAATTTTCTTGATTTTTTTCGGATTTTTACTAATTTTATTGATTTTTTAAATAATTTTTATAGTTTTTTAATATTAAAGTACGATACGATACGATACGATACGATACGATACGCCCGTATCGTGGAGCCCAGCGATACGCGATACGATACGCGTCGGACAACACTGATGTAGCCGACCCCGTCTAGTATGGGAAAAGGCTTAGTAGTAGTAGTTAGTAGTGAGTAACCATGTACCCATAAAGAAATGAATCTGCATAAAGAGCTTCACGTTTCACGGGCAGAGGTGGTCGTATATCTTCATCCTCATCTCTGATATCTTTAAGCCTACAGTAACATTGAAGAAATTCATCAATTATGATGATCTATTTATTGTACAAATCAACATGTATGACATACTTGGAACTTTCAGGAGGCATCGCACTAGATGTTTCTGACAATGGGGCACCAGATGATGCAGCTCTGCCGCCATCATTTCCGACATAGAATAATTGAATAGCACCTTCAAGCGCCCAATTAGTCACCTAGAAACAGAAGCACAGATCGTCACTTAATAGCAATGTTGTAAATAGCGTATGGGACGCCATATCGCATGGGCATCGATATGCCTCTATCGTACCATATCTGTACCATACGATATATATGTGTGTGATTTCTAAATTATTTTTTTTAAATCATTAAAAATGTATAAAAACATGAAAAAAATTCTGCAACATGCATCATACCAAGAGACAATGGACTCAACATCAAAACAAACTAAATCACATGTATACATCGCTCTTGGGATTTATTTTCAAACTTAGGATTGATGACTATTAACGAATGTCGAATACATATGATATTTTAGAGAGAAAGGAATTGGTCTTGAGGAGAAGAAGGATAGACATGCAAGAGGATCCAAAGAAGCAGACCTAGAGGGAGTCTAAACACATTTAAACTGTGCTTTTTAAAAATAAGAATTTGAAACTTACACCGTATCGTATGATATGGTGCCTGTATCATCGCAGCATATCATAGGATACGTCCTGATGCAGTGCAATAAATACATTTTGTAATAGAGGTACCTGAATCGTATCAGTTCAAGTACCGATACACCCGTATCGCATATCATATCATATGATAAGATATGATTTTTATAACATTGTTTAATAGTACGTTAAAGCTTGACCTATAAGGCTAGAACCCTGGTACCCTAAGTAAGGAAATACGAGTACTTATCTTACAAAGATGTGGAAACAGCACAAAAGTTCAAGACAAAAAGATAAACTGGAAACCCCTCTAGAATGTATGATTCAATGTTACAGAAGTCGCATGCACCTGTATCACAAAACACCATTTATTGCACCATATTGAAGCATATCATATCATACACTATGATATGGGTACTGTATCGTACAATACATATTTTGAAAACCAGGTATGTTTAAAACCCCTCTAGGCTAGCTTCTTGGGCCACCTCTTGGATGTTTACTCCTTGCTCTCTAAAATACCCAAATCTACTCTACATCCATTAATAGTTGCCAATCATAAATTTAAAAACAAGGCCTAGAGTGAGGCATGCACATGATTTGGCTTGTTATGATGTTAAATTCATTGTCTCTATTGTCTCTTGGTGTAGTGCATGTTATAGAATTTTTTTTAGGATTTTTAAAATTCTTACATTTCTTATGAAGTTTTAAAAAATAATTCAAAAATCACCAGTATCATACCATACAGGTTTTTAAAACGGCAGCCCATGTGGTACAGTATCCAAGATGATATTTACAAAATTGGTCTGGCAAATTCTTAGTTTGACATTCAAATCCAAGCTTTTTAATTTGATTCTCTATTCCGACTCACGATCTCCATTGTGATTTCTTCTGGGTAATACCCACATATAACTCCAAAAATGTGAAAAAAATCCTAGTTGGACTAGCCACCAATAATGCTTTCGAGATGGAGGTAGAACATCGTGTTCCATCCATGACAAGCATGGCAAGAAGTCGTTAAAATAGAAACCTCTTTCTTTACGAATAATTAGCTCCTGATAAATAATACAGACAGAATCTTTATTTCCAGGTACTAGAATTCACACAAGCAAATTTTCTAGAACAAGAAAACATATATTCCCACATTTCAGTCCCGTGGTTCCCCCCGTTGTACTCGACAATGCAAAACCTAATTTCTAACAAAGCAGACAAAATAAAGAATCTAAAAAGGTCAATAGTAGGTAATTTAGAACCTAATTTTGGCAATGCAAACAAAGCAAACAATCTAAAAAAAGAAATAGTACTCATTTTAATTCCACTAAATATACTCACGCACAAGAAAGAGATAGAGGTAAGAGAGACCTGAAGGAACTGGCGAGCCTTGTCAGGAGAATCACAGGCAGTAATCTCCATGAAGGAAACCAGCATGTTCTGATGATCTTCGCTCAATCCTGATTCCATAATAGGGTCGATGAATAAAAACGAACTTTGAGGGAAAACCTGGAGAGGAAAAGCTTAAGATAAACACAGAAAGATGGGAATCGATTATAAGGTTAGGGTTTGGCGATCAAAGGAAGCAATGAGGTCGAAAGGGTTAACATATAGAAGAGAGATAGGGAGACAAAGGGAAGCGGTAAAGAGAGAGTCAGCGGCTGGGACGGAGATCGGGGACTCTGCCTCTGCAGGATTTTACACTTTTCCTCCCCCTTTCTTATTCATATTTAGCCCCTCTCTCTCTCTCTCTCTCAGAGTCGGATTCAGAGACAGATCCAATTTTATTTACCAAATCTCGGATCTGCATGTTTAACTTAGAAACAAATATTTCGGTTTTATTATGAATCAAGAAGTAATAACGATGGACTGTACAAAAAAAAGTAATAATGAGGGACCTCCAGAAAAAGTAAAAATGAGGAATGAGACAAGAAGGGAGTTGGTCTGTAAAAATAAAAAAGAAGAAGAAAGAAATTGGTAGTTCGAGATGTCAATGGGTCGGGATAGATCCAAACGGAGCTGAATGTAAATCCAATATTCAAGGTGAGTAAAGGAAGGTCCTGGCTGTTGTTGGAATTCGGTTTCATGCGTGCACTCAAACGCTATGAATTATTTATTTGGAAAGGAAATGGTCGATATGTCTCCCTTTCTTGGTAGACATGTTCGATTTTGGGTTACTTGCCGAACCACTCTAAAAGTTATTACCGTGTTGGTTTTAGAACTATCGGTTTTGAGACGCTTTCGGTTTTCAGTTTCAAAATCAGTTAAAAAATAATTTTTTTAAATGGACTTTCATGAGAGTAAAACTCCCACTTGGCAATCACGACTCAATATATATATATATATATTATTAACAAACGATCCAAAATCACTAGTTTTGGTTTCAATTTTGGACCGATTTCTAAAAATTATAAACCATAATCAAATCGAAAGGTCCTCGATTCTGGTTACCGACAATTCCAAAGCCGATTTCGTTATGATTCAAACTGTCGAACCAGTTTCAAACAGACCATGTTTATCCCTCTCCGTTCACTTTTTCTCTCTCCCTCTCTTTATATATATAATATGATTAGATTTACCATTATTGATATGGTATCCTTATACTCAAATATTGTTTTTTAGAGTATCATAAGTGTAATAAGATTGCCATTTATGATTTTTCAAATACTCTCACAACCTCATGGATTTGAAAAGTAATAATCGGACAATATTCACTTGTCATTAAGGTTTTGAAAAGTACAAAGAATATTATTATTATTATTATGATCATAAAAAAAAAATGGATAAACATCAGTAAACAGTATCAGTCATAGTCATAAGGAGATCCAATCTCTCTCTATATATATATATATATATATATATATATATATATATATATATATATATATATATATATATATATAGTTTTATTTGCATGAGTACCTCTACTGAAAGCCGATTGGAGTACCTCTTAAAGTCCCATCCTACATATACTCTTCTTCTATATTTTTCTGCACTTCCCCTTTCGTCGACACCGTATGCTGATTTGCTTGGTCATGTTTTTCTTTAAATAAATAATTTGCGTAGTCATGATAATTAGTTCTTCAATTAATTTCTTAACAGTATATCTGACCTCAAGAGTAATGAAATCTAGATAAACAAATTAATGGACTAAACCTTGATGGAAGGATACAGCAGAAAAGGACTTCGTTTTCCTGTTTTGGTTAGAATGAGGAGGCTGAAGACTCTCAGTGCAGGAGAAAATGATTTATTATTGCAAAATTTAGGTGTAGTATATAAACAAAGTGGTTTCTAGCAAGGGTATCTTATCAAATAACAGCCCGAATATCATATTTTACCCACAATTTCAGCTTAGTTTGAAGTTTTGGCCTCAGATATAATATTTTATTAAGTTCCTAGACACGAAAGAACTTAAAAAAAGAAGTGAGACATGTGCTTTTCACTTTAAAAAATGACAAATAAAATATCTATAGTTAAAAAATAAAGATGAGATGGATATACATGACATATAAGCGAAAAGGTCAACATTGTTAAAGAAAAAAATTGATGTGATCAAAAAATGATGAAAGATAGAGGTTTGTAGTAAACTTTTCAAGAAGGAAAACTATTTACTGATAAACTAATACTCTGCAACTCCTGCACTCTTGATTTATACAAAGCTAAATTGAAGAAGGAAAGCCCGATGGATGATCTGAATCACGTTTATAGCATAGTCCGTCCGTCGTTTCAATGCATTAAAGTTGACTCCAAGTTTAATTATCTAGGAAGTTTGAGGCAATCATTTGGATTATTGACGGCATTATTGCTGCTATGAACTGCATGTTAGTTTCATAGCCTGAATTTAAAATTTTAGTCAACGTTTTAGATCGTCTTTTAATTTTTTTTAAGGGCAGGGCACTACAAACAACATAACTTTTTTTAATGCTAAACCTTTGTTAACAGCCTACATAACAAAATATAACTGTTGTCGTCGAGAGGAACGACTCAATTTGAGTGGTACTCCTGTGATCCCGTTGAACGGTGTATGTGAAGTGTGAGACATGTGGAGATTGCCTTCATTGGGTTCATCGGAATTTGTGCAGAGATATTTCAAAACTTTCGACACTATGAGCTCGAATAAACCCCACTGTTGGGTGCATTGGATGCTACTCTTTTCGGCAGAAGAAAGAAAAGAATGAAAGTAAATAACTGACATTGATATTATCGATCAGTTTCTACCCTTTTGGGTCTACTCTTTTTCATTTATAGAACTCTTGCGACTGAAATAGATAAGTTCTTCCTTTGTTCTTGTTGACACGCTCGCAAGCTTAACCCCACTGTTGGGTGCATTGGATGCTACTCATGTTGCCTCGACTTTTGACACGATACTTCAACCTAGGCCTTGTCTAGATCGTGAACTAAAAGTTGAAGGTCATGAGTTCGGTACTTCAACCTCCCAAAACAGTAACAGCAGACGACCAGTTGATTTTATCAGAAAGGCAACTGAGCTACTGATACTGATAGAACTTAAATCAGAGGTGCAAGAGAGAGAGTATAAAGAGATCGTGGACTAAAAGTTGAAGGTCATGAGTTCGATACCTCTGAGGTGTGTATGTAGCTTCAACCTCCCAAAACAGTAACAGCAGACGACCAGATGATATTATCGGAAAGGCAACTGAGTTACTGATACTGATAGAACTTAAACCAGAGGTAAGAGAGAGAGAGAGAGAGTTTAAGATTGGAACTGTCGTCGCTAATGTCAATCAAGGAACGATAGTCAAGACTTGGGGAACCCCCGAAGAATTGGCATGAATTCTTGATGGCTCGCTATCAGAAGATGGCAGATGCGGCCTCAGAGCCTCGAATTTGGAGAAGCCATAGAACTAAGGCCTCAGCATCTTGCAGGCAAAACCAGATTCTCTAGAGTTGCAGATAGCTCTTAGCCAACAGAGAGAAGATTTATCCATCTTTGAGAGCATGGTTAATGATTGCAGGGAGCTCGCCACTGGTTTTTGCTCAATCAATTGAGCTTACGTGAAAAGATCAAGGGAACGTATTGTTGCCCACCTACTATCTAGAGTGGCCGTTTCATGTGACATATGTTACAGATTCAGAAGTATCAATAGATAGGGTACGTTCATATAGTTGGAATATGATTTTGATCGCTTACCCGTTCAAGGTTTGGCTTGCAGCTGCAGATAAACCTGCACTTGGACGCGCGCATGCTTGCATTCACACACGCACATGCAAGCATCTGTTAGTTCTTAATGAAGGACCCTCATAGTTCAATTTTGTATACAACCTTTTTTTTGTTCTATCATCCACATCCACATGCAAGTACGCATCACAGACACACACGGAGGGAGCGACGATAGACAATTCACTCATCTATACAAACAGCCCCTGTAAGTTGGTGTCCAGCAGTCAACGCCTGTACTCTCTCGATATACTTGAGGAGTGCATGAAATTGGAACAAGGCACAATCCCCTACTCTTTAAGTCCAATTTGCTTTCAGATGCCTTCTTCTCAGTTCCTCCTCCCCATGATTGGCTATAATCCTGAGCCACAATTCAACATCCATAAGCTATTCATGATGGGGTTCCCAATATTAGAATAGATATGTAAAAAAACTTGTAAAACATATAGGATCTAATCCATACTCTATACTCATTCATCACATGGTTCTTTTTTCTCATAGTTTTACCATTTAAACTATCGACCGCCACCTTCCACTGCTTATCCACTATTTGGAACCATCTTTTATTAATCAAAACGGTTGCTTTCAACAAGAAAGTCACCTAAGAGAAAGTTTATTTAGGTTTTTTTAGGTAATTTTCGTAGTGATTGTGACAGTTTTGACCAAGTGGTTTTGGGAGCAGTAGATGAATAATAAAAGGTAGCAATCGGTAGTTGAAACGCTGAATCATACAAAATGAACTATTGAGGACAATTGAGTATTGAGTATGGATTACATCTCTCTCTATGTGTGTGCACGTGCACGTGTGCGTGCATGGGTGTGTAGTGTTAGTGACGGTAACAGGCTTTATATGGCTCTTGTAATTCATTAAATGCATCGAATTAAGTTCTTACATAAGTTTTGGATGCGGGATTATTTTTGATAGTTTGAGTTCACCAAACCTGCTAACCGTTTAACCCGAGATTTTTTTACTGGTTTTTAGGCCTTGATTTCTTACCCTTTGCTTTGCTTGATTGGGCTTCACATATGGATGATTTACAAGTAGCTGCAAACAGAATATAGCACAATCATTAGTCAAATTTGCATCAGAGATGAGCTCCTAACCCAGATTAGATCAGGTGATCTGGAATATCATGATCTGCGGTGAATAGAATGTCGCTCAAGTCATCTCAACACAAACACGAACGTCGAGACAATAAGGATGACGTGCTTTGGTGCCAGATCGTAATCTCTGAGATCATTTGAACCTTGGCCATCATGACATTGTAAAATCTTTGATTAATGAAATGAAGATTTAGGCGTTTACCGTCACTTGCTCCTGCATACATTTGATATAGATGATTGCTTCTAGCAGCACTGATGCAGTATCCGTCTGCAGTAAGTCATGAAGATGGTTAATATATTCTCAACATGAAACACAGTGAGCTTGCTGTGTCCAGCCAGTTTCCAAGTGAGAGCAGTAACGGATCGGGAGAAGTTGTTGGCACACTGTGCTCATTCATGTTTAGCTAATTCCAGTATTATAATTTACACACACACACACACACACACACACACACACACACACACATATATATATATATATATATATATATATATATATATACGTAGACATACATTTGCATATATCTATGCTTGTGTGCACGAGTTTGTGTTACAAAACCATGCTTGCGCATCTAGTTGGATGTGAACGCGGGCAGGCAAATGATCAGGAGTTTCAATTAATTTTACCATAAAAATTGTACACGAAACTTAAGTATTCATTTTTTTTCTAACAAAAAGATATACAATCAGTTAGGTTTCGAACTTAAGCAAGCAAAGACACGTATCGAGCACAATCGTACGCTATCAATAAAGCTCTTGCTCCATTACTTTACAGTTGACGTGTTTTTGTTGCTTTTATTTGTGGTGTTAAACGGATGCAAGGCCCATTCCATATCTTTATCGTCCGGGTGAGAGGCCCAATTCATAGCCCCAAGAAAGTGATGTGGAGGACATCTTGCATTAAAGTTTTTCGCCTCCCCAAGTTAATTCTCGCATGCAACAAGAAATGACAGGTCCACCTCATTTAGAAGGAGACTAACCTTTGTCTCGATATTAGTTAAGTATATAAAGTTTTTGAGGGGACAATATTAGTTAATATAGTCATTCATTCAATAAAGTATCCTTATCTTGAAATCTTGCTGAATCCAACTTATTAACACATTACTGGTGTGTGAGAGAAAGAGAGAAAGCTTCTTTACCTTTCCAAAAGGTGCCACAATCTGTTGCAAAGCTGTGATTCTATCTCCAAGTTTCAGTTTTGACACCTGCAACTGTACATGTTTTAACTCATTACTGAGTTGTTTCATTCCAGTTCTACCATGATCCTGGTTGTAAAAGATATTTGAAGATTAAGAACGTTTCACAAGATTTATAACCTTAGATTGATGCAAAATTACTCCCACATTTCCGGCCCTCAACTTTCATTACCTTAGATGAAGGTATAGAGGACCCCTCTTGCTTCCGCTTTTTGAAGACTACATTGGGTTCATCTTCCAACAACTTCTTTCCTTCATTAGAATTACCACATTTCTCCTTCGCAACGTCTCTGCTCTGTATTCATCAACCCGTACATTAATTAAAGAGGCCACCTTTGTCGCCATGCTCGCATGGTGTGGCTTCATTAGATCAATCAGTATGTCGATTGTCGACAGTTGATTGATCTTAATTTTACTAACTAAAAACAGAATTTGTTGTCACAAAATCATGAATGTAACAGAAGAATAATTCTAATAAGTTTACATTGTCATTGGAACTGATCTTTCCTCATGTTTAGCTTGATTGCATGCACTCTAATCTCTCTTTTGTATTGTATTTTATGAAAGGAAAGTGGGAAAAATTGAGATATTTCTTACCAATAGGGATGTCTCTGGGAAATATTTTCCGTAATCCTGAAAATCAGCATCCTTCATATGCGTCTTTGAAACTTGAAAATCGAGCAACGGTTTGTTTAGCCCCCCTCCGAAATGAATAAAGTCTGCAACATTTCTAATGCTATGCAAGTTGTTCCTATCTCCTGTTTGAGTAAAGATAGGACTATTAGGAGTTTCAACCAGCATCCCTTCCCTCAAATTATGCGTAAAACACTGGATAAAACTGGCGGGACTCATGGCCGTTCTCATCACACTACTGCCATCTGAATAGAAAGATGAACTGGGACTATTCTGTTCAATTTCTGTTCTTGGGCCAATTTGAGTGAGATTACTCTGTTGGCGAAGAAAGAGCGACGAACTCATATTGGTGCATGACGGTGACGCCGACTTGTCGGCGAGATTTTGTTGGAGTTGATTCTCGGAAGAAGCAATCGAACATCTGTTAACAAGATAATTCAATTTGTCATGATCATATCCCCCATTGAAATTTGAGAATTCCCAGTTTTCTGGACTTTTCATTTGATCGCTAGCAGCCTCGAACATTTCGGCTCTCAGAGACTTATAAGACAGTGCTCCGAGCAATTTACTATCATCATCCAGATTACTGGCCAATTTCCCGTTGCTACCGTCTCCACTGAAAATCCAAGAACAGGGTAATAAACTAATTAATTTCCTAGAAGTTTACCTAGTAAATTTTTATATTAGCATACGCGCATGCCCCAACGTGTATCTCTGCGTGTGACATGAAATAAACCTTCAAAAACATGCAACTCTATTAGCGAAAGGAAGATCTCATGGTAGTTAGGCTCCCGTCAAGTTATCTACAACACTTAATTGCATTTAACAGAAAAAAGTCACTCCTGCATCTAGTTTGGCTTGTTCATAAAATCTCAATAACAGGAAAAACGAAAAGATTATGTGCGTAGCCGTTGTAATTTGTGACCTTTGGAGCATGTATTGTATAGCTGATTCAACGGGCGCCTTTGGATTATCATATTGTTTAGTTTGTTGGAGATTATAGTTTTGAGAATATATAACGTAGTAGCCAAACATCTTGCCTAAACTTTTATAACCAACATCACCAAGATGGATCAAACCGGCACGATCAGAAAATAGATATTTAATAACCAACATCCTGACAAGCATACTTGTGGTGCAACTAGAACTGAGAAATGTTTGTTATGAAAGAACTAGTGCTGCTAATTTTATCATTATCACGATTGATTTTCCTGAATGTTTTCGCTTGTAGAAGCAGTATAGTCGCAGCAGTAGCAGCAATAAGGTACGTACGCAGTAGAAACACCAAAAAAGAATCTCTTTGTACTATCAGATATGGCTGCGAAAAACTTGAGATGGTTAAAGTAATATCAGATACTGATGAAGAACTCAAACAGATTCAAAAGACTTACACAAAAAACTGATTCCAGATATGGGGAACCGTCATTGGTTCTAGAGACAGATCCATGTGTGCGCTGGAGTCAACCATGTCTTGGGACTCCACTCTGAGGGCGGCGCCATATGAGGCATTATTGGTGAAGGAATTAGTGCACATCTGCTCCTCGTGGTCGCACACAGACGGCAAGAAAGAAGGATCGATGTTCCTTCTGGTTGTCTTATTGATGCCGGAAACCGGCGGTTTCCATGGTTGGCTTATATTATTGAACTGGTGTCTCCAGTTGTTACGCAGCGAGCTATCGTGGCCGGAATCTGACATGCAATCCCACCAAGAGTTCACTGCAGAGAATCTCCAATCGCTATCTCTCTATCTCTCTTGATTTGTATTGAATCTCTCTCTTGATTTGTATTCAGGATGATATATATATATATATATATATATATATATATATATATATATATATATATATATATATATATATATATATATATATATATATATGAGAAGTAGCCGTTTGCCTGTTACGTCAGTGTAATGACTTGATTTATGAAGCAGACAAAGGAAAATGCGTTACTTAGTTCTCCCACTGAGGGTCGTGGAAGCAATAATTGTGACAAAAAGGAAAGCGTGGCCATAGAGAAAGTCTCATCATTATTCTTGATGATCTGCCATGGATCAAGTGATACTGGAGGTCATGATCTAGAACCAAAAAACATGAACTACAAACCTTTCGCTGAAATTATGATCTCCAAGGATCCCACTACGACAGAATAAGGTTTGAGAATGGTATTAAAAACCTGCTATAAGCATGCAAAGTATTCGTAATAGAAATGATCACCTCTAAAGTTACTACCAACTGTTTATATAGGTATTACTTTTAAGTTATTGAGAGAGTTATATATACATAGTACACCTATATGAAAAGAGAGAGACATAAATGAGAGTTATTAGACTTCTATACACGCTAAATCATTTATGGTAATGTAAATGTACCATTGGAGAGATAAATAACCCAAATAGAAAAAGTAAAAGATAAAATCTGATTGTTAGAAAAAAAATATATAAAGTACCACTTTTACTTTTTTCTTGTTGAATCTATATCATCCGTCTATTTCATTCAATGGTGTGGATTGATATGGATTGTTTAGCATGTGTATATAGAAACAATGAGCTCAACAAGATGGATAGTTCACATAAAAATAAAAAGTATGCATATACTTTTGTAGATTGTACTTGATTTATATGTGTATTTTTTTCTTTTTTATTCCGGTCATCTATTTTTTTATTAGACGTATAGATAATGCTAGACGTCTCTATTGATTTCTAGCATGCACTATCATAGACTGTTTCTTTTCTCTTTGTCTCTCTCTCTCTTTATATATATATATATATATATATATAGCTGATGCACACCTCTAAGAGTGAGGACTCATGCCTCCTATATACTTCTTCAAGGTATGAGTATAATATAATTGTCTTTTTTTAAAATATTTTAGTAAATTTTAAATTATACTTTAGAGGTATTCAAGAGCTAATTATTCTCTCTATATATATAATACAAGCGGGTATCCAACTTTATGAAAATTTATATAGATCACCTAACTTGAATTTCTCCCAAGTAGATTTCACCTCAACCTAAAAGAAATTCTAAGTTCACCACTGTCCACATGAACTGATGTCAAAAGTAATTAGATTGTGATACACATTCTACACCAAGATTATGGGCAGTAAAACTCTTCTTACATTTCCAAATTATTTATGGCCACAAATAATAGCCTCAATTAGAAGAAAAAGAAAGGAGAATGGAGTAGGTCCACCAGCTACGGTGGTGCACCACCATACCTCACTTTGTACGACTGCGTCGTATTGGCAAGGCTCCCCCGGCTCTCTTGCTGCTCACTCATGCATGCAAGCTTTCTTAGTTAGCCAAGTGATATGGCTAAGGTAATTAATTCGCTCATTTGGGAACTGACGTAGAAAAGAACGGACGTGGTGCAATGTCATTGGGTATGGATCTTGATTTGGCTGTGGGCACCGCAAAGTTTGACCTTGTTTTGACTTATTTTGAAAGCCCACACTCACGATATGCAAAGAAATGAACAGTAAGCTCTTTGTTTTTTGTCAACTCCCATTGAAATGGATGTCTTGGAGTTTAGTGCATTCCATTGTAATTGGATATGGGTCTTAGACAGTTGTCTTGAATTCGGGTGTTCAACTCCCAAGCGTGTGTGTGTTGCCTCTTCTTTCATTTTGTCAAAGCCATTCACCTTCTTGAAGAGATATATTTAAATATAAAATACTTATACAAACAGCTAGCTTAATTTTACGGGATAAAGACAGTGCACTTGCTTCAACATGTATCAATTGCAAAGATTTATGACTAGAAACATTGATGGGGAGTGGCATAAAGAGCAATAGCTCACCCGGCTAAGGGGGTTGACTCATAAGTTGAAGGTCATGAGTTCAATACTCCGGGAAGTGTCTATGGCTTTGGCCTCCCCATTGTAATCAAATTCCGAGATATTCTGAATCCAACTTAATGGGCTCTTGTGGGATCAATTTCTGAGTCAGCTGTAATATTTTTAATCCCAAGCGTCTATCTAAATAGTTGATTGGCACATTTTTATGTATATTTCATATTCACATTTAGACTTTTTCCGGGAACAAAGGGAACAAGAAAATAACATTTTCAGCTATAAATGATTGAGTTTAAGAGAAAGTTTTGTTATTAGATGCAAAAGTTGAATGCAATAACTCAAACTTATAATTAAATTTGAATTTTCCTTTTCTATCAACGCCATCCAAACCCGAGTCCTAGCCAAGTGAGTCTTGTTAGAATGCTTGTGCAAGTTCGATACCTGTGGGCGTGCATCTGGCTTTGGCCTCCCCATTGTAGCCAAGCACACAAGAAAGAAGGCTAACTCGCTTGGGGAAATAAAGAACTGGTTTGAGTGCTGAACCAACCAATTGAGAGCCTTTCATAACAAGTACTTCCCTAAAGAGCTTAGATGGCACAAAAGCTTCTGGTTTGTCGCTAAAGAAATTAATTAAGAAGCTTCCTAACTTCAATTGGGTGCTTATAAGGGATCCACTTTTGATATATGGAAGCCTTGTAGGACATAAAGCTAAAGGACAACTCCCAAATGATGGAAGCAATGCCCAAGTGGCCAGTTTCCAAAGGCAGACAACAGGCCTTTTTAAATGTCAAAATGGCACCATGCTTTAAGTATTGCCTCTTCATAGAAAGAAGATTAACCTTTCATGATCTTGATTGTTGAATGGTTGATTAAAGCTCTTAAAATTCTTTTTGATTTTCATAATGGATGGGGGCTTGCAATGTAAGACATGACAAAAAACCCACATATACACGTATGTTTATATATACATATATAAAGAGAGAGTTTATATGCATAATGATATGTGGTGCATAATCTTTCATTAGACATAGTTCAACCACTTCAACCAACATTCTCTTCACCACCTTTCACTATTTCTCCTTCTTTTATCGGACCAAACTACCTAGAAAACCTAATGTTTATATATGTAAGTAGTTTTGCGGTTTTTTAGTTGGTTTTGAACAGTTTTAGCTGATGGAAGGTGGTTCCGAGAAATAGTGGAAGGTACTGCACTAGGTGGAGTAGTAAAATCATATCAAATGGGAGAATTTGCAAGCTTTATGCATCCTGAATCTTTATGCACATAAAACCGCCTCTCTCTCTATATATATATATCCACACAGAGTATCAAGAAAAATATTCAGTCGGTTTTGGACAGAAAACAACAAAATGCCTCACCTTCAAACCCAAAATTACTGGTAATATAACATCTGACACGAAAAGCCTACATGCAAATGCCCCAAGAAGCCCATGATCATGTTTACTCTGTAAGGAACACAAAATGAACGGGATCGTGATTCGGTTGACCTGTTTCTCAACATGCACGAAATATTAAGACACGAACACGATCTGAAGCATGAAGTTGCCAAACCCCAATATGCGCAGGTTTTTTACCATCAATCATGGTGAAGCCACGCACATAGTCGGATTTTTTCAAAGAAACTTACATCATGCAATCATACAGGTGAAAAGAGCAGTCTTAGTGGATTTCTCTCCGGTCAGGACCCATAGAGCTCTGGCTTGCTCACGGATTTGACACTCATTAAGGATCGGAACCCGGCTACCTATATGATGGTGTAGGCCACCTCCCACCGAGATAATATCCTCGGTGTAAAATGACGACACGCTTTTGAAAATCTGAACTTGCTATCTGGATAAATGAGAAAAAGCTGGTCAATATTACAGCTTTTTAACTATTCTCCCCATCATTAATTTGCCTCAATGAGCTGACTTTTTCCTCCTCTTGTCAGCTTATAGTCACGCTCCATGAGTTGACCCCTCTCTCTCTCACTCTCTCACACGCACTATGAGACATTCACATTCGACAGTGTTACAGATTATTTATCCTTTATATATTTATATTCTGTTCAGATTAATTCAAAAATAAAAGTAGTTTCCTTTCTTTTCAGACCCATTATAATGGTGTTCCTAAACACATTATCTAAAGCATTATCTCTACCAAGTACACAATACGTATAAGCCTTTTAACACCATTTAGGTGATGCACGATATGCATACTGGAAGCAAGTATAAATGCAAAATGTTCTCACGTAGCTTTCGAAAGCAGAAGAAAAGACCTGTATTTGGCAGTGGAATGTGTACGAATCGAAGCTCATTGATCATATCCATGGAATTGAGAAACTTTGAGTAAGAAGACATACAAGCATGATGACAACCAGCAAATATGAAGTGGTAATTTGCCTTACAATAACATCAAGCATTCTTTCCTACCAGACTACTAAAATGAAACACGCAAGTAAGAAATTTACTGCAATCATGGTAGTTATGAAGCAACAACTTCATACTCCTATTAATATACATCCAGACCCATAGGATATAGATTCATTTATGATCCCTGGATAATAGCAAAGGCGGTAGATTATCATGATCATGGAGAAGAGTTTGATTGTGCATAAGCCAAACCAATTTCCTGCTACCCATCGACGATTTAAGGACGTGTCGGGATTCGAGCAACTTAGTTCTTTAGGCACTCTATTGGAGTTGGGTGGTTCACATTCAAAAAGGTTCCACACAAAAAAAGGTGATCAGTTAAGAAACTTGATGAAATTAGGTTCCAAACTCTCCCTCCTACACAATCGAGACCATTAGACCTTGTGATCTTTCAAATCTCATGGGTTCACCTTCACACTGTTTTCCTCTTGGGCCCTGACCAGAGGTCTGATCCAAAGGGTTCGGGTCCAGTTTTCTTGTGTGTGAGTGTGTAGTGTTCCCTTGCGTGTTACACATGCATTTCTCTGGGGATTAGATACCCTTAGAAAGCTTATGTTGGGGGCTTAAACCCTAGTTACTAAGTAGTGAATTTGGCTAAACCTCCCAGCCCCAAAATGGAAAACCAACCTAAAGTAACAGTCAATAATTTAAACAAGAAAATATCAAATGCATCTTTTACTATTGTTGGGGAGTTAGGGCAATGAAAAGTAACATAGCATAAATGACCAGCCACCATAAGAAATGTTCACAATCTTAGGTTCGACCTAAATTAGAAATGAAGTTAATCTTCCCAACATGTACTAATCATTGATTAGTGTTACACCAACTATGCTAATCACATGCACAAACATGCAAGCGCCATGCACATAAAGATCGAACCATGCAGTGCCGTAGTAAAATAGAATATGATCACCCTAACCCCATCTAGAGGTGATTTGGGTTAGAATTCAAATCAATGGGGCTCCCGGCATGAAGGTTAGGCATCATGGGCCCGTCAGTCGCATACTTTATCTTGTTCTTTGATTAAGAATCCATGTACAGGGAAAAGAGTCAGCTTCATTTCATTTGTAAATGGGTGTTCCAAAGGAAAAAATGGCTTTGCCTTAGTCTTATTTTATGCATTCCTTTTGTCCAATCCAATTCAAATTAGCAAGCTATTCATAAAATATGTTTGCTAGACTAGAATTTTTTTGTTAGGTAGTAAAACTTTGGTGCTCCATTATACGAAAGCAACAACCTTTACTAATAGACGTAAAGCTCTTATCAACGAACTCATTGTATAAATATAGGAATTTGGGTAGGGGGCAAGACCACTCACCAATCCAACCCCACACCACCCTTTAGTAGACTTGTTATGGAACCCTAATTGGTTAACAATTGAAAAACAGAAGCTCTGTGTGTGCGTGTGTGTTCATGTGGGCAGGCTATGCGAATGCATCATAAGCATGCTTGGGTGTTTAAATATAGGGTCCCTGTAATCCCTCCATGAAAACAGAAGTCCCTCATACTGCATGACAGCACTCCAGTCTCTCACTAGACATATGTATGATCCAGACACCATTAGTATGCTCTCCAGATGAACTTAAGGGACTCTCTCTCTCTCTCTCTCTCTCACACACACACACACACACTGGTGATGACACGAGTTGGCCCAATGTTTACCGTTATAAACCCTCTTTATTTACATGATACACATTTCTTTCTTATGATTCAGCAGACACTACTCATGAACATTCTTTTAACTTCAAAATCAAGTGCTAAAGAGACCCTCTGTAAAGGTGCAATATAGCACGGAATAGACAAAGAGCAAACTTTACCCAAAAGAGCAGCACCCTCTATGCACGCCTGATAAAAAAACTGCAACCGTGTCTTGTCTGAGCATATTATAATAAAAGGTGACTGAATTATGTGAGAAACAACTAGGGACAAGGATAAGCTTGACAGAGCGTATAAATGAAAATATGGAAGCACCTTTACAGGAGCAAATTCAACTCATCGAGACTTTACCGATCCCAGTCGAAGTTCCAGCATTGGCCTGGACTTGGCCCACAAAGTCATACAAGAATAACGTCCCTCATCGACTACTTGCAGATTAAAGCCATCTTACATTTCCCGAACCCCCACATTGAAAGGTGCGACTCGGAACCAGTACATTCTTGAAGACAACCAGAAAAGCAAGTCCATAAGCATGGATTCGACTTGTTACAACTTCATCTTGTACGAGGCCAGAAGACAACAGACTTGACAATCCACCTCCTTTTTATCATCTTCGCGAGTCGGTGTATGTGGTAGGAACAATAACAAATAGTTGATCGCCAATAAATTATAGGAATAACTGATGTGACAGGACAATCCGACAACCATGATAGAATAGCACAAAAATATGGAGTATAATGAAGTATCTCTTAATGTTCTATTAAAACAGTTTTCTTCAGTACGGATATGCTATTGAAGATGTGTTTCACGAATTGTCCACTGGTGCATAACCTATTCTAATCAGATGTTCAATATATTCACCATTTATCCAAACAGCGATTTTGTAAAGACAAACAAATGAAAGATGTTCAGAAAAAGATTAACTTTGTGCACAGTTGGGGGGCCTATAAAGCGGAAAAGATCCTGAACAAGGAAATTTTTGCCATTTAACACAATCCAGATGAGGGCTTCCATGATCTGCCAATGTCTTCAAAGAACCTTTTCTTGACATCTGTTTCCGCAACTTCATTTAAAAGCCAAGACACAAGCAAAGGTTGTTTCAGAAGAAGAGATCATTGATGATAAGAGTTCAGGAAATCCCGGGGAATCTTCAACTTTGGCAGCGTTTGAAGCCTGTGCCACACCATCATCCTAAATATAATTGAATGGTTTAGTTGACTGACAAAACAGTGGAATTTACCTACACAAACATGAGTTACATGATAGAAAAACTTAAAACCCAAAGAATCTACTAGGGAAATTTTTCTATGTTATGTCAAGAAAGACGCATCAACTTTTAAGATCAATATGTATACCAGAAGAAGCCTATAGCCACTAATACACGTCTGTGGTAACATTTTTCCTTTACAAGCGGAAGAAGAACATAAACAAACAGGCCAACAACATAAGATGGGAGAACCTGTATACACATAAAATTGGGTAGTTCTCCTCGCATTCGATTCCAATTAAAATCTCTTACACAATAATAAAACCCATAAATTTCTACAGAAAATGCTACCATCATGAAGGACATTTCCTTACATCCATTTAAAGTAGTTGTTGAGTTGTGGTCATGATATTAAACCAAGTCATGTATTCTGTTTCTCTACACTGGAAAGTACAAGCATATTGAAATCAACCATCCTACCTTGTAGAGAGAGCTATATCTCTGTAGCACACATGTATTCCAATAACTCATGTATCCTTTGGCTAGTTTTACAATGAGGTCATTTGCCCACCTTGGTTTACAGGAGTGGTAAGGGCAGCTCCTGCTAAGATCTAAGACCCCGCTCCCAAGAGTTGGTCCCCCTTGAGATTGGGCCAGTCGCATGCTCGATAGGTGCCCCTTCCTAGATAAGGAACTCCTCCAGGAAGCTTCAGAATGTTTCTTTCCAAATGTGATGAAAACATACCTCAAACAAACGGAGTGGAACCGTGGAAATACTAAACTTCAACACATCATTCACTTCTTAAAGAGACATAAAAACATGACAAGGAAAACTATGTATCATCTTACGATTTCCTTCATAAGGATCTTACCCACCCCTATGAAATTATAACAACAACTAAGCCCTTTCACATACTAGATGGGGTCAGCAACATGGATTCTTTGTTTTCATAGAGCTTGATAATGTGTCATGCTAACATTTAACTTAACATTAGCTAGATCATTCTTTATTGTTTCTTTCCAACACTTCTGTAGCCTTCCTCTTCCTCTTCTTTTGGTAATCTTTCTGTGTACGCAAACCATCTTCAACGATTTTCCCTCGTTTTATCGTCTATTGGTACCACTACCAATTTATTTCTAGAAACCTCATCATGTAGACCGTCTTTACTTCTATGATCACACATCCATCTAAGCATCTTTTTGTACATGTTAATGATTATCTGCCCAATGCTTAAAACTATAAAACATAGCAGTTTAATTGCTACTTTATAATATTTACCTTTCAACCTTAATGGTATCTTCTTGTCACAAAGACTACCTGATATACCTCAACATTTTAACCCTGCATTAATTCTATGTATAATATCTCTATCAATTTTTCCATCGCTCTAAAAAATTGATCCTAGGTACTTAAAACTTTTCTTAAGAAGGATGCAAAGTATGTCAACCTTAATTTCTATGTCATCTTAAGTAACCAAATGACCAAACTTTCATTTTATATATTTTGTCTTTGTTCTACTAAGCCAGAAGCCTTTACTTTCTAATATTTTTCGCCATAGTTCTAATTTTATAATCTTTTTCCTTAAACTCATCCACTAATATAATGTCATCCGCGAATGACATACACCAAGGTATTTCAATCTTTAATATATTTTGTTAACTCATCAATAACTAATATAAATAAATATAGACTTAAAGTTTATTCTTGATATAATCTAATATTAACTTTAAAGAAATCCATCATTTCTTCATGGGTCCTCACACTTGTTTGTAAACATGTCTCTTATAAGATTGATGTACTTTAATGAGATACCACTTTTTTTCTAAGATTCTCTAAAGAATATTTTTAATACCCTATCGCAAGCTTTTCTAAACCAATAAATATCATGTGAAGTTTTTTTTGCTCTAAAATGTTCCATAAGACATCTCAATACATGAATAGCCTCAATAGTATACATCTCTGGCATCAATCCAAATTGGTCTTCTATTGTACTCGATATTTGTTTCAACCTCTATTTAATAATTCTTTCCATAATTATAAAGTATAAAATCATATATAGAAGTAAACATGTCTAGACCCAGCATACTTGATTACAGTATCCCTTCAGTCCTCATCTGACTACATCACAGGTTTCCAGTCCCTTTCAGATTCTCAAAATCGAGAGAGAGAGAGAGAGACCACTTTGATACCTCCAGCAAAATATTTAGAAGATAATGTATATAATTGTATTCAGTCTTCATCGAATCATAGTTAATAACAATTAAATTCTTTGCCAATCAAGATTAGCTATAATTGCATTAATTTCATTTCCCTCCTATCTTATTGCTCAAAGTATCCTAATCGTTGACTGCATTCCACCTTTTATGATAATCATAGAAACATATAAATCTAGCATGATTCTTCGTTTCTCAACCATTCCTCTTATAAGTCCCCTTTACTTGGATTTCCTATATTCACCTCTATGTCTCTCTCTTTTTCATTCACCTTTATTTTGGAATGGTTTTGTCATCTCCCAATCATGTTTCTTTTCATAATGTACTTACTTTGTTATCTTTAACTATAGCATGAGATTGGTCGTCAGTCCACTATCTCAACAAATTGTACTGTCCTTCCAAGAGTGTGTTCTTCCCTGTTCACCTTTTCCCTTCTACCAAACAAATAAATCTTCCTTCTTCATTCTCATTGCTAATGGTTCCATGAGAGCCCTTCTCTTCTTCTAGCATCCTTCACCATCAAGAGACAATGCTCTAGTATGGGAAAAGGCTTAATTGTTGTTGTTGTTGTTGTCTTTCCCAAATTTCAAACACGATAGTTGAAATTTTTTTCTTTCAAATATTGAACTTGTTCTTATTGACCTTGCTCTTGGAGTTGGAATACAATCACTGGTGACCAGGGTGCTTGGTGGGATATTGAGTTAGTATGGTCGTAGAGTGGTGGTCTTCATGTTGTTTTCATCAGTCCACCAGTGTTGTTTCCCAGTGATACTTTTGGCATTGAGTTACTCAATTCGTCCTTTCTTTTTCTTTTCCTCAAGAATCAGTTTCACTGTTCAAACAACAAAATTGATAGGCTTGCTCATTGGATTCTTGCTTATTCATGTCTTCTGTTCCTGGTGATCAGGGATGACGATTTGACACCTAACTGGTTTGCATTTCAAGAGAATTCCATGAATTTGTTTTAGGAACAGATATAACCTTTTTATATTTGCAGCTATATAATATTTGCAGTTCTGCTTTTAACAGTTGCCTTAAATGCTTATCACTTTTAACGTTAAAACAATTAGAATGTACATGCTTAAAAGAATCAGAATCTATATGCTTAGAAAGTGCTAAACTACTAGTGATTCAAATTGTTAAGATTTTGAAAGGTAATTATTATAAAGCAGTGATAAGAGTTGTATTAATGAAAATGCTTTGTGGAATGGAGCACTGGGCAGTCATTGTGCAGAAGATGATGAAATGGATGATGGTCACACACAAAAAGGCCAGATTCAAGATATTAGAAAAAGTTGACGTGGAACCAACAAAAGTGCTCTACTTTGAGGTAGCAACATCTAGCCAAGAGGAGTGTTTTTGGATCCATCCAATTTGAGAAATACAAACTTCAACAGAACTTTGAATGTAGTATTCTACAATCCTAGGTGCAAGAAGCTACACGTAACAACAACAACTAAGCCTTTTCCCATACTAGACGGGGTCGGCTACATGGATTCTTTGTTTCCACATATCCCTATTGTGTGCCATGTTAGCAGTTAACTCACAATAAGCTAGATCATTCTTTATTGTTTCTTTCCAACACTTTTGTGGTCGTCCTCTACCTCTTTTAATACTTTCCAAATTTAGTTTTTCATTCCTTCTTATAGGTTCTTCTTTTGATCTTCTTTCTATATGTCCAAACCATCTTAAACAATATTCTCTCATTTTATCCTTTATTGGTGTCACTCCTAATTTGATTCTAATAACCTCATTATGTATACGGTCTTTTCTTGTATGACTACTCATCCATCTCAACATCTTCATTTCTGTCACAGACATCTTTTGTACATATTGATGATTAACTGTCTAACACTCAAAACCATAAAACATGGTAGGTCTAATTGCTACTCTATAATATTTACCTTTTAACTTTAATGGTATGTATCTTCTTATCACAAAGAATACCTTATGCTCCTCTCCATTTTAACTAACCAGCATTAATTCTATGCGTAACATCTTCATCAATTCTTTCATTACTCTGAAAAATTGACCCTAGGTATTTAAAACTTTCCTTTTGGGGATGCAATGTGTACCAATTTTAATTTCTATGTCCTCTCAAGCAACCAAATGATCAAACTTACATTCCATTTATTCTATCTTTCGTTCTACTAAGTCGGAGGCCTTTGCTTTTTAATGTTTCTCTCTATAGTTCCAAATTTCTATTAACTTTTTCCTTAGACTCCCCCACTAACACAATGTCATCTTGAATATGTTTTGTTAACTCATCAATCAGCATTATAAACAAGCATGGACTTAAAGTTGATCCTTAATGTAACCCAATATTAACTTCAAAGAAGTTTGTCATTCCTTCATGAGTCCTGACACATGTTTTTGCACGATCGTACATGTCTCTTATAAGGTTTATGTATGTCAATGAGATGCCTCTTTTTTCCAAGGTTCTCCAAAGAACCTCCCTCGGTACCCTATCATAAGCTTTTTCTAGATCAATAAATATCATGTGAAGGTCTTTCTTTTTTGCTCTAAAATGTTTCATAAGACGTCTCAAAAGGTGAATCGCTTCAACAGTAGATCTGCCTGGCATGAATCCAAATTTGTTCTCTGTTGTACTTGATACTTGTCTTAACCTACGTTCGATAATTCTTTCCCATAATTTCATAGTATGGCTCATTAACTTGATACCTCGATAATTCACACGATTCTGAATGTCTCCCTTGTTCTTATATATGGGTATAAGCAGTGTTGTCTGACGCGTATCGTATCGCGTATCACTGGGCTCCACGATACGGGCGTATCGTATCATATCGTATCATACTTTAATATTAAAAAACTATAAAAATTATTTAAAAAATCAATAAAAATAGTAAAAATACGAAAAAAATCAAGAAAATTCTGAAAATTTTGGAAAAATCTGGTAATTGCTTTAAATTCATATAATGCAAAGTTTAGCACAAATTGAACATTTAATATTGAACAATTGCATCCAAAATTATATATTTTGAATCAAAAAATGAAATACATTTATATTTTACATATTATAAATTTGTATAAGGATCATTAACTAAATAATCTTCATCTTCTCCTTGATGATGTTGTTGCACTTCAAATTAATTCATGCAATGTCTTCTTCAGTTAGGACTTAGGAGTGCATTTTCTTCGTTATCTTCCATAATCCACTCATGTAATATATCAAAATTAACAAACTGCTATCTTTGTACATGTAGTTGTCATATTTACTAATTTTCATATGTGAGCAAAACAAAGAGCTCCATTTCTTTGATTATTGAGTCTATGACACCTTAATGATGTGATATTATTACTTGATGATGTCCCCTTTTTCTCTTATTGGAGACTAGCTTTTTAACTAATGCATGAGCTTCATTTCTCACTTCACAGACTGCGTTAAGCCTCACACACATTGATCATGTTCAACTCAATGGAAGTCATGTAACGTGAACCCTAAAATAGTGAAGTTGTGAAATCCCTACTCAATGAACCGAGAGAACTAAATGTTTTTAATTGTTTATGATCTTATGAAATTAGAAACTGTTAGCAAAAATATACCTAAAAGTTGTAACATAAAGGGAAATGATTTTGTCATAAAAAAAAATTTATACATTATTTTTATTAAATAAATGAAATTATAAACCCAAATTATAAGCATATTGGAGGATGCCTTAAAGGAAAGTGAAGAGAGGGGAAGAAAGGGCAGAAACATGCAAAAAAAATTTAAAAAAAAAATTTTGGGCGTATCGCCCGTATCGTATCGTAGCTTCCCACGATACGATACGTACGATACGGTGCGATACGGATAACACTGGGTATAAGTGTACTCGCTCTCCATTCCTCATGCATCTTTTGGTTTCTTCATATTTTATTAAATAGTCTTGTGAGACAAGTGATTCTTATTTCTCCTAGTATTTTTCAAACTTCTATAGAAATATTGTCTGGTCCTACCGATTTACCACCCTTCATATGTTTAAGAGCCTCTTTGACTTCATTCTTTTAAATACGTCGGTATAAATTATGGTTTATATACTTTTCTGATTTGGCTAACTCTCCTAATCTAATACTAACATCTTTATTTTCATTAAAAAGCTTATAAAAATAGTTTTTTCATCTATTTCTTATATCATCATTTGCCACTAGAATTTTTTCATCCTCGTCTTTTATGCATCTAACATAATTAAGATCTTTAGTTTTCTTATCTCTAGCCCTAGCTATCCTAAAAATAGCTCTTTCACCCAGTGTTGTTTGACGCGTATCGTATCGTGTATCGCTGGGCTCCACGATACGGGCGTATCGTATCGTATCATACTTTAATATTAAAATAATGTAAAAAATAATTAAAAATCAATAAAAATTTGAAAAAAAATAATGTAAAAAATTAAGAAAAAATCAGGAAAAATATAATAATTGCTTTAAATTCATATAATGTAAGTTTAGTACAGATTTAGCATTCAACATTGACCAATTGCATCCAAATTTACATATTTTAAATCCAAAAAATAAAATAGACACAGTTTACACTACAGTTATATACAATATTACATTTTACAAATTGTAATCAGGATCATCAACTAAATAATCTTCATCTTCTCCTTATTGCAGATCCTCATCATCATCATCAGCCACGCCCACACCTTCTTCTTCAAAATCAAATTCTTCATCTCCATAATGTTGTTGTGGTCCTTTCAAATTAATCCAGGCAACGTCTTCTTCTGTTAGGAGGGCATTTTCTTGAGTGTCTTCCATAACCCAATCTTCTAATATATCAAAATTATCCAAACTTATTGGATCGAACTGACTTTCTTCTCTATTTACTTTTTTTAATTGCCTACGACACAAACAAAGATAAACAATTAGTAAGTAATATTAACAATTGAAAACTGAAGTTAAACAATATTGAATTGAAAATTTGAAAGTAATACAACATTACCTTTCACGAAGGCGCATGTTAAAACGAATATAAACCAAATCATTAAGCCTTTTGTGTTCCAACCGGTTGCGCTTTTTTGTATGGATGTGTTTAAAAACACTCCAATTTCTTTCACAACTTGTTGCACTATAGGTTTGGTTTAAGACTCTGACTGCAAAATCTCTAAGGTTTGGACAATCACTTCCAAACATGTTCCACCAAACATCTGTAAAAAAATACAAACATTAGAGACATAATAATCCACAGTAATGTAAGATGCAACTTAAATATGAAAATAAACAATTTACCTAGACGCATCGTAGTGCGGTTGCGAATTGCAACAGGCAAACCCATCAAGTGAAGAGCATTATCATATATTTTCATCTCTCGATGTATCGCATCTGCTATGCTCTTATCAGGGACTAATCTGTCGATACAATCAATGATTCCTCGATTAACCTCACCGTCCCTTCTGAAGGTTCCTCAGTACCTAAATGATGGGTTTAGATAATATGCTGCTGCATGAATAGGATGATGCAATTGTTTATTCCATCTACTATCAATTATTTTTCACACGGGCACATAATCTCTCTTTTTTCCATTAAAATGATTTCTGATGGCTTCTTTTGCCCTATCCATGGCTTCATAAAGGTAGCCCATAGATGGTTTCTCCTCGCTATCAGCCAATCTCAAAACTTTCACTAAAGGACAAGTAATTTTCAATAATCTGACACATGCATTCCAAAATGAACTTCTAAAAATTGTTTCTCCAATCTCATTCAACTTTCTATTTCTTCTGTTTTGAGGCAACTGTGCAAATTGTTGCCACTCATCTGATTAGAACATTATCTTCAAAGCTTGCTTCTGTCTCACAATACTATGTACAGATAAGAAGTTTGTTGCGAACCGAGTTACAGTTGTGCGAAGAAGCTCTGTACCTTCTGTATATCTCCTCATCATACACAAAACAAATACATGGTTGTAAATGAATTTTGTAATATCTTGGCAACACTCAGTTGTTGCCTTTATTTCATCCATCTCACCAATGTCCTCGAGGATGAGATCTAAACAATGGGCTACACATGGTGTCTAGTAGAAAATCCCATAAATATCAACTAACTCCTTCCCAATTGCTTTGTAGTTAGTTGCATTATCTGTAATCAATTGGACCACATTCTGTAGCCCAACCTCTTGTATAATCTTATCAAATTCTTCTCGTAGGATCTCTGCAGTGTGCCTCTCCTCTGACATGTCTAGAGATCTCAAAAACATGAGTCTTTTAGGACAACATACAAGAAAGTTTAGCAATGTCCTTCATCGCCTATCGGTCCATCCATCTGCCATAATAGTGCATCATGTTTCCTTCCACGACTATCTCAAAGTCGAACAGTATTGTTGCACTTCAATGACGGTCTGATCTAATATCTTCCCTCTCAACTTCTGATAAGAGGGCATCTCGTATCTTGGACCAATGTTTGCAATTGCATCTGCCATTGCTTGAAAATGAAAATTGTTTGCTGCATTAAATGAAATGCATGCATCATAAAACCATCTTCCTACTACAAGGTCTGCCTGATCATGCAGTTGTTCTGAAGTCATAGCAGCACGAATTCCTGATTGAGCACCAGGTGTAGTGGAAGGAGGAAAGAACGAATGTATACTAGAAGAAGAAGTTATTCCTCTACTCCTTCCTAAACTTCCTCTTCTGCCACCTCCAAAGTCTTCAGCTGCAACCCTCTTTCCTCTAGTAGGTGCTCGTGAACTACTACTACTAATCTTTATTCTAGCATCTGAAGGCAAACTATCAGTGAATCCAGTGGCAGTAGCATCATCAGCTTCTTCATACATCTGAAAATCATCCTTTTGTTGTCTCCGTTCTTGTATGCTCTCAATCATCTGCAGGCATTGCCATTTAATACCTTATGACAAACTTCTAACTCTGCCTGTGCATGGAGCAACTTCTTTCCTGGTTCCTGCTAGGTGGTGTTTCAACCTTGAAATTCCACCAGTAACCACCTTTTCACAAAACAAGCATCTGATTTTTAACCTTGAACCCTCAACTGGTATACCCCACTGCTATGCCGGATCATCAGACTTTGAATGGGAGTCTCTACCACCACTTCCTGCCATGTCAATGGAGTACTTTAATTCAAACAAAAACCTAAAAATAAAAGCACTTCGTAAATCCCCCAATCTTCAAATAACACTCAAATCGAGTGTCTCCCACTTCATGAATGCAATAAAAATCGTATACACACTTAATAACTTCATATTTTGTCATTAAAAAAAAACAAAATAACACAAAAAACAACAAATATAAAGGAAAAAAATGAAAAAAACATTAAAAATATACCAAAATCCGAATTTGGAGGCTTGCACGGACACCGTAGGGCACAATTTTGGAGCTTTGAACACTAAAGAGGCGAAAACCGGCTCTTAGGGAGCTTGAGGAACTCAAGAGGATAGAGGAAACCCGTGAAAAATCACGGGTTTTGGTCGATCGGGGACCCTTTAGAAGGGTCTCAGGGCGTATCGCCCGTATCGTGCGATATCGTATCGCACGATACGGTGCGATACGCCCGCATTCACGATACGGGCCCCCGTATCGTATCGTGGTGGCCCACGATATGATACGTAACACTGCTTTCACCCTCTTTTGAGTTGAGTTTTTTTATATAAGTCCTCCCAAATTTTAGCTTTTGCTTCACTCACGACCTTTTTCGCTTCCTTCTTTGCTTTCTTATAAGCCTCTAAAGTTTCACTAGTTTTCTTAGCAAAATATAATTTGTAAATGCCCTCTTTGCCTTGATTTTATTTTGTACTACTTCACTCCACCACCAAGCTTCTTTTTGTGCCGGTACACCTCCCTTAGATACCCCTAACACATCTTTCGCCACTTTCCTAATATGTATAGCCATATTGTTCCACATATCACAGGGTGTACCAACATAATTCCAAACATCTCCTTGAAGGATTTTCTCTTTAAATATATCTTCTTTCTCGCTTTTGAGGTTCCACCATTTAGTCCGAATAGCTCGATGCACTCTTTTCTTCTTTGTCCATTTTTTTTATTTATAAATCCATAACTAAAAGTCGATGTTGGGTGGTTAAGCTTTCTCCTGGAATTACCTTACAATCTTTACAACACGCTCTATCTTTTTTTCTACAAATAAAGTAATCAATTTGTGTTTGTGATAAGCTACTCTTATAAGTAATTAAATGTTCATCTCGTTTTTTGTAGATTGTATTGACTACAAAGAGATCAAATACCATAGCAAAATTTAAAATCTCCCTACCTTCCTCATTTATATCCCCAAAACCAAAGTTTCCATGAATCCCTTGATATCCTAATGTCTCTTTACCAACATGTTCATTTAAGTCTCCTCCTAAACAAATATCTCCCTTTGTGGAATCCTTTGAAACACCTTACCTAACTCTTCCCAAAAAGTTGTCTTTATACTATCTTCTAGTCCTACTTCGGGTGCGTAAGCACAAACTATATTCAAAACCTCTGCTCCTAACACTAATTTCAATGTCATGATTCGGTCACCATATTGTTGTATGTCTACTACACTATCCTTTAAATCTTTATTTATCATAATACCAACTCTGTTTCGAGCCTTTTCTTTACCTGAGTACCATAATTTAAAACCTGTATCCTCTATCTCCTTTGTTTTTTCTCCAACCCATTTTGTCTCCTGTAAACATAGAATATGAATCTTTCTCCGAATCATAGTATCTACCACCTCCATTAGCTTATCGGATAATGTTCCGATATTCTAAGAACCAATACAAATCTTATTATTTAGGACTAGCTTCCTTACCCCCTCGCATCCGTCCATAATCAAAATGTGGAGACCCTCTCTCAAAATGTTTCACTTCGTTCGGGCAGCAATGTAGCGGGACTAACTTCTTTACCCACACTCATCCATGATGTGGGAACCCTCTCTGCAATTGATTCACTATATTCGGGCAAAAATGTAGTGGTGCAGCACGTCACTAGGCGGGGACGCCCCAAAGAAATGCTTATAATTTTTGTAATCCATGTTATAAAATCCGACGAAGTTTTACTGTAGCTGTCGGAAGCCTAACACAACCCTCCTCCTTTATCCGGGCTTGGGATCGGCAATGCAAGGGTGATCCCTTACATGGGCGGAGTTTGCAAGAAGCTACACATAATACATAAAATACAGCATCGCATATTTTGCTTGTGAACTGACATCTAATTTGACCTGAGGTTCACATTAGGAGGAACCTTGTAGCACAGGGAACAGAAATATTTCATTCTGCTATAAACATGGAAGGCAAATTACTCTAGATCATTTTGCAAGTGTAAGAAACAGCGTTGCTTCATCTGCCATTCCAAAAAAAAGGGGAATCACGTGACACATGCTAACTATTTGACACTCCACCTATGAAAATTAGCAATATGCTGTCTAATGCACCAAAATGTAGCATTAAGTATGTAGCCTGGAAAAATTCATCTACTAACATATGCTAGGGAAATCAAAGATACGATTTTTCTTACACTTTTTGGAATATCAATAATGGCATTAAACAGTTCGGCAAGTGATGGTAATAAAGTTTTAGATGATTCTACAGTTCCGACATTCCTGATTAAATTGCCAACTCACATCTCTCTCCATGAATAATGATTTTATCAACTACGTTTAAATGACCCAACTTCCCACATATCCTTGGTAACTCATTTCCATCTCCAACCCTGAAGGCTGCAGAATGTCAGTCGAAATGTAAAATCCGAATCTTCTCGATAACGAACAGTCTCATTTGTGGATTTTACAACCCACTTCAACTCGAAACACCTGACATTGCTAAAGGTTTGTATGCTCTTACACTCTCCCCTTGCTCAAACCAGTAAGGAGATGTGCCTCGTGATCCTGACTTGCCACAGGAACTCCGATCGCTTAAATCTGTAGAAAAAACATCACTCGTCCCACCCAACAAAACTTCCGAAGGACCCCAATAATCAACCAACTTAAACCAATGTAAAAGGAAAACGAAAACCTACCTAGCCAAATCACAAAACACCAGCGGACAAAAACCTTAATCATTTAGCCAATCAAAACCCTAATCAGCAAACATGCAAGCCTATTCATAAAATCCCAAGCCAACGAATTCAGAAAACTGAAAAAGAGAACCCGAAAATTTAAAATAAGAACGAACCACAAATGACCCAACTAAAGAAACATACCCAAAATCGAAACAACCTAAATTACACAATCCCTATTCAGAAAACAAGAGAAGAATCAAGGAAGCAAAGAACCCACAAGAAATTAAGGGGAGATTCTAACCTGGGAATCATTTGCAGTAGCGGTCAGCCTTTTTCTTGACACGATCGTCGAGAGCTTCCTCGACGGAGCTGGGCTTCTTCGAGGACGAGTCGCCAACGTATCCGAACTTTTTCGTCTCGACGGGGAACAGTTGCTCGTACTTCAGACGCTTTGCGGCATCGATGGTATACAAAATCTCGCCGCCCTCCACCTTGGTTCCTTCGTCGTCCTTCTCTGCAGCTTCTCCTCCGTATTCTTCTCCTTCTTCGTCTTCTTCCTTCTTTTTCTTCCTTTTCTTCTTCTTCTTTTTCCTCTCTTCAAACGGGTCAACTCCCCCTTTGAACGTCAGCTTCCCTCCTTTCGCCCGCTCGTACGGATCCGCCATTGCCACAAACACCCAGAGAGAGAGAGAGAGAGATGTAAGGGGTGATGCGATATCAACGTTTTCTATGACTTCTTTCTCTTCGTTAACCAAGTTGGTGACAAGTGCGATCTCTGCATTAAATTAACGCTGATCCTTGAAAAAAAGAAAAGTCCTGTTATCAGTATTTTCTTTTTGAGAGCAAGGCAGGAAGATTTTATTCCATCATAAAAGAAATGCTCTTAGAGCCAGCATAATTACAGGATGTACTTTTCCATTTCTAGCTACCCATATTCTCCTTCTGAAAGCTTCTTTAGCTAGTTGATCATGACATCTAAATTGCCCTTTAACTAATACTACATCCCTCCACCACCATTCATGAAAATTCTGTTTCGGATTGGGGAGTCATTGGGCTTGTGTCTACTCTGCACCAAACATCCTTTGCTCTTGGACTACAATGAATGGTTGTTTCTGTATTTCTATTGTAGACGGGGCATCTATCATCCGTGATCATCAATATTTGCCTTAACTTTTCTCTGGTAGGATTTCGTGATGCATAAGCTTCCTAAGAATATGAGGATCTTATTAGATACTCTTAATTCCCACATCTGCCTGTTATGAAATTGGCTCAAGGAGAACTTAAATTGGGTTATGGAAGAATGATTAGCTGATGATATACCCTGAGCTTACTGAGTACGATCCTGACTGATTTAAGTTCCACCACGGTAGATCAGGTACATCGATTGCTCTTATCTGCAGTATCTTATAAGCGATAGTTGTGAAGGATTCTCTTAGTAGGTCTTCATTCAGGTACACCAACATCAACCAGTGTATTAACGCCACTTTGTTACTTCTCACTTATTAGTGATTCTGGTATCTTGTATGCGAAAGTGTCACACCCACACGAGTTTAGCACATGATACGATCAAAGCCGATGCCATGTAAACACTCCTGCACGGATATTAGCATAAATGATATTCACAATTAAGCATAGTCAAGCAAACCGAAATAATCCTTTTAACTCAACCGTATATACAAACTAAACAAAGTTCTAATTACGGTGCGGAGTCCACAAAAAAACCTGAAAACAACAACTGAGAAAAGTAAAGTCTAGACTTTTATTCATCCATATCATATCAACACGGAGCTCCAATTAAATAGTTACTCGACACCCTATGCCCTCGATGTACTAGCATTAAGATAGTAAGTAAGTACCAATCCATTGCTCACTAAGAAAGCTTTACAAACACAAATAAGTATTTTCATGCTTTCAAATCATCTCAAACACATGCACACATACATTACCAAGGCCATAATGTCATGCCCCATTGTTTGGAATCACCCAACAACTCATAACTCGTGACTGACGCTAGGTTGCGCACAACCTAGCAATCCTTGACCAAGGATATAGTAGTTCAGCGAAAGCTTAATACTAATCATTGAGAGGGTCAATTGAAGTAATAGCAAGGAAACTTGAGAGTAAATAAGAAATCAAAGTGATTATATTGATAGCAGCAAAGGTGTGTGGCCCACGACATGCTTATAACTTATATGTGGGACTCTTATTGAGTACCAAAGAAAAGGGGTGCCTCGTGACTACGGTAGGGCCTAAGACTAAGTACTAGAAGTTGTCATATAGTTCCTACCCAATGACCTAGTTAAACAATCATGATGCGAAAATTCACTCGTGGGGGTCTCCAAGTCACATTCTCTTCTGCCTAAGCGCTTGACGACCTCGGTCAGCTTCGTAGTGGTGCTCTTGCAATTCTTAGAATTGTTGGCACATTGCTCGTCTCTTGAACCCTTGTAGTTTTATCTTTTGCAACTTCTGTGGTCCTCTAGGACACATGTGCCTATAGTAATTATGGGGTGCAAGTTTCATATATGCATGATAAGCCTTAGGTTTGTTCGCATGGAAGACAATTTGTATTCAGTCGTACATGGGCTTCGATCGAAACACCCTATCCCTTACCCTTAAGATGACTGATTGAGAACCATCATCCTTCTTAATCGTCGTAGCACGTTCAATCACGACGAGATTATTACACAACTTTCGGTACGTATACTCCTTCATTCACGTCGCTACTTCACATGGAGTTGTTGGGCAAAATCACGTTGCTCATATTTATCCGTGCAGAAGTTATGTACGAATAATAGTATCTTGGAATGTTGTATAACTATCCTCTATTGTGCCTCCAATTGCCCTATGGGTCCTTTACTCCTATGCAACTTACTTTACATCTACCATCTAGCCTTGCCATTAACAAATTTATATCATCGTATCTTTGAATCGTTACTTGCACTTAGCTTAACATCACCATGTCTGCCACACTTCTCTTATTGACGTCCTACCTCTTTCCCATGAGATAATTTTCTTTGAGGTGTGGTGGTGAAAACATCTCCACACTCCTTCATTCCTAAGACATCAGTCTTCGAAGAAACCCTGTGAGGCGTCTTTTGCTAGTACCCTACAACACCACTTACAACGCGGCATCCTCATGCTTCTAACCTTCTTCTAGTTAAAGCGCTAATAATTTTCAAACTTAACTATCATCCAAAGACGTCGCACAAATAACACAATTGATTGCAATCTATGAAGACCATTGTATTCGAGGCTTGTCATATCTCTGCATGGCTTGCCCTCAAAAACTCTATGTCTAGTATCACCCGATACTCATCCAACAATATCACGGTGAAGTTGGTTATCCTGTGTTGACTCCTCACTCAAGTCACAACAACAATTGCCACCCCCAAAATGGGTTTAGACTCTTTATTCATAACTTTGATGTTGTTATTGCTTTCCACTATCCTTAGGCCCAAACATTTAGCTTCTATTAGGCACATGAAGTTGTGAGTTGTATATATGTCAATCATTTTCATTCTCATGGTGTTCTTGCCATAGAATATACATGAAAGTCTTGTCTACAGTCTTGCGTAACATTGATCTCATATCTATTGCATTCAATTGTCTCAATGAGTCAATCCTCATTATTTCTTCTCTTCGATCACTATCTAAATCATTCATCCTTTGCACGATGTTGGCAACACATGCAAACTTCTTGTGTTCGCACTAGTTTGAGAAATGTTGGTCACCACAATACCAAGACTCTCGCCTTAAGAATCCCTTGGCCTTGGCCTTCTTTCGTGGTCATTATTTTTTCCTCAGGCTCTTAGCGTGGAAGACTCGGTTGAGTATCTTTCGAAGTATCCTACCGATTTTCATTTTTTCCACCATTTCACATGTGAGTATCATATCTGTCTTTTTTTAGACTAGTTGGCCGACGATTGTCAAGTATACGTTATATTGTCACAATAGCATGAGAAAGGGTCTACGGGTTGATCATGTTCACCTCTTGCTCCGCCCAAGGTTGTAATCCCTTAAGAAAATTCAACAAACTATCTTTCGGGCTCATCGTCCGGATGTTCAACATAAGGATATGGTATGCCTTGATGTAATCTTCTAGCAATCCATTCTACCTCAAGTCATTAAGCTTCTTTTTTGCGACTGCTTCAATGTTACGCATGAGAAAGTGTTCTCGTAGAGCCCGTTTGAATAGATCTCAAGTATTGATGTAAGATTGCTTCGCCTCAACATCATCTTATATGCGACGCCATCAGAGCATGACATCATCTTTTAGAAAATAGCCACCATTGCTAGTTTATCATCTTTGTCCTCAAGTTGTTCAACTTCCATATAGTAAAAGATGTTTTTCAATACCTTTACATCACGACTACCAACAAAGGCCTTCAGTTCTTTAACTTTGATACGATATGATTGGTCTTCTCCCCCACTATATTCATGCTAGTTTGTCAACCTTTGCTTGACACTATTCAATTGAGATTGTTCTAAATCATGTCTCTCTATAAGTTATGAAGAAACAATCTGCTTGAGTCTCTGTAGTTGAGTCTTAATAACTGTCTCAATTTGTTAGACGTGTTGCTCCAAACACTCCATGCGATCACTCATACTTCATAGGTATACTCACGAGCATTCATGTATTGTTCAACGTCTTTGACTACGGTACTCATCTCGTCAGTCAACTGATTGAAGGTTTCTACATTACGAGCAACAACAGTATCAAGATGACTTAAAAGCTTTTCAAGTCTTGTATGTCGTATATCAATATCAAGTAGAATACCTCAATTCATCTCAAGGTCGACCACAGGTACAACCTTCGACTTTCCCTTTCTGTGACGAATGGGGTTGCTAGCAATCTTAGTGTCAATGACCATTAGTGTCAACGGAGTCAACATTGACAAGTGTGACTTACCGTTACGATATCCATATGAAGGGAATTGTCCCACACTTATTCGCTAATACTTTGAGTTGAATCGGGTACGGTACCAAAGTTGTCACACTTTGGTATTGACCCAATGATTCAGAACTCGCAATTGGTACAACCTAGCAAGTCTTTACAAAAGATGCAGTGGTTTAATAAAATCTTAAGTATAATGATTGGAAGTATCGATTGGAATAATAACAAGAAAATTTAATAGTAAATAAGAAAACAAAGTGATTGTATTAATATCATCAAAGGTGTGTGGCCCCGATAGCTTATAACTTAGATGTGGGACTCTCATTGAGTATCAAAGAAAATAGGTACCCCTAGACTACAACAGAGCCCAATACTAAGTACTATAAGTTGTCAGGTGGTTCCTCCTTAGGGACTTGATTACACAATCATGATGAGAACATTCACTCGTACAAGGTCCCCGGGTCACAATAAGAGTTATCCAGTCATTCCACGTATGACCTTGGTCTACCTCGTCCACGACAATCAAATCATACCAACTTTTACGATAGAATACTTGAGAACTATTGGCCCCAAACATGAATGTTTGAGGGACCTATAAGTTTCTTCAAACCTCATACACCAAACAAAGTAAAACTTATTGATTCTTTCAAAACCAAATTTATCTCATCATATCCATATCCAAACCTACATACCTAAACTATAACCACATATTATCAAATTGCATTTTACTATCAAACACATAACAAATAGCTCATGATTTTAATATCATTCAAGAAACATTAATAAAATAATTATCAATCATGCACATCTAAAACATTCTAATCATAAAAAATTACTTTTAACATGATTCTACTAAGAAATATATAACCCCTTCCTTGAACGATTGGTAAGATTCAATCTTTAAATTGTTGAGTCACTCTTATCATTTAATTTTAATCTCTAAACAATTACTAAATAATAATAATAAAATTTATTCAGTTACGAGTATACCACATCAAGTTGGATCTACCTCACAAACTAAGAGATCTTAAAACGATTAAAAAACCTAACTTTGATCCAAATAAAATATTCTAGATCAAATCTATTACCTGAGTATATTCTAGGTCAAATCTATTACCGGAGTCGATAACCCAAGTTGTACAGTGCAACAGGTACTCTATGCCTTTGTGTCAATAGATAACCTGGCCTAAACCTGAATCTACCTAAATGGTTCTTATGTTCAGTTTTGTACCTAACAAAACAAAACTGTAATGAGACCCAAAATAAAAGATAATTTCCATCGACACAAGCCACATGACACGGCATAACACCGTCGCTTCCTTGCATAAACCAAAACCCTTGAGGCTCTCGGCCGTCCGCTCAGTCTCGCGCCGTCCTCCTGAAACCACATCACCCGCCGGCGGCGGGTTCTCACCCAAATAGATGGGAACAAAAAAAAGGGAAATGGTTTTAGTTAGTATGAAAAAGGAGAAAATCCGGCAACACTTCGTGTTTTCTGTTATCTTGTGGGTGTGAACAAGAACGATCCAACTATCAAGGGTGTTCAGAACCCCAGATCCGGTGCCCAAAGGCATCGAATTTTCTTCGGAAAAACATGTTGAACCCATTTTGGTTCGTTTTCACGGATTCCGGCGAACACTCGCCATTTTACGGCCGATTCGAGGCCGGCGACGGTCGTTCTCTCCTCGTGCATCTAAAATCGATTCGATCCTTCCAACTCAAGCAGAAACCAGAGTATAACAACCGTTCTTTGGCCGGAAAACAGTAGAGAACACGAAATGGAAAAGAAACTGCCAAAACTAACGCTGTTCTTGACGATTTTCGCGATGTCGGTGCTCGCCGAAAGCCTCTTGACGTCGACAGCCCTTGGAGATTCGATGGTGAATCTAAACAACCCGACATTCACATCCTCAAAACCACTAGAACCATGGTGGGCGGCAGTTTCGCCGAACTTTTTGCACTTCTGGTAACGCGTCATCGTACGTTGCTGTTGATTGGGGCTTGGGTGGGCTGGATCCCGAGCAACCCCACTTGGTAGCCAAGCATCATTAGAAACGTCAATCTATATCTTTGCACAATATACCCTTATCTAGCACCTTCCTTAATTCAATTAGGCTCCGGCAACCCCATGAAAGATTGATTGTTCCCAGCTTCATCCTTCATGAAAGAAGAAAGCAGAAAGTAGTTACATTTAAGAGCCTTACAGAAAATAGAGTGTCCGCCCTTCAGCAATCGCCAGTTTTGCTTAGCTATCATCGTTCGGTTGAACGCTCGAAGATCCTTGAGGATCATTTCACTGTTATTTCTACTCAACATGTATCCCATCCGATCCATTGGTTACTTCTGCCATTTTTTCCTCCCTGATTCTAGAGTTTAATCATTTTATTGCTGTTCCACTAGTAAGCTTTCAGGAAGTTTGATGAAGGCCAGCCAATATAGTGGAACAGCAGATCCCAGAGCTTTTCAATAGTATTTACCTAACCCACACAGCTGACAAGAGATTCCCTTCCCTTGCTTGCGTATTCTCTCAACCTTGTCTCCATGTATCTGATACTGATAAAGAATATTAACCACAATTAGTTTAGTGATAAATTATGATATATATACATATATTATCCGAGAGAGAGAGAGAGAGACTCGTTCCTGCACAGTCTTGACATTGTGCACTCGTCTGCACCCATGGAAAATTGGAGGCGTAACAGTAATTTGCATGCCCTTTTTAATTTTCTCAATGTCCCAAATATTTTCTCCCTCAATTACAACTTCATCAAACTTACAATATTCGTACTCTAGTTTGCTCAATATTGAGCCCAAACTAATTTTCACGTGTTGATACATATTATACACACATACATATCTATATATACATATACATATATGTATCTATGTATACAACACATAAGTATCTGACCAACTTGATCTGCCATGCTTTTATTGACACTCCAAGCTGAAGCATGTGCATTTACTCCAATTACTAGTACTGACATGACAACTTCATCAAACTTGCAACATTCGCAATCCTCAATATTGAGCCCAAACTAATTTTCACGTGTTGATACATATTATACACACATTATGTATCTATGTATACAACACATAAGTATCTGACCAACTTGATCTGCCATGCTTTTTTTGACACTCCAAACTGAAGCATGTGCATTTACTCGATCAATTACTAGCACTGACATGACAACTTCATCAAACTTACAACATTCGCAATCCTCCATATTGAGCCCAAACTAATTTTCACGCGTTGATACATACTTGATTTCATAACACAGGAATTGAGCAACTTGATCTGCCATGCTTTTATTGAAACTCCAAACTGAAGATGTGCAATTACTAGTACTGACATAACTTCAAATTTACAATATTCACTTTCTAGTTTAATCAATATTGAGCCCAAACTAATTTTCACGTGTTGATACATACATACATATATATATATATATATTGAAAGCTCGATATATACTATCAATATTACATGCTTAACATATATATTATCAATATGGCATGGCCGGGGTAAAAAATCACACTTCAAGATGCAGTTTTGGATCTGGATCACCCATGTCTCAATGGTTGTGGGTGATCTAATATGTAGCCCATGGATCCGACCGAGGATTATAGTTACACACATCATTAGTTACGATAATTACAACCCATACTGTGTTTTCCCCAAATGGCATGAGAGTCGTCCGACCCTCCCTAACATAACCTCCGTAACCACGTCGACTCTCACGACTGAGTGCTCGGGAATACACCCAGTATTCGCCCCAAGCTGGATTGCCCGAGGGACTTGCAAGTCTCTAGAGACCTCACACAACCCACACAAGTACGACTCGTATATTCATACATCATTACATTTTAAAACCAATTACAATTCATTACATTCATAAATCATATCCAGATCCACGAATATCCAAAGCCAATTCTATATCCATACAACATTTAAATACCATATTTATACAACGCATGCATATCAAAACATGCTCTTTATCAATCAATATCATAAACATGTTATATTTGAAAAATATATCAAATAACGAATAATTACGAATAACATTTCATAAACATCAATAAAACATTTATCAATTATGCATATTTAAATCTATCTAAAACAAGAAAATCACTTCTAGCATGGTTCTGTAAAAGAATGCATAACCCCCTACCTAAAGGAGTGCTAAGATCTAGTCCCCAAACCGCTGGGCGACTCTTATCCCCGCCAAATCCTCTAATTTTAATATCTAAACAATTACAAATAATTAAAATATTAAAATTTATTTAACTATAAATCTAACGCAATAAACCGTATCTAAATCAGATCTCAAATAACAGTAAAATCACCCAAAACCTAATCTGATCCGTTTAAGCTATCCAAGATTCGAGCTGATACTTAGATCCATATCTGATCCAAATTGAGTGACATAGTAGGTAGACTGTGTCACTTTGTCGACATAGAATATGTAACTACAAACATGGGTCCTGTTCCTAACTCAAGATTAATTTTGAGATCCAACCCAAACCTTACTCATTTTCGACACAGAACTCGACACATAACCTGTTTTGAAACAGAACTTGTGCTTAACATGTGACACGAGGACATGACATGAATCTGTGTCAATTCACGACATTTCGAATACAACACGAAAACAGGCACACCAAAAAAGAGCAGTTTTCATGTTTTTTCCGGTGGCTATTTCTCCATTTTTCGGCAACGATCAAGGCCGCCAAAGGCGACCCACTCTCCGTCTACCTGCTATCTTTTGACGAAGCCCAAAAACAACCATCGGCGGTCGCGTTTCGCAGGAAAACGTGAATGAAAAGTGTAAGTTGCAAAAAATGAAAAAAGTCGGCAATTATGAATTATTTTAAAGCTAAATAGACACCCACAACTTACCTAAACCTGCCAAAACCCTTTGTTCTATCTCAATGCTTTGACTCAACCCCAAAACAACTATTATTAACCAGTTTTTCATGAAGAACCGAAAAAAAAAGAAAATCTGAAAACGAAAATGCCAGTCTGTCTCGACGATGCCCACCATGGAGGCCTTTTTGAAGATCAACCAGATCCAATAACGACTATGCATTGACATCAATGGGGTTGCCATTGTTGTCTCTACACAGCAAGACTGTGCAGTAACGACCTAGCAAGTCTTCACAAATGATGTAGTGGTTCAATAGAATCTTAAGGCTCATGATTAGGAGGGTTGTTTGAAGTAATAACAAGAAAATTTGAGAGTAAATAAGAAAACAAAGTGATTGTACATCAAATGTGTGTGGCACCGATACACTTATAACTTAGATGCATGACTCTTATTGAGTACCAAAGAAAATTGGTGCCCCCTAACTACAGTAGAGACCAAGACCAAGTACTAGAAGTTGTTAGGTAGTTTCTTCTCACAAACGATTACACAATTATCATGTGAAAATTCACTCGTATAGGGTCTCGGGTCACAATAATAGTTATTTAGTCATTCCACGTATGACCTTGGTCTACCTCGTCCATGACAATCAAATCATACCAACTTTTACGATAGAGTACTTGAGAATTATTAGCTCCACACATGAATGTTTGAGGGACCTACAAGTCTCTTCAAAGCTCATACACCAAACACAAGTAAAACTTACAGATTCTTTCAAAACCAAATTTATCTCATCATATCCATATCCAAATCTACGTACCTAAACTATAACCACATACTATCAAACACATAACAAATAGCTCATGATTTTAATATCATTTGAGAAGCATTAATAAAATAATTATCAATCATGCACATCTATTTGTTATGTGCATGTATGACCTTGCATAAACCAAAACCCTAGAGTACACATCACTCGCCAGCAGCGGGTTCTCACCCAAAAAGATGAGAAGAAGAAAAAGGGAAATGGTTTTAGTTAGTATGAAAAGAGAAAATCCGGTAACACTTCGTGTTTTCTGTTATCTTGTGGATGTGAACAAGAACGATCCATCTAAGTGGCATTAATAGGAGCAAAATCGCCCATCACTTTCTCGGAAGATGATGTAGATAGACCCTACGAGTCCCACAACCAGGCCCTGCATATCGAGGTGGTTCTGAATAACCACTCTCTGGATAGGTGCCTAGTCGATGGGGGAGGAGGGCTCAACATCCTTCCACTTCATGTGGCATATCAAATTGGAGTCACCTTGAGTTCTATAAACCCAAGCCCCATCGTTATCACTAGATACGATGGGAATGTGTCTAGGCCATTAGGATCGATCGAACTCCCGATAAAAACGGGAGGGATCACACACACGGGGGTGTTCCATGTCTTGGACATCCACCCCCATTATAACTTGTTGCTGGGAAGGTCCTAGATACACAGCTTGTGCGTTGTGCCATCCACCTTCCACAGGTGTGTCAAGATCCCTTTCAAGGACCAGGTCGTGGTGATCCTAGGTGAGAGTCACCTACAGCTTCAGGGGATCATAAACTCCCCTTGTTTGTCGAGCTCCTAGGCCCATGAGGCTAACCTGGGGCAGACTGTGATTGAGCCACCAAGGCTCGTGTTAAACAACCCTAGGAAGGTTGTATATGTGAAGGGGCTGCCCAAAGCAGGCCCCCTTCCGATTCTAACCCTTCTAGGAAGACCCAAGCATCCCCTATTTCCAAAACCCTTGGACAAAAAGCCATACGAGCACGATATGGACGACAGCAAGTTCCAGGACCACGATCTATATCAAAAAATTTCAAAAAACAAAAAATCGTGGAACATGTTGTTGAATATGAGCTACACGCCCTATAAAAGTCTAGGAGCACAAGGCCAGGGTCTCCTAGAGTCCATCATTCCTAGGACCAACCCAAGCCGATACAGGATCGGCTATATTCCCAAAATACCGCCAGAGCCACTCCCTGTGACCACCTAGGTCAAGGGTGCCTTGGAGCCTATCCTAGAAGAGACCTACGATTTAGACCTCTTATTCCGAGTCTAACCCGTAGTGTTTTCCCTTTGTAGGTATGATGGAAGATCCCTTTCATAAAAATATAAAAACATTTGGAAAGCTTAAAATCAAAAAAATCGAAAAAGAGGAAAAACTAAAAACAATGGAAAAACAAAAGCTCGAAAATAGAGTGGTTTGTATAGTTCATAAGGTTCTTGTTTTACAAAAACCTAAAAAAATCGAAAATCTAAAAAATATCAAAAAGATTTTGTATATAGCTGCTCCTGGTAGGACTTTGGAAAAGGATTTCGAAAGGAACGTCGTCTACATAGCCAGACCAAAAATTTCGAAATCAATTGAAAATCCGAGTACAAAACCAGGTCTTTTGAAAACTCACGCATCAAATTCCCCCGGGTCTATAACTCACGAGAATGATCGAAGCCTAGAAGTGGATCTCCTTGAGGAAGATCCCACTTCTGAGCTCCCAGAATTTTATAAAATTCTCGATTTTGAAAGACCTTCTAATTCAGTAGGAGGAGATTTCATAGAGATGAACCTAAGGAATGATTCCAATCCCAAAACCATCAAGATAGGCGCATGTTTGCATGAGCATGAAAGATCATCATTCATTGCATTTCTACGAACCTATTTAGATGTATTTGCATGGACGTATGAAGACATGCCGGGTATAGACCCCAGCATCGTCGAACATCGTCTTCCCTTAGATGCGAATATAAAACCCATAAAGCAGAAGCTTAGGAAAATACACCAGAATGTACACACGCAAGTCAAAGAGGGTTTAGAAGATCTATTAAAAGCCGGATTTATAAAACCCATTGCGTACTTTGATTGGTTGTCAAACATCGTTGTAGTTCGAAAAACAAATGGGAAAATTCGAATATGCATCGATTTCATAAACCTGAATAAAGCCACTCCAAAGGATAATTATCCTTTACCAAACATAGATTTGATAGTCGATAGTACCGCAAATCATGAAATGTTTTCGTTTTGATGTTGAGAACCCCTTTGACCCGAACTAGATCCGGTCCCCAAAGGCATCGAATTTTCTTCGGAAAAACATGTTGAACCCATTTTGGTTCGTTTTCACGGATTCCGGCGAACACTCGCCATTTTACGGCCGATTCGAGGCCGGCGACGGTCGTTCTCTCCTCGTGCATCTAAAATCGATTCGATCCTTCCAACTCAAGCAGAAACCAGAGTATAACAACCGTTCTTTGGCCGGAAAACAGTAGAGAACACGAAATGGAAAAGAAACGGCCAAAACTAACGCTGTTCTTGACGATTTTCGCGATGTCGGTGCTCGCCGAAAGCCTCTTGACGTCGACAGCCCTTGGAGATTCGATGGTGAATCTAAACAACCCGACATTCACATCCTCAAAACCACTAGAACCATGGTGGGCGGCAGTTTCGCCGCCCTTTTTGCACTTCTGGTAACGCGTCATCGTACGTTGCTGTTGATTGGGGCTTGGGTGGGCTGGATCCCGAGCAAACCCACTTGGTAGCCAAGCATCATTAGAAACGTCAATCTATATCTTTGCACAATATACCCTTATCTAGCACCTTCCTTAATTCAATTAGGCTCCGGCAACCCCATGAAAGATTGATTGTTCCCAGCTTCATCCTTCATGAAAGAAGAAAGCAGAAAGTAGTTACATTTAAGAGCCTTACAGAAAATAGAGTGCCCGCCCTTCAGCAATCGCCAGTTTTGCTTAGCTATCATCGTTCGGTTGAACGCTCGAAGATCCTTGAGGATCATTTCACTGTTATTTCTACTCAACATGTATCCCATCCGATCCATTGGTTACTTCTGCCATTTTTTCCTCCCTGATTCTAGAGTTTAATCATTTTATTGCTGTTCCTCTAGTAAGCTTTCAGGAAGTTTGATGAAGGCCAGCCAATATAGTGGAACAGCAGATCCCAGAGCTTTTCAATAGTATTTACCTAACGCACACAGCTGACAAGAGATTCCCTTCCCTTGCTTGCTTGCATATTCTCTCAACCTTGGCTCCATGTATCTGATACTGATAAAGAATATTAACCACAATTAGTTTAGTGATAAATTATGATATATATACATATATTATCCGAGAGAGAGAGAGAGAGAGAGACTCGTTCCTGCACAGTTTGCTCAATATTCTCTCAAACTGTGCAAACTTATATGTAATATATGCCAAGAATATATATACACAAACTAATATATATATATGTACATACTGCACAGATATTATATATATATACATAATATTCTCTCAAACTCTCAAACTGCACAGATATATATACATACATATATAATATACATATACATATATTATCCGAGAGGCTCATATATGCCAAGAATATTAACCTTGGCATATTCTCTCAAACTTACAATATTCGTACTCTAGTTTGCTCAATATTGAGCCCAAACTAATTTTCACGTGTTGATACATATTATACACACATACATATATGTATCTATGTATACAACACATAAGTATCTGACCAACTTGATCTGCCATGCTTTTATTGACACTCCAAGCTGAAGCATGTGCATTTACTCGATCAATTACTAGTACTGACATGACAACTTCATCAAACTCCCAAACTAATTTTCACGCGTTGATACATATATGTACGGACACACACATATATAAATACATCAGAAATTGAGCAACTTGATCTGCCATGCTTTTATTGAAACTCCAAACTGAAGCATGTGCAATTACTAGTACTGACATAACTTCAAATTTACAATATTCACTTTCTAATTTAATCAATATTGAGCCCAAACTAATTTTCACGTGTTGATACATACATATATATATATATATATATATATATATATATATATATATATTGAAAGCTCGATATATACTATCAATATTACATGCTTAACATATATATTATCAATATGGCATGGCCGGGGTAAAAAATTACACTTCAAGATGCATTTTTGGATCTGGACCACCCATTTCTCAATGGTTGTGGCTGATCTAATATGTAGCCCATGAATCCGACCGAGGATTATAGTTCCTTTTATTATGAATACTTTGGGTGGCGGGGACACCGAACCCTGGCTTAATGAAGTTCCCCCTTGACTGTTCATCATTATTGTAAAGCTCGAACCGTACCAAACAAGTAAAATGCATTGATTCTGCATAACAAACATTAGCTCAACCGGTAGGGCGAGCTGAGAACTGTGTTGTCGGTTGAGAGTTCGACTCCCAGGGGGTGCACGGAGTGTGTGTGCGTCTGCGGCCTCCTCTTGCATCATAAAAGGAAAGCACACTATGCAATCTGCATGCACAAACAAGGTTGGTTTGTTGATTTGGAATACGCTTATGACTAAAATCTCTTTTCAACTTGATTTCTCTTGTTTGACAATGATATTTTGAAGTCTCTATCCTCGGAATTCCTCGGATAGAATCCTTTTTAACTTCGTTTCTCTTATTTTGGCAATGATCTTTCATCTCCTCAATCTGGAATGCTAAACTCCTAATGCCTCTAAAGCATGACAACTAGCTAGAAGATATGCTCCAAAGATTATAATTTATACTAATGAATCTAACTATTCTAAACGTGAACTTGAAAGATTAACAGAGCATTGTCAACCCAAATAAAGATAGTTGGGAACAACTCATATAGCTGTATTTATTCGTAGTCGTAAAAATTAATAACAAATCTGCTTCTTCGCATAAGGCCAAGCGAAGTTAATGAACATGCAAAGACTGAAAGCTCTCTCTCCCTCTCTCTCTTCGTTGAGTAAAGTGCTATATGAATCCCCTCCTAGCACAAGCCACACGATCAAACACCTCCTCCCCCGCCTCTCTCTCTCTGTGTATGTGTGTGTGAGGCAATGGAACAGCTACCAAAATGCCCAGCAAACTATGTCCCCTTGAGCCCCATCACCTTCTTACCCCGCGCAGCCAGCGTCTATGGCGACCGAAGCTCCATCATCTATGGTCGAGTCCGGTTCACCTGGAAGCAGACGTATGACCGGTGCCGCCGCCTTGCCTCCTCCCTCCACAAGCTCAACATCAACAAGAACGACATGATATCTGTCCTTGCCCCGAACATCCCAGCCATATACGAGATGCACTTTGCCGTGCCGATGGCCGGGGCTGTGCTGAACACCGTCAACACCCGCCTCGACTCTAATTCTGTTGCTACCATCCTGCGCCATTCGGAGGCGAAGCTGCTTTTTGTGGACTGGGAGTATATTCCACTGGCACGGGATGCCCTTTCCGTGCTAGTGCAGTCTGGTGGCTGCCGGATGCCGCTTATGGTCATCATAGACGACTTAGATGAGCCCAAGGGTCAGGCGGGTGCGGTGGACTATGAAGGCCTGGTTCAGGCTGGCGATCCTACCTTTGTTCCATTACCGCTGGAGGACGAGTGGGATCCAATCGCTCTCAACTACACCTCAGGCACCACGTCAGCTCCCAAGGGCGTGGTTTACAGCCACCGTGGCGCCTATCTCAGCACCATCAGCCTCTCTTTTCAGTGGGAGATGCGGGCCCACCCTGTCTACCTGTGGGCCTTGCCCATGTTCCACTGCAACGGCTGGGGGTTCACCTGGGGCGTGGCAGCCCGCGGCGGAACCAATGTGTGCATCCGGGCCTCGTCCGCAGCCGAGATCTATAGGTCGATCGCTGAGCACGGCGTGACCCACATGTGCTCCGCACCGACTGTCCTTAACATGATCCTCAATGCAGAGCCCATAGAACAAAGGAGCTTTCAGCAGACCGTTGAAGTTTTGGTGGGTGGCGCTCCACCACCAGCGGTGCTGCTACAACAAATTGAGGCCCGAGGGTTCCACGTGACGCATGGCTACGGCCTCACTGAAGCGACCGGGGCCGCCTTGCTGTGTGAATGGCGTTCAGAGTGGAATGTGTTGCCCTTCATGAACCAGGCTGAGCTGAAGTCCAGACAGGGTGTGAGCATGCTTAGCCTCGCCGAAGTTGACGTCAAGGACTTGGACACTATGACAAGTGTGCCGCGTGACGGCCAAACTGCCGGCGAGATTGTGATGCGTGGCAGCAGCGTCATGATGGGATACCTAAAGGACCCAGCTGCAACCCAGGCTGCTTTCCGGCACGGTTGGTTCCAGACTGGCGATGTGGGAGTGGTGCATGCAGACGGGTACGTTGAAGTGGTAGACCGATCAAAGGACATTATCATCTCCGGCGGCGAGAACATCAGCAGCGTCGAGGTAGAGTCAGTACTTTACGGCCACCCGGCCGTCACCGAGGTGGCCGTCGTTGCAATGCCGCACCAGCATTGGGGTGAGACGCCGTGCGCGTTCCTGGTGCTGAAGGGTGCCTTCTCCAAGGAAAGCGTGGAAGAAGAAGAGATGATCTCCTTCTGCCGGAAGAAGCTGCCAGGGTTCAAGGTGCCGAAGAAGTTCGTAATTTTGGACGAACTTCCAAAAACATCAACTGGTAAAATCCAGAAAAATAAACTTAGGGACCTTGCCAAGGATTTATCCAGCTCCGTGGTGGCTAAGAAATTTCCATCTCTCAATACACAAACTTCTTCGCAAAATCAACATGATAAACAACAGTACAAACACCAAGAACAAGTGCTTGGTAGGCCCCGTTTGTGAACAAGTTACTTCACAAACCAGCTTTACGTTATCTAATTGCTGGCGAGAAGGTTGAAGTAACGAGAGAGAGAGGAACCGCCAAACGCAGAGCATATGTGGGGCCCCACGTTGGCAAATGCCCAACATAAGAATTTGCGTGTTGGGGCTGAAAAACGAGCCGAACCAAGCAAGCAAGGCTGCTCGTTTTCCTTTGCCAACTTAGCTTCCTGCTTGTGTTGAGACCAAGCCAACCCAAGGATGCCCCACACTAAGCTCGAGTTCAGTTCGACGAGTTAACTTTCAGACGAAGTCAGTGTACAACCTTCTTTTTATTGCGAAGGGAAGAACAAGTACAGAAATATTTTCAAAAATCCATTGGACAAGGTAATGCCATATTTGCCTTTGTGAATTTAATGCTCAATACATTCAATTTGGTTCCACAGCCCTTCCCGTTTACAAACCCAACTAACATGCCTCCCTTGTCAAA